>OY101432.1:43777914-44377914 GCA_956483605.1 Tuberolachnus salignus
TTATATACATTTATGATGCGGTTTTTTTTTTAGTTGATTTGTCCGTTTACCAGCATTCGACTAGACGACTAAAACTAACCTAATGGTCGGATACGAGGGCGTGAATCCGCCCTAATCCAGACTACCGAGCCGGCAATTCGACGACCATTTAACCAAACGGGAAAGAATCTATTTCAAAGACGGCGGAATTTCGGTATACGGATTCGGTTAGTTTTTAATCATAAAAAAATAATACGAATTTTGAAGAACTGAAATATTATAGAAATACATTCGAAATACAGCAATAAAGCTCTACAAATCGTCCACAAAAGCTTAAAACCGGGGTTTTAAAACAAATTGTGTATTATAATTCGATTGTTCGTTACATTTATTGCAAAAAAAAAAAGTATTATTATAAAATAGATTTCCTACTGGTTTTCTCCTTTTACAGTAAATCTGTAAATTAAATTTATTCTGTTTATTAAGATAATTTATAAAAATAAGTGAAATAATAGTTACGAAATGATGTACATACATCGTAAAAAATAATGCCGACAAAATATTAATAAAAAAAATAAAACGATTAAATATTTTTTTTTCTTAATTTAACATTTCGGCTAGTAAAATCGACTACAAAGGTCCAATAAGACGTGAAAAATAGCGGAAATTAAACGTTTGTAGCTGATGGTCGGATTGTTGGTTCGGAATAGAGGGAGAAAAACGGAAGCGAGAATTCCATCGGAAATCCCGTACATCTAAACCGTCGAGTTTTTCGTTGGGCACCGACCGGCGACGGCGGTTTATTATAGTTTTTTTTGTCCATTTCCGACGGATAGTCGTTACGAAAATTTCCCGTCGCCCATATTGTGCGGCGACGGGACGACGAACCCGAAAACGACGGGCGCGAGATCGACAAGTAGAGGACGGCGGCGGCGACGTTGCTCCGGCGACGCGCCGCATTACGAAAATACCCGTCCTAATATAATATTATTATTATTATTATACAATGTCACCGTAACTAAGATGGCGGCCGTCACGATTGCCGCCCGGGCTCCCCTTCGCCAAACACGGCAACGGTCTACACAATAAACACTGTAATACACTACCGTGTGTATATATATATATATATATATATATATTTTTTAATGCGTATACGAGTATACTGTACGGCCGTAATAATATATATATATATATATAAAAAATACGATATTATAATATGCGCGCCGGGCGATTTTAATCCGGGTACCGGGCGATAGGACGAATACGACGACGGTCTCCGCGCGCACGATGAATATATTATAAATACGCCCGTATCGTATCGTATATCGTATATCGTAAATATTTATTAAAAAAAAAAAAAAATATCCGATATATAGGTATTTCAGTAGAAGAAGAAGAAGATGATGATGATGATGAAAAAACACAAACAACGCGATTCTCACGCGGGCCGTCCGTTGCGCGTACGCGTAATAAATTTATGAAGACAGAAATAAAAGACGGAAGAAAAATAATAATAAAAAAAAAAAAAAAAAAATAAAACCCGACGCGCGCGCCGTACAATAAATATAGAATAATATATTTTCACGGTTATTATTATAACGCCGGTCGAATTAATGCAGTTTTTTTATTTTTTCCAATCGGATAACCGCGAGACTATTCTCGTTAACTCTACCCAAGGCCCAGGGGCTCTCTTATACGCTTGCACCCGGTACACGCATAAGGTTAGGTTATATATATATATATTATTATAGATGGGAAAAAACAAATTTGTATATTCGTGCGGTGTATACTTGTATTTTAATATTATTGTTTATTACGGTTATAAATTTATAATGGTATTTTTGTACGGGGAAAAAAATAAAAAAAAAATCATCTAAAATATTACGATGATTTAGTGCGTACAAGCGACCAGCTTAAATACGAGTATAATTTATTCGATTTTATACGATTATTATAGCTTTTAATCGACGATAAAATACATATGTTAATGTTCTATAAATTACAGTAATACACTCGTACGTTTCATAAATTATAATAATTATCAAATCGCTGGGGGTTTTTTTTTTCTTTCTTTCGATTTTACGTATACAATAATATAGTGTATACATTAACGTGTACTTACATAAAAATAGGGTTTTTGGTTTTTTTTTTTTTTTTTATGATGCTCAAACAGTAGCACCGGAACCGTGGGTGCTGAACGTGTTATTATCATTTTAAACGCTCACCGAAAAATGACCGAATAATTTAATTGCCTAATATTTATTATTATTATTTTTTTCTATGCGGATAATTGAAATAAAAATATAGTTTCCTATTAAATTACGTACGTTTAATTACCTACGAACGGAGATAATAAAACTAACGGTTTAAATCGTTCCGGGATAGCATGGGTTTAACCATGTCGGATGTCCATTGTTCACGATTAGAAACGTCAAAATTAATCTTGAAGACGATTAACCGTCTGTAAACGGACGATATCTCCAAAAGATCGAGGAAATTGGAAATTAGTTTTTATACAAATATTTAATAATAACAGACCTACCCATAAAAATGTAATTCAATATTAACCGGCATTTAGTTTATCGACTATAATAATCCGTTCCTTATAGAGTTGAAGGGATTTTTTTTTTTTTTTTTTTTTGAGGCGCCCGACTACTATCGCGAATCCAAAATATATTCACCGACCCCTGGGTCGGATCCATCTAAAAGTCATCAGATTACGGTCGTCTACTAAATTTTTTTTTCAATTACCGCCTTGTACTTGGCGTTAATATATAGTAGTATTCAAGTATAAATTATTTCGTAATGTTACACAATTTTATTTGTAAGTATTTAGGTATACACGATGACTGTGTATTTATTAGTTATTTGTAATTACACCGACAATCGCCTAAGTATCTTACGGTAACCGGATTGTTATTACCCGCGTTTATTACTTTATTGGTTTAATAGTTTTTACTATCGTGTTTACGTAAACGACACCGTAAACGGCATACGCCGTCGCCTTTTTTTTTTTTTTTTTACCGTCCGAACCGAATCAGTCAGCTGAGTCTGAAATCATTATTGTTATTTTGTTCGTTTGTTCTCAGTCTTAAAAAAAAAAAAAAAAAAAAAACTACGTTTATCAATCGATTCCAAGCCTTAATAAGCCAACGGCCGTCAGTTTAGCGACAATTTCGGCCGAAATGGCTTCTCGATATGAACAAATTCGGCTTTATCAGCGATGAAAACCGGGAGACCGAGTACTTCGTTAAAATCGGATCGGTTTTACTCTAACAGTAGTCTCGGCATAAGTGCGAACGGTCGTAATTTTTTTGTCGTTGTCTGTACTTATTTCCGACCGAAATGCAGGAATTTAAAAAAAAAATAAAATCAAACAAATATTAAATTTTTAATACGTTTTTCTTGTATTCCTGACGAACAGTTAACGTTAAAATTAAACCTAACCTATCCAAAGCTCTTATGTATCTATACATAACACGACCATACGTCCCGCTTTGAAAAAACGCATTTTATTCCACTAAAAAAGAACACGTTCAGCATTCATCATAATCAAAATCATTATGTGTTGGTAATATCGGGTAATATAGTTACTGAAAATCGTCTGGTGGAAGTATTTACAACACTTCCACGCTAAAGATTTCTCGCACGTGAATGTTTTCGTATAATTGTCGAATGCCGCATTTTATGTCTGCCAGGCAGTAACAACGGTCCAGTCGAAAGAGTGTTTTCTCGTATGAATAAAATACGGAGCCAAATTTGGAGTTCCTGTATTAAAAGCCATTCCGATAACCAAGAGTAACGTACACAAGTCGTGCCAACAGTTCCCATTTATATATAAAAACCATACCGAATTTTTTTTTTTCAAAGCAGATTTACGGATCCGAAAAAATATATATATATAAAAAAGCAGTCGAATAATTTATAATCAATTATAACATTTGTCCGTTGTCGTTTTTATATAGAAAAAGTTAATGGTTTTTTTTTTTTTTTTCTAATAAAAACGCACCGTGTTTTACTATATTTCTAGCGTTGGCGTTTTACGGAAAAACCATTATGGTTTTCCTATTGAAATTTATAGGTGTCCGGCTTTGAGTGAAGAGAAAAAAAAAAATTATAATCACGTTATCTGTACACGGTCTAGCGTACTGTTATTATTATTATTTTTATTACTATTACTATTACTATTACTATTATTATTACTATTATTACTATTATTACTATTATTTTTATTATTTTTATTATTTTTATTATTTTTATTATTTTATTGATTTCGTTTTTAACGTCAAATACCGGGTGTACAAAGCAGCGCAGTCGACCCAACAACACCTTATGTGTTTTTTACACGCAAACCTACGATATACGCCATTTTCGATTCCCGTCGTGCTATTATAATATTAATATCTGTGTACGCATAACCGTTTTTTTTTTTTTTTTTTTTGAATGGACGACGGGTGCACAATATTTATAATACGGGAAATTCTTATGTATACGACGGCGATTTCGTACGTTCGAATACAGCCGACCGCGTATATAATATACGTATGTTGCCCACCGATGTATTGTATAGTTTTATTTTGCGATATTTTATTAGCGGTATACGTATGCATACGTTTTTTTTTTTTTTTTTGCGGTTATTCTTTTCTTTACTCTCTTTCTCGCTCTCACTCGGTCTCTACGCAAAACCCAAACGTACGATATCGTTAAACTTATTCGTTCCCGCGTCGTATAATATATTATGCGTCTCTTGCCATTGTACACTCTCGGTGTCATAATATTTTATTTTATTTATTTTTTTTTCAGTTAGTCTATATGACCGTAGATAGATATAGGTATTTTATAGGATTACTACGGGTGTCGGGTATTCGCCGTGTGAATCTTCTGGCACACACAATATGAAGGATCTTTTTTTGTTTTGATTTTATATATATATATATATATATGCACGACGTTATTTATGACCTCGACGGTATTAAACCGACTGAGTTTTGTCATATGATATTTTTTTTATATATATATGTTTAATTGAACAAACTGCTGAATATCCGCAATAGCCGCCATAAACGTGGAACGGGGAAGATGGGTTATATCCTTCCACACCGATTGGCTTAAAAATACAACATATTTATTTGGTAATTTAATTTTAGTGAAAATTAATATATATATATATATATGTTTTACGGCCAAGTCGTAAGGAAATCGAGCTGGGTACGGTTGAACGAAAACCGACACGTATTTGAATCGGGTTGTTCGAACAAATTCGCATTTGTCGGATCAATAGATAGAAGAATATTCGTAGAATAATTATTCAGGCGGTCCTCCCGTTGATAATTCTACAGACTCCCGTATACGGGACCTATACGGTGGCCTGCACAGAATAATTCGTAGAGGATGCTAAACGCGTGCGTAGTAAATAGAAATTCTTTATATTAACGCGAGCGAAATATATTTACACGCGTATTATATTATTATGAAGCCGATGACGGATCACCGTTTTGTTATTTCGCGCGATTATTTTAAACGTTTTTTTTTTTTTTTTTTTTTCTTTTATATTTAAACGCGGAAAACGGTACGGACTGAAGATTTTTTAGCTTCCATCCCTGCCACCATCCCACAGCCCCGTGTACCCCACCGGTTGTATACACCGGAGTTTACTGCTCAGCACCGTTTACCGTCTGTAAAAAATGTATTCGCGTTAAAAGTGCGTCTAAATATTTAATCAAAATAAATGGCACCGTGTTCGGTGTACGGCACGTACATAATTTCCACAGTAGTAAATCTATATTGTTACGTTTTATTTCGGGAACGCCGGCGAAGAGAACATTATTATCATCGGTTAAGTGTTTCTCCTGCTGATTATATACACTACAATTTATAACGATTTCCGTTGTTTTTTTTTTTTTCCATAAAAGTTGTTGAAAACAATATCCGTATCCGATCGCTATGTATATAAACGTTGAAAACTGGAAACGATTTTACCTCCCACTCACCACTCGCGCTCTTCGACGAGACTCCCTCGAACGCGATCCGTGTAGTTATTTCGTGGTTTAACAGGGATGGCCAAACTGCGGCTCGTGTCATACCGTAATATTGTTATAAAAATATATAATTTTTTAAAAAAAAAAGTGGTTTTTTTTTTTGAATTTATAATAATAAAAATATAAGGTAACGCGTATTTGTCGCGCGAGTTCGATTTTTCGCTTAAGTTTTCCAAAGTCTGGATTACAATAGTTATGAATCTTGTGGTTTTTTTGCACTTTCGTGGCTCTTATGTATTTTTCTTTTTATTGTACGGCTGGCGGGGGTCTCTTCTAGTCGGCCACCTCTGACGTATAACGAATATCGAATATTAGTTTGAAAGAAGTAAAAAAAAATATAAAATAAAAACTACTTTTCTTTTTTTTTCTTTCTTTCTTAAAATACGACCGTTGGTATCGAGTTTTATACTTTATACTACATATATATATATATATATGATATAGTTTGAGTTATATAGTTCATATTGCGAGACGGTGGCGACAAAAAAGGGTCCACTTCACTGAAAACCCGCGCCAGCTCCGGACGGTCTTGAAATATAATAATAAATTATAATACGTCCAGCGCATGTGTGCACGTTGTTCCCATTGTCTGTAGAATATTTTAACCTTGAATCGTGATTTTTTTTTTTTCCTCTCCATAAAGTAATTTTTTATTTTTCAACAATTGTTTACGGAAGGGACGTGACCTCGGCCACGCGTTATAGCCCCCATTTCACGTTATACGTATAATGCGTATGGGTATTTATTTATTTTTTTTTTTTCCCTTTTTTTCGGTCACTTTCGGTTTTTTATCGCATTGCATTGTGTCCCGGACGCGCGTAAACACTTCCTTTGAAGAAGGAAAAAAAAAAAAAAAAAAACAAAACGTTTTCGGAACACGAACGATATCATATTAAAATATCGGCATTTACGTCTCGGCTATCTATAATAATAATACGAATATATGACGTTTAGGTGCGTCATGCGTACGATACATATCGTATATCTCGCATATATATATATATATTATACGCCGATCGAATTCGTGTAATATTACGTTAATTTTGAATTAAATTTCCATATCATTAAACGCCGACCGTCGATTTACATTTTATACGTATCGATTTCTCTCGTACGGCTATATGCATAAATTATTATTAAAAAAAAAAAAAAAACGCTCGTTTTATTGCGATTATATGGTAATTTTATTTTATTTTTTTTTATGTATTCACGATCAAGCGTATAATACAATACATAATATACTTAATCATATTGTTTATCCACGATATAGTTTATCCTAACTATAGCTTCTATTACATTTTTGTGCAGAGCTTTAACTTGCAATCTAGTTCCATTACACAATTTAGGTGGGTTAAGATTTCTTAGTAACATTATAGGTGCTCCAATTTTAAGGATAAGTTTATGTGATGGAAGACCAGAAGGATTCAGAGTATTAAGAAATTCTAAAGGGTAACGGACAGCATCATCTGATTGGATCACCGAATCAAAAGATTTATATTCAACAGCTTTTAGTAGAATTTCATTGATTTCGGCTGTCTTGTCGTTCTTTGGAGTTAAGATGGCTCGCTCGTACAACCATTCGATGGGTTTCATCTTGATATTTATTATATCTGGGTAAATTCTGGCAGTTAGTTCTGATAGAGAGCTAACAACTGTACACAAATTTGAGGGAATCTCACCCCTTCCAATGAAGGGAAATTTCCGTTTCCTATTTTAAGTAACATCTCAGCGAAAATCCCAGCAGATGTGTCACGTTTCACATGAACCCTCATATTTTTATGAAGTGCAACATTCTGGATATGTGGCCACAAATACGAAGCTTTTAGACATGACTTTACTTCATCAGCCCTTGTACCCCTAGGTATAACTAACCCTTTAAAATGCGAATTTCGAAAAATCCTTTCTTAGTGCGCCTATACATAGTAATAAGTACATTTACTGAAAATTTCATATCCATAGCTTCAGCAGTTCCGGCTAGGCGATGATGAATCACCCAGGACAAGTGTTTTTATATATACAGATATAGTAATTTATCGTTTATCTACGGACGAAAACAATAATATTAAAATATGTATTTGTATTATTATCGACAACGGACCAAAGTCAACACGCACATGGCCGTATTTAAATGGGGGTGGAGGGCAATGTACCGAACGGCAAAATTTTCAGGGGGCACCGCCGGAACCCGGTGTAATATTGTAATAATAAATTATTATTTTGATAAGATTATTTAGTGGAGTCGGTTGACTCGACGAGTTATACATAAACCGAAGAATTAACATACCTATACATTTGTCGAAACAATTTGAAAAAAAAAAGAGGACCTAATTTATTTCGTTTTGAGAGAGAGAGAGAGAGGGTGGGATGGCGTACAAATATCGTTGGCGCATAAAGTTTAAAAACTGCTCTATATATATATATATATATATATATATGTTTATGTATTTTTGCATATTATTTATGAATTTATTACAATGTACACTCGACGTTTGAAAATAAACGACGATTGTTGGATATGAACGAATAATTTTAATAATCCCCAACGACGGGCCTCGACGAGAAATTCAGTCTGAAAACAGTGTACAATTTTTAAATTAACGGTTTGCCAGACGCGGAGGAAACTTATCGTTTTTAAAACGGCACCTTACGAATTCTTTTTTGCATACTGCAAAACGCCTTGGACAAATAAATAATAAACGTACATATATATATATATATATATATATATATAAAATCGAAACTTTTTTGCGACACGGGAGTTGATTTTATTCTATTTTATTTTTATTGAGCTCAACAACATTAATTAACCTAATAGTGTACATTGAGTTTTATACATTGCAATATCGTTTACATAAAATTAACGACGACACGACTCTCTGCACATTATTATACAGTTGAATCGGAGTTAGGTATAATGATAAATTATACCCGAAATTAGGTGTATTCCAATTGATCGTATTTTATTTCAAAGTAATTACAATTGTACGTGAAATAATATTATTTTCTTTTTACCGGAATAGATTTTAACAGTAAACTTTACGCGCGCCAGGGTAAAATATTATTAATAAACATATGGATAACAGCCCGTGATGTTCGAAAACGGTATCGCACCGCTGACAATAAATCTCTAGTGACACAACTGGAAAAATTCGATTTTTAAAATTATTACGATCGAATAACCCCCGGTCCCCTCTGATTTTGACCGTTGCTTTATGCATAGGGATTATAAATAATAATCATCTTGATAAATCCATCGATTTAATATGAGAACAATTGTTTTTTTAATTTTATCTATCATTAAGCGCGTAACATATTTCTAGAGGATTTCCGTAGATAAATCAGCTCGTACCCGTACTTTTCAATCCGCGTGTCCCCGGGTCCAAAGAACACCATTGGAAAATTAAAGTCGATCGCAATCCGTTCATTAACCAATACAAAAAAAATTTCACTACAGACGTATATTATTGACTAGTTTAACGAGTGTTTTAACACGGATTAGGTTAGCGTGGGAATTTTAATATTTCCGTCCCGTACACTCCGACGAGTATTAACGGCCACGTATACATAAAAAAAAAAAAAAAAAACTAAGAGTATCTACACTACATACAGATACGTCGGTACATGTATATGTCTTGTTTCTACTGAATACAGTTGACATAAGAATGTCGATGTCAATTTGGTATTAGATACGAGGATTAAACTGTAGGTAACTGTAGGTTCGCCAGGGGCGCATCAGCTTCTGCCTCAGGAACGGGTGCCCTATCATGCTCGCGGTACAAAGACTCGTTGATACGAATTCCGAGGTGCAATGGTTTAGTGACGAGAAATCGGAGCCACCTTTTTACTACCGACTTTTTCACGTAACCCGTCGATTTATATGAATTAAATAATGTCGTTTAACGTGAACATTTGAACGGAAGACCGTCACGCAGTTGGCGGGGCAGTTCCGAATACCATCGGGTTAACGTGGTAACCTATTCGGGGGGGGCGAGCGGGCGGTGAATTAACCAAACTCCGGCAATAATATCGGATCGCCGCGAAACGCATAAACATAATACGACGGGTTGCCGGCGAAACCGTCGGCACGCGTTTTAGTAAAATACAATCGCGTACAATCCACCGAGAGCAAAAACGATTTTGCGCGGCGGTCGTCGGTTTACCGTACTCGGCCATGTATATATTACGAGACGGTACGCGTAAAAAAAAAAAAAAATTATTATTATTCTTTTAACGTTGTACGCCGCGAATTCTCTGGTCCCTCCTCGCACGCGATTATTTCCCGCTCGTCTTTATCCGAAATCCGCCGGGACTTTGTATACATGTATACATATAAATACTCGTATAATATACGGGCGGTGTACAAACAAAACCTTTTACGCGCACCGTGTTTTTCGGCCGTTGTATATTTTAGTACGCGGACCGAGAAGAATATAATCGCGGTGAAAACGCAATGTCTACTGGTGTACGGTGTTCGACCTTATACACATAGATATACAGACACCCTAAAATGGGGGCGCGTCGTTATTTGTTCACGCCGGGCGAATTAAACGCGCGGAAAACCTCCGCCGGAAACGCACCCGCTGAGGATTTTCATTAGATTTCCCCGGCCCGTTGACGGGCGGGCGGGGGGGGGGAATAAAATACGACGACTACGGTACCCTATCGTATAACGTTTCATTGTCTGCGCGTGTGTATATATTGTGTAGAGCTATATAGGGAAATCGCGCATAATAATAAACCGGCATCACGGTCGCTACGTGTAATTTTTTCTTTTTTTTTTTTTTTTTTTTTTAAAGCCGGAAATGCAAAAGCTCGTTCCGAGCGCAACGGCGGCGGTCCGGACGAGTTAATTTTGCGCGTCTGCCCGCCTCCCCCCGACCCACACGCGCCCCCCCCCCCACTGCCCTCTGACGGTTAGTAACCGTCGAACCACCGAGCCGGAGATGATTTTTCTCGTTTATTTAAAAATCGATCGTCAGACACGAGACACGAGGGTATTTACAAAAAGCGCTCGGCTCTGCATTATTATAATAATTTTTAATTAAAAGTCGTGACGCGCCGACGGGGGGGGGGGGTTATTTCAGTCATATTATACGCCGCCGACACGTATATTTTCTGTTTGTAACGATGATTTTTCCGTTTATAGGGTGCCGTGTATAATACAACTCCGCCGACCGTATATAGAATTTTATAATTTTACATTTTTTTCCACCGTAAAACATGTTATAAACCGCACGACGCGCCCTACATACTAAAAAATATACAGCGGTTCTTTTTTTTTTTTTGTAATATTATTACGACCATCGATATCCCGCGCGTACGTATATAAGTTTACTGCCCGGTGGTGGCGTAGTACTGACGTTATATTTTTTTTTATTTTTTTTTTAAACAGAGCGGTAATCGTTTTGCATTTCTCAGGGATAATACTGAATAATATTTATACTGTACGGCTGCCGCGTACCCACGGATTATTCCGGAACGGCCATCGTGTTCGGGATGTAGCTCCACGTGTACTAGTTAATATTTCGTTTATCTATCGATCCAAGCCACTAGCCCCAAACGGCAATACACAATCAGAACTGTGTTAATTTCGATATTAAAAAATAAAATAAAAAAAACCCGTTGGTATTATAAACGTTTTTATTGTTGTTTTGCCAAAAACACACATTATGGGAGCTGGCGGTTTTGTCGCCACCGTGACGTACCCTGTTTGTGAACAGACATACACCTGTATATGCGAAAAAAAATATACACGTTCGAGAGAATATAACACTTTCACGAATATATAATAACGTCATGGACTCGGCGGTTTTGACCGCGTGTGCAGGCGTGTACACACACCGTAAAAACTCGTAAAGTCCCCCGGTATCGTATATTTTGCGGCTTTTTCAAATATTCATGCAACTACATGACTCACGTGTGTGTGTGTATATATATATATATATATATATATATATATATATTATTATTATATAAACGACAATATGATCGTATACGATACTGTTCTATATTACCCAACGGGGCTATTGTGTATTTTGCAAGAAACCGCGTATTTTTCTCATCCGGACTCGCGTTACGATTAAATCATTTTTTTTTGTTCACTATTCTTTTGCGGATAAACATTTCGATCGTATAAAAATATACCTATACTATAGCAATCGAGTTAGAGAAACAGTTTATAACCCCTGCGTTCCAATTTCGGTTGTGAAATTAATAATTTGTTACGCAAATAATATTTTTATAATCTCTGTGTGGCCATTTATAGGTGTACATTCGCAGTACGAAAACTGTACGAATATATAATAATTTTGTCCGCGCGTGCAGGCATGTACACACCGTAAAAACTCGTAAAGTCCCCCGGTATCGTATATTTTGCGGCTTTTTCAAATATTCATGCAACTGCATGGGTGCTCACGTGTGCGTATATACACATATATTATTATATAAACGACAATATGCGACGCTGTTATATATTACCCAGCGGGGGGCTATTGTATATATTGTATTTATTATATTACGTATTTCTCATAGACGGCAATTTATTTGGAAAAGTCGGAAAGCCGATTCCGTGCGCGACAAGTGAATTATTCACCGCGAACATGCGTACGGGTGTGCGGGCGTAGGGGTATGCGCACGACACCGGCGGTTCGAAACCGCCGTTCGTCTCTTGACATCCGGGCACGACGGTTTATATTTTATACTCACGCAATAGGGACGTGGAATAGTTTTTTACGCGTATTTCGTATTTTCGTCTCGCTGAGAAATGCCGGAGGTATATACAATATATATTACACAAACTACTGTTTGATATAGCTATTTTAGAAACGTTACGAATCCGCAGGGAGTTCCCGGGTGCGTTCAGAGTGTCTGAATTTTAATACTCTTTTTACGGGTACAAATTGTCAATTAGTACCCATAATCGTATATAATCGTGACAAGAATAGTCGATTAGAGATCAGCAGCGTGTCACTCGTCAGTGAGTTTATATTATTATCACTAATCGTTAATCGCTGTTTTACGTATATACCTACAGATAAACGCGCGAAACGTTGTCAGACTGATGATGGCTAAGAGGATTTTTGAACACAGGGCCTATATTTTAGGTACACTCTGTGACGAATTTCTAATTGATTCGCCTGTTTTAGTCCGCACAATATTGTGAGGGCTATCCGGCCCGGCGCATCCGAGTTGGGTCCCGCAATTAAAAATCTATTGCATGTATAGTTCCGAGTCGATTTGGACGCTTTTAAGAACATAACACAATAATATAATTCCGGTACGACTACATATAATTAAACGGCTAAATAACCAACATTAAGAAAAAGATACGCAAACAGCGTTTGTAACATTCACTTGTTATATTCTTTTATTTCAAATATGTATTTTGTAATATCATACGGTTAGAATGTTTTCGTCGCGCCCGGGATAGCGGATGGCCAACTGATAGAGAAGGTACTTGCCGAACGGGGAAGCAGACAAATCAAGACCCACAGAAAGACCCAGGACTCGGTGGATTAATGCAATTGTGCCGACGGATCTGATAGCAATCGATCAGAACATAACGTATGATTTGGCTTGCAATAGATAGTGGCGGACAGACAAGAATGAAGGCAGCATTGGGTCCTTAACGGGCGGGTAAGCTGATTGGGATGACGATGAAGATTATCATCGTCTATATATCATATCTGTGCGCATTCCGAGCAAATTAAATTTAATTGAAACTCGCACGACAAATATTATTTGTTGCGAATGTCTTTAGTCGTCTCGTGTCGTGTGGTTCAGTGTAATCATACTATTCTCGTCGGTTCTGGGCAAATACGAACAATTGCTTGCATTGCTACGAATTAACGTCCGGACCCAATTACAATCTAATAGAAATACCGTACCACTCGAATTCGTCGGGACCCATCTAGTGTACTGCCCGTCAAAAACTGCTGGGGTCCGGGATCTGGCTGGGAGGCAGCCAACCGGCTAAATACCCTGTACATAAGTATATTGGGTTTAAGTGCGAGTCGGTTTTACGTGATGTAAGGACGCGGGGAATCACTGCGATAAAATTAGCGAATAAAACGAAAATAAAATCCGTCGTGCCAATCGAATTCAAATCGGCGATTCACCGTTTCGAAGAAAATCATCATAATATATATATATATAATAAAATTATTTCGGATTGGGCGCACGTTCCTCGCAAATAGGTTTTTTTTTTTTTTTTTTCCGTATTTTTCTTTCTTGAAACTTACAACGGACGCGCTATTGGATATAGTAGAAAATACACGTGCAAAGAGGGGAAAATCGAATGGTATAAACATGTATACGAAATACATTTATTTATATTTTATTTTTTATAAACTTATATTTACTGTATAATACTGTTATTGTTATTATGCCGAGAGAAATTTACCGGAAACTGCAGACAACCGGCACGCAGGTGTACTTACATACGTATATATAGTTATAGAATCGGTTTGAACGCGCGTCGTATACCGAAAATCATAATATTACGTCCGCAAATCTTTTCCCATTTTCTTTTCGTGCGTATAAGTATATGTCTATATATATATATATATATATATATATATATGTGTGTGTGTGTGTACGTAAAAAAACAGTGGAAAAGTATAATACAATCGTACGAGATATACGGGTATAAAAAAAAAATACAAAAAACTATACCGCTGCGAGTAATATTATAACACGTATTCCGATCACGAATAAATGGGTTTTCTTTTCCTTATCGATCGCTCGTTTATATTACGACAAAAAATAATAAAAAAAAATAATAAATAAAAAATACATACACACACACACACACACACACACATATACAATACAGATGTCTCTGTATTGTCAAACTCAAAGTTAGTTTTTATAAGTTTATGTACTGCGCGCGCGCCAATCATAATATATAGGAAGTTTATTTTCGTCTACCAGCATCCCTATAATATATTGTTTATAACATTTTTTTTTCTTGTTTTTTTTTTTTTTTTCCCCCAAACAATAAAATATAGTTTTCGACAAAGACGTTGCGAATTTACCTCCTGTATATAATGTTTAATATA
Organism: Tuberolachnus salignus; assembly: GCA_956483605.1. Lineage (NCBI taxonomy): Eukaryota > Metazoa > Arthropoda > Insecta > Hemiptera > Aphididae > Tuberolachnus > Tuberolachnus salignus. The sequence continues at coordinate 43,792,991 of OY101432.1, forward strand.
TGTACAATTATTTAAACTATAAGTTGTCCACGAAAAGGGAGGAATCCGTTGTATATACCGTACGCCATCATTGGCGGTCGAGTCTCAACAAAAATCGTTAGATGGAGCGTGGGCGCGGTTAGAGTTGTAAAACCATATAAATTTTAGAACAGTGAGTTTCAAGTAATAATATGTAGGTGACCGATAATAATTTATTATCGATTTTTTCGCTAGAAAAGCGACGGGCGGCAAGTAAATGAGGACTGCTGAGCCTCGCACGAAAAAAAAAAAAAACAATAATAATAATAACGAAAAGGGGGACATTGATTATGAACGTCGTAACTATTATCGTGAGTATCGTAGCAGATAATATTATTTATATTGAGCTGTACCGTCGTGATTTTATATTGATTATCGATCCGATATTTATACGACGTGTTAACATAAATACATAATATTAAAATAACGTAGTAAAGCATTTTATTAGCGTCCGTGACCGTATTATAAATAAATCGAATTGATTTAGAGTGCACGGGACGTTTAATACAATGATATTGTATTCGAGAGGGAGGTCGAAAAAAAAAAATAATAAAAATGTTCGATCGAATACACGAGTCGTATTGCAATGGACACGTTAACGTTCGAAAATGCAATTGATTTTCGACGGGGTTTCAATGTGTGTTACCAGGTTTTTGGTTTAGTGGGTAGGTGGTTACCACTGTGTCCGGGATCACGCGATATCACCGATATTAAATTGATAACGTTATCAACACGTGGTCTTGTATATAATAATAATCTGGTGTTTAGTTAGACACATTTGATTTCGCGCCAAAACCGATCATTTTCAACTAGTTAAATATTAAAAAAAAAAAAACCACAAGTCCTAAAATAATACATTCTGTTTTAACCCGCCCGTAAACAAAACGAAACGAATTTTAACCGCGGGCCGAAAATATCAAACGGATATATATATATATATATCGAAAATTTAGCACGGAGCAGGAAAAGAAACGCATCACAATAACTCATCTGCAGCAGGCCCGATTTTAACAAAGGATATATTCGTATTTGTTTTGTTTATATTTTATGTCTAATCGAACTGTTTACTGAAATAAACTAAAAATGTGTACGAGTTTATATTACTTTTTAAACAAAAAAAAAAAAAAAATAAAAAGCTGCTGTGCAATATCTTAGGCACAAGTGTACAACACGCGCACACACATGGTGGGTACTTATATATCTGCAGATGTATAAAGTGACGTCTTGAAAAAATATCGAAATTTATTATCACGGAAAATATACAAACTGTATAATTTGTATAGGGGTGTGTGATTTTCGAAATAATAAGCTAAACAAAATACCACACGTTATTCAAATGTAAATAGTTTTTGTTTTCTCGAAAAAACACTCGACAATAAACTGTTATAATAATATCGGTCGGTTTATTATTTAAAAAATAAAATAAAATATTCGTTCGTTTAGATAGTAATTTTGTAACGACAATTCGTAGATTGATTTAATATAACGATAATATTTCCCACCACAGTCCTCTACCGGTATAGCAACTTCTTTCGTTCCTTTATCTAAGATAAACCTTTCCCTGGATAATGTCTACTTCGTACACAGTATTAATTTATCGTACAAATCTATTGCTGCGAACCGTGTGTATATAATATAATACGATTTTTCTCGATTTGTTGTCTCGTCATAGTTGTCGGGAACGCTTAACGTTAACCACATTGTATTTTCGCCCGGGGAATCGGCCAAAAATTTATTTATTTCGCCGGTAAATATTCCCATCCCCCGCCCCGCCCCCCGAATGTCATTTTATTCTGTCGATTTTCCCTGGCCCTCGCCAAACGTTTTTTATAACGTAGCGTTAAAGAATTATTATTTATTCGCTATTTAACGAAGCGTAACCGGGTTCGAGTTCAAATGTGTCTCGAGGCCCGTTGACATAATTTCCACGTTTATTTATCGATAACGGCAATTTATTTATTCGCGATACTAAGTCATCGAATACAAATCGGCCTTGGTAAACGCGTTGGATTTTTAAGCCGACGAGGGGTTATGGCCCCTAAACCCTCGCTGCCGCGAGATACCGCGCGTAGAGCGAGTTTATAATTTACGCTCACGCAATAGGACGTGGAATAGTTTTTTACGCGTATTTTGTATTTTCGTCTCGCTGAGAAATGCCGGAGGTATATACAATATATATTACACAAACTACTGTTTGATATAGCTATTTTAGAAACGTTACGAATCCGCAGGGAGTTCCCGGGTGCGTTCAGAGTGTCTGAATTTTAATACTCTTTTTACGGGTACAAATTGTCAATTAGTACCCATAATCGTATATAATCGTGACAAGAATAGTCGATTAGAGATCAGCAGCGTGTCACTCGTCAGTGAGTTTATATTATTATTACTAATCGTTAATCGATGTTTTACGTATTATACCTACAGATAAACGCGCGAAACGTTGTCAGACTGATGATGGCTAAGAGGATTTTTGAACACAGGGCCTATATTTTAGGTACACTCTGTGGCGAATTTCTAAGGTTTTACGGTTTTACCGACCGGCGGCGCCGTCGTTCGGACTGGTTGGGCCCAGGGCGGTCCTCTCGGGATTATACCAAAGTCGTAATAACGATAACGATAATAATAATAATATTATTTTTATTCATATATATTACTTATCGGCGTACCTAATAAATAAATATGTATATAAACGAACGCGATCGCGGACAATATAATATTTTCTATGAAAATACACGGTACTGTCGTATTTACAGCGTGCCGGGCGCGTCACGCGCTCGCAATTGCGTTCCGTACGATCCACCGCCGTTTAATATAAATTATATTGCTGCGCCCCCCCCCCCCCCAAGTATAAGCCTTGAAATATGTATACTATAATATAATAATAATAATAATACGTATAATAATACGAGATAGAATATACGTGAATTCCGGCACGGCGGACTGCCATAATACCAATTGCGTTTATATATATATATATATATAAATTATTATATCTGCCCGGTATATATGTATCACGTATATTGCAGTATACCTTACACACGTGCGTTTTTAATAACCATAAGAGCGTTCGGCCGTTTTCCGCCGGGCGGCTAGTACGCGTCCCTGGCGATTTAAACCGCCGATATATTATACAATATATATATATATATCTTTATAGATATACGAAAAAGAAAAACGACGGAGGCCGCGAAAATAGTATATTATTATTATTATTATAGACCCGGGGGGGGGGGGCAGAGCCGATTCCCGCGTCCCGAGTCCCAATAATTTAACCGGCGAGACGTATCCGGCAATCGATCTCCTGCCTCTCGTTTCCCGACCGCTCTCACCTACACCGTTCGCCGAACGCGATCGCCAGAAATGCCTCCTCTTATACGTTATACCGCGTCGTATTGTCGAGTTTTGTGTTTAGAGGCGATTATATTATACAGGGCGCGGCAGAGCCGACTGACGAGTTTTGACGGGCTATAAACAACCTTACTATAACAAACTTTAAATAGTAAATCTTAGAGAAACGGTTTTTTTTTTTTTTTTTTGTAAATTTAAATCAGTATTCAATTCCATTTTTCAAAATTATATCTCCAAGATGGCGGCATTTGTCTACACTGTTGTAGACGATCTCTGATTCTCTCATATGATTTTCGGCACATTTCTACTGGTATGGCCTCGACTTCCGCGTGGAGTGGTCTTTCATGGAGCTGTCGTGGGTTATTTGTAGCCCAGTATTGAACATTTTGTTTATTTACAGTTCCAGAACGATGAAAATGGGCCTCATCGCTACAGAGAGAAGTTGATATCGGAGGAATTTGCAGTAGAATTTGCTGACAGAGATTTTTTACGGTTGCCGTAGTCAGTAGCATTTAACTCTTGGACAAGCATTAATTTATAGGGATGGAATGATAAATCTTCGTGAAGAAGTCTCCTCAAAGAACGGTCTGAGATTCCCAAAGCTACAGCGTGTTTCCGGGCTGAGCGTCTTGGTGACTGCTCAATTGACTCTCTAACCAACTGCACATTTTCGGGGGTTCTTACCGTTCTGGGCGCCCCGTGTGTCCAAGTCTACTTAGGGTACTTGCAGTTTCTTCCAAATGCCGTATCCACAATTCGAAGTGTTAGCAGAAGGAACAGATTCAGCACGTGGAATGCCGACGAAGTGTATACGAAAAGGGCTCTTTGTGTAGCGATCACAGAATGATTATTTTCGTAATACGCACGCACGACGAAACCACGATGTACACCCGTCAAGACCATGATTACGAATAAAACACGGCATTACCGTACAATTCAAAATATACCACTTGTTAAGGCCTGCTCTTATCTTATCACAGGCTAATGACCTCATTGAACTCGTCAGTCGGCTCTGCCATACCCTGTACCGTCGGGTATGCGATTATTACGGAACGACACAATAGTTTTAGTGGAATTCATTGTGAATGGCAAATTATTCGGCATGCGCCCAGGGTAAAACGGAATTAATAGAGAGACCAAACGTCGGCGGAATTCGGACCTGGCACGCAACGGAGAATGTGCACGGCAAAGGGAAAATGGAAACTGGAATTAAAATGCTGTCCCCTTGCGAGTGCCGCGATTACTCGAACGAAAAACTAACTAACCATGTCCGTATATATACTAAAATATTATAAGCCATACGGATGACGAAAAGTCCACTTCGATCGGTATTCTTCGACCTATGCGAATTGTTGATGAACCGCAACAACCACAGTAACCGTGAACTGCTTAAGATCGTGTGGATTTTTACTCGGAGCTGAGCAAGACGTGACGCCTTTTCATCGAAAATACCGTTACGGGCACAGAATGAGAGAACATCAACAAGTCAATACGGGGAATCACGGAAGAGAAACGTTTGGAAATTGTGTTGGAACCGACGAGGATCACTAACCAGAAGGTAATCCGCCGGCCGACTCCGTTCGTGGCACTGAGAAGATATTGGACGCCGTCGACGAAAAATCGCTCGAGCCGGAACGTCGTGTATTTATACTTGACCGACTATGCACAGGATACTCGACAAGTACGAATCTGATATAAATTTCAATGGGGAATTAAAACAATTGTGTTGCTAAATCTGCAGAGCAGTGTTAATGCAGGGAAGGTGGCATTGCCCCAATGGAGTTTTTTGTCCCCGGGGGGGGGGCACCTCGTTTTGATAAAATTATACGGGGCGTCCAAACGATCCAGCGTCCATTTCAATTTCAAACGGTACGTTCCTATAACCCACAGTGTCCCGCCTTTATGAAGGCCTAGGAAGCTTGCAAATGATTTTTCCGGGGCGCAAAATAACCAAGCACCGCTTTGCTTGTATATCTGTATGTCCAAAAACAAAATGTTTAATCGTGTTTTTCGTCAGTCCAATTATATTGCAATGTCTAAATTGTAGAAAAAATATGCTTAGCAGCAACTTACACGATTCGACCTATTTAGAGGGCCCAGCCGATTTTCGGATGGCTACCCCAATAGACTAGGCTCTGAATGTCGCATATATATATATATATATATTATATATTATGGCCACAGTTTCTCGATATATATATATATAAATTTTGACGACGACGATTCGCAGTGCATGTATATCGAGTATTATATATTTATTATTATTTCGAGTTTTTTTGGACCGGATCACGTCCGAAACGCGTTATCATACGTATTGCCCGGCAAAACCTACCCGCCGCACACGACAAAAACGTTTTTTTTTACGCGTTGCTTTTTATCGCAAAAATATACACATTTCGGCGCTTGCGAGTGTGCGTGTACCCTGTATATAACTCTCGTCGACTTTATGAATTTCGTCTGAATCGATAGCGTATATTATTATTATTATTATTATTATTATACACTGCGCGCACACGCGTTTCAATGACAAAACTCTACCCGCGATTATACGCCAACGACGATTCGGATTCGTATATTTTATATATTTTTTTCGCGTATACATATCTATATGCCAGTATTCGCGACCGGATAGAAAAGTTTTCCCTTTGTGTCGTCACATACTGGTGCATTTATTACGAGTTTCGATCAGTTTGTCCGAGTCCGATAAATGTATATACGTATAAAACAGTTATACGTCGTAATAACGACGACCGTCGAATAACCGAAAATACTTTTGTACGCGCAGTAAATTGCGTCGATACATTTTTTTTTTTTGTTTTTTCCTACAAGACGTCCACTCGGTATAATTTTTAAATTTTCAATAAACTATATATTTTATACGAGTTACTCGCGTATATATATATATATATATATATATAGCGACGGTAATATTATTCAGACATAGTTTTATTGCGGAGTCTGGGAAACAAGGCGCCGGGGATCAACTCGAAGAACTTGAAAACGCGAAGAACCCCACGAACAGTCTTTATGTAGATTTTTGTACAAAAGTAGTTTTCTATAACAAAATAGTATTTTTCGGCTTCATGCTCTCCCGCCCCCCTTAATCCCGGATTACAGTGAGAATTATAGTAACGTCGGAAAAATCAAAATAAATAAAAATCGTCTAAACATAAATAATTTGTGATTTTTAAAATAACCCAATCGTCCGGCAGTAGTTTTTCGGTCTACTGAAAATTAATACAATATATCCGTCGACTATAGTAATTTAATTGAAAAATTTATTGGTCGTGGAATTGAACGTGTATTTTATTATATTTTTTTCTATTTGAAGCGTGCATGATCCCCGTAATAGCTGTGCTCTATAAATATATTCCCAAAACTAAAATATGATCGTATAAAATCATTATAAAAAACGTACGGAATTTTAATTATAGACTTTTCCTTCTTTTTATAGAAAACAGTCTCCAATAATTTATTCGAATACTCGAGTACTAATATTAGTATATATAGGATTAAAGAATTATTCGGACGTCGTATATTATATCCTAAATATATAATATATTTTATTTATACCGAGTGTGCGAAACACTATATTACAATTTTATAAACTTATGCTCGACCTACGCAATGCGTGTTTTTTTTTTTTTTTTTTTTGCTCGAAAATGATCGAGCTTTTTACATTGACACAATAACGTACGATAATTTCATCATCAAGATGTGTATAATAAAATTTAACCCTCCTCCCCATCCCCTACCGAAGTTATATACGTAGTATCGAAATCCAATATATCGCAGTAATATATATTTTTTGTCTGACGATATATCGAAACAACAAAAATATCTTATCGGGTAAATTTGCGTTCGAGTCGATACTTTTAAATATAATATATAACTCACTTGTATCGTCTCCGGTATATCGTTATACATAAATCGTTCCGTATTTATTTGCATTAGTACATACCTCCTGTAAAAAAAAAAAAAAAAACACCGTAAATTATTTTTTTTGTAATATAATTTCAATAATGTTGAACAATAATTATTTTGGTACACTGTGTATAGGTACAAATACGTATATAGTAAAAGTTTGTGCACTTTGCAAAATTCACAACACGTGTGCGCACGCGATTAATGGAACACGGGGCGGAACTCGGTTAAGTGCTCGAACATAAAATTATCCACGTAAGTACAATAACGAAATGTAAATTGATTGTTGTTATTATTTTTTTTTTTATTTTTTTTTTTTAATTTTCTTATCAAACCCGTTCGGGTTTACCGTAAACGAACGCGTGTTTTTATTCTCGTGTACGCTATTATCAAGGTTCGGGACTTATAGCATTTGCATAATTTTGTTATTTATTGTAAAATATGAGCAATGTGCGAAATAAATTCATTTCTGGTTATCGTGATGTCAAATCTAAAATTTGAATGTGTATATTTTTGCATATTTCATAGATTTTCCACTTGAGTGCTTATTTCTCAACTTTTGTGATATTTTTTATATATTATTATTTTTTTTTTTTTTTGTAGCATATGTTTACAAATTCTTCAAATTTTAAATAATAAGTAAGAGGTAAAATGTAGCGCCCGATTTTTCGATTTAAATTAAAAATTATTTTAATTTTTCCTATCTTATATTTAGTTTATGAATAAAATTAATATATTGGGATGGTACTTATTACAAGAAATAATACAGATTACTTTAAAATTTAAAACAAAATGTTTGTATTTTTTTTTTTTTTTTTTTTAACAGTTTTTATCGTAATACCTACTTAACGAATAATAATTATGAATTAATAAACATTTAAAATGCATATTTTTTTAGAGTGCTACACTTGTTTTACGGTTTTTTAGTGCATATTTTAACGTTTATTATAATGTTTTTAAGAGCTATAAGTCCCGAACCCTGGTTATTATCAAACCGCTCGTGAATTTCACGTCCAGTAAAATCCATAATACACAAGACGTGAAACGATTTTTCAATTAAAAAAAATTTTACCTTAATAGTTTCGTAATAATATTATACTCGTTCGTACCCGAGTTTATATTTATTTATTTCGAAATCCTTTAATATTTTCTACTAAAACCTGTATACACTAAAACAAGACGCAAAAGACATTGTAAATAATTATATTGAACGCAGTGTATAATATTGTTTTTTTTTTTCATTTTCATCACATTACTTAACTGATAACGTGATGTTTTCGATTTAAATTTTTTTGCTGTAATTCAGTGAATGATTTCCGCCCGAACACTTAAATCGGCGGTTTATAGACGCCAATATAGATGTAAATTTCAAAATATTCCGTCGTTTTATGAATTATTTATTTTAACTAATTTTGTCCGGAATATTATATGTATTTTTTTTTTTTTTTGTGCATATTTAGTTACAATATTAATTTATAACTTAATTAATGTAATTTTCGATTTAAATACTAATTAACCGCGTACAACCGAACTCGGCTCGTCCGAAATAATTTGTTTCATATAATATTATCATATAAATACCTTTTGCGATTTCAACACCGAAACGCGTCGGTAATGCATTATATTATATTATTGTCCGGCATGTTTTTTTTTTTTTTTTTTTTTACTAATCTCATATACCGGACGCGAGACGAGCACAACGAGAATTCTTTTTTTTTTTTTTTGTTCGAAGATTATTATCGTATAAACGTAAAAAAAAAAAAAAAAAATGTATAAAACGGACCAACTGCAGTATCCATTATTAGTAGTGACGTTCTCTCGACCAACAGGAATTATTTAAATCGTCGTAGCCCATCGTTTTGGTCGCGTATACATATATAATAATATATACCTGCATTATATTTAATTACGCCAACGTATATTGTATGATTATTATTATCATCATATTCACATAAATTACAGTGTTTTTTTTTTATTTTTTATTTTTTCTTTTATTCGCCGTGAATAGATATTTAATGTACGGGCCGGGATATCTAAATTATACGTATACGGTTATGCGCGTAATAAATTATTAAAATAATCGTTTCGGATTCAAACGAACGGCTACCAACACACAATACAATAACGACCGATAACGCGCAAGAGGAAATCACAAAAAAAAAAAAAAAAAAAATAACTTAACCCCCCAACTACTGTGCTTAATTATTTTCGTATTGTAACGTGATAATGTACAATATTATTACGCCCTAGCCCGCCGCCGGTACAATACGTCCGTACTATAACGATTTTTTAATATTAAAAAAAAATGCGTACGTATGTATACGCGACAGTGTACTACTCGCCGCGTAATTTTATACCGTACACGGAGTGTAATTTTTTACCTTTCGGAAAATACGTTCGGATCGATAAATGGCTGAGTGTCGTCCGGCGACGTAGTCGGTATAACTTTCCGGTCGTATAAATCATGTCGCTTTCGACAAACGATTTCACAACGTTAAACCCTTCGAAATCTGCGCGGGTACACCCGATATTTTACACGTTAATTGTAATTATTCATTTTTTTGTTTTTTTTTTTTCTTGTTGTACTGCCGTGTGAAAGCGTTGAAAATTGTTTAAAAAAAAAAAAAAAAAAAACAACAAGCCGAATTCATAACGTATCACAACATTTAACCTTTTCGACTAACGAAATCTGCGCGGGTACACCCGATATTTTGCACGTTAATTGTAATTATTCATTTTTTTGTTTTTTTTTTTTCTTGTTGTACTGCCATGTGAAAGCGTTGAAAATTGTTTAAAAAAAAAAAAAAAAAAAAAAACAACAAGTCGAATTCATAACGTATCACCGTCGTTGTGCGCATCGCGCGATCATAATATATTACGAGATTATTTTTTTACGCGCATAACGGATTTTAACCCGGATAAGCCCAACGGGTAGGTACGTACCTATAAAATACGCGTACAAAGAATTAGAATACAAATTTTAAATAGGCTCGGGCTAACGGATGGTGACGATGCGGTCGTTTCCCCGGGGTGGAATTTCTCGACGAAAAAACTGTTTTAAAAAAAAATATCTCCCGGTTTGCGCGCGCTGTACGCGAACAAATGCGATTATATATATATATATATATATTTTTTTTTTACCCACCCTATTTAAACGGCAATGACATACGCACAAACTTGTACACAATTGTCTGTATACACGCACTGATTGCTGCAATAACACCGCGGAACCGCGGACCCGTTCATTTTGAATTTAACGGACGTCTGCTGCGGTGGCGGCCATCGTTACTCGTTAATTATAACGCTAAACTTCCGCCGAGGGATCCGCGGCCCTATTGTGAGAAATTCACGACCCGGCCCGCGCGGCTGTCGAGACTCTTGTCGTCGTCCCCGTTCGTATTATAATGGTAAAGGCGTTGCCTTTATTTGCCACCTAAACCTGCCCCCCCCCCAACCCCACATCGCCACTCGAAAAACACGGAAACACCTTTTTACTTTTTAACCGATTTAAAATATATATATATAAATACACAGGAACAGGAGGTATTGTTGGTAGTTTTAATAATATTTTTTCTCGTCGAGTTTGTTTACGTACAACAAAAGCCGGCTCGGTATTACAGTACTGAGAGTTTTAGAAATAAAAAAAAAAAAAAAAAATACATTAGAATAAATGCTCGTCGCGGGTATAATCAGTTCCCACTATATATATAGAATATAACAATATTATAATTCCAACGTACCTAATGTGCAAACCGACGGTTGACTGTCGACACGGTTTTTTATTTTGCATATTTTCGTAACAACGACGCGGGTCGTAATATTATATTTATTTCCAAACGGTTCCGCGGGAATTGCAAAGATATTATAATATGTAGAAAAAAAACAAAAAAAAAAGATGAGTACCAATAGCATTAATCCGAGAATTATAATATATTAGTTACCTGGGAAAAAAAAAAACAACGCACTAGAAAATTTATATAAAAAATATTACGTAAAAACCTGCGAGGGGGAGGAGTAGGAAACAAAAAAAAAAATGTCAAGAACACGCGTCCCGGGTCCGTACGGTCGACGTTTAAGAAAAAAACTGACGGCTATAGAGAGGCGATGAGACAACTGTACAAAAAAATGTAAAAAATATGTAAAAATCGTTTTTTTTTACTATTTTTTTACCCCCGTCCCGACAACACAATACACGTATAGTGTCCACCACCCGGAAAGAAAGAAAGAAAGAAAAAAAAAATAAAAAACCGAGAGTAAGAACATGTAAAAACCCTTTTTGGCCGGAGAGTCACGGCCGCGCAAGGGTCGGTCGTATCAGTCCGTTTACGTGTCCGCGCCGCCAAAGACGATGACCTCGAGGGTGCACGCGACCGCTCGGGGACGCGGTGACCGGCGAGCGATAACCGGCGGCGACCACGACGATCACGGCGACCACGACGACCACGGCGACGACGACGACGACGACGACGACGCCGGCAATATCCTGCGAAGGTCGAGGACATTATCCGGAACGTCGCCCGGTGATAATATTGTTACGTTTACGTTAATAATTACAATGATAATAATAGTAGTGGTAGTAGTAATAATAATTGTCGACCGGATAAGTACGTGCCAGAAAACGTTAAAAATGTAATTATATATATATATATATGTGTACGAGCGTTTCTTGCGCGTACCCCGGGCGTGTGTAATTTATCGGCCGATGGTTCGCGGAGACGACACGACGACGGCGTTTTCGATGCGACGACGGAAATTTATATAATTGTATACGTACACACAAACATTAATATATATAATACTGCCAGCGGTCGTCGGAAATATACGGGTTTCGTATGGAAATAATGATTTTATTATTTCTTCTCGTCGATTATATCCATCTGTACCATTCGAAAAGCGTTATTTTACATAATAGCATACGCTCATGCGGCCGGCATACTCGCGCCGCGTATAGATATATAATTATTATAATTTCGGGTTATTTAATCTGATTAAAATTTATTTGTAAAAAAAAAAAAAAAAAAAAAAGAAAACTAGTTTCACTCGGTAAAAAGCAAAAAAAAAAAAAAATAAAAAATATCACGGCCGTATAATTATACAAAAAAAAATATATTATATATAAGTGATGTATATCTATAACATAACTTCGCATTAAAAGTTTCGACTTACGGTATACCGGATAATATTGTGTGGCCGCCGTACTACGGGCCCCGTCGTCGACGCGCGCGACCACACACGGACGCCCCGGACGTTTAAAGCGGACAATTTACGAGTTACAATAATCGTATACTGGGACGCGTGTGTGTTGGTAGGTATAACATTAGTCGGACGGACAAAAAAAAAATATAAAAAATCTATTCCGTATAGAATATTATTATTATTATTATTTCACGTCTATACGAAATTCTAAGCCGTCGGTGTATAGGAAATGAGAAAAAAAAATAAAATAAACGTCGTCCGTATAAAATAATCGTGAAGCGACCGTTGTGTTCGAATACAAATCGGTAACATTACGTATTTAATCCGGATTTAATTATAAATTCTCAGCGTATACCGAACATTGATAATTGGTTTTATACTGCAGTACTGTGTGCCTTATTTACTGTCATTCATCTACACGAATTCTACTAGAAATCTCTTTCCGATCGTCGACATCGACGTCGGGGGGGGGAGTGGTTCCCGATAGACAAATTTTAATTCTAGTCGATGCGTTGGAGGCGGCCATAGTCGTTTGTTATGGGTACCGTAACTAGATATTCAACCAGGGCTAGAGGGCAAACTAAAACGCAATATAAAATATTTTCATTTTTTTACGCTGCTTTATTTATACTATAGTTGAGAAATTATAACAACGCCAATCGTCTGTGGAACGCAATTCGAGGCACAGTTTTTAGGCCCTCTCCCTGTCATGCCCCCCTGCAACGGCCGCGGGTACCCTGTAGTTTGCTGTACACGCAGTCGGGATAAACCGGTGGGCAATAACGTCGGGAAAACGGGCAAATTTACGCTTCTGAAATTGTCTATATTGTTTTTTTTTTTTTTTTTGTGACACGCCGCTACGCGATTATTTATCACTGAATCACAACGGAAAACCGAAATGAACAGCAACCCTCCTCCGTTAGAACTACGAGGAATGTATAGGAAAAAAGAAAAAGATTTTTAGTAGACGATATGTTGTTAACAGCAAGAACAGAAAACGCGGCGCACGTCATAGTTAAAACCAATAGATAATTTTAAAAAACAAGACGTTATCACGCATAGAGTCGATTAATTCTGAGCGTAGCAAAAATAAATCCTAAACACGCCGAGCGAATTTTCGCAGGTTCCCGTACGCAACTCGTTTAACCCGTTGATGTACGTTCGGATTGTTTTTTGATTTTTTTTTTTTTTTTTAATGGTATTTTTTAACCGCACATTGTATAACCGCAAACAACACGTGTTGTTTCGCTGCTTTTTTTTTTTTTCTTTTCGATTTTTAATGATTTCGTTTCGCCATATATAATGTATAATGTTCATATATATATATATATATATATATATATAGCGAACCTCCCAGTATCTCGCTTGACTATATATATAATATGGCAACCGTGCCGGAGTATAATAATATATATAATATTTGTAGTTCTCGTGTGCATCGTAAAACGGTAAAATATTTGACTCGGGGTTATAAATATATATTATACGCATATGCGAGCCGTAATTAAGGTTCTCGAGGAGTTTCGTTTGGGGCCGGCTAAAAAAAAAAAAAAAAAAAAAAATATATAAATCACAGCTGATGGGCGCGACAACCCGATGCCGCGAAGTCGTCCTAATTAACGTTCAGTGCCAATAAAAAAAAAAAAACAGAAGAAAAAAAAATATCGACCTCGTTACAATGTCGCGAGTCGAGTAACGATCGTCACTCGTCGCCGCTGCGGAATAAATAATAAAAAAAGAAAAAGAAAAAAAAAATGTTATTTTAAAAGTCGCGACACCGAGAAAATTACACTAACGACGTCTAGTTGTTTAGAGGAGGTCACATTGACATTAGTTTTTTTTTTAAAAAAGGAACCCGTATAGGCGATTTGAACGGAATTTATGGAAAAAATGAAAATTCATAGACTTTAAGATATGTTCGAATTTGAATTCATAAAAATGTAAAACGTGGTCCAGCTATTGATACAGTTGTGTTCTTTAATTTTTTTTTTATTACGGGCTGTTTTACGCTAAACCGTACCGCTTTCGTGATAAAACGATTTTTTTCGACATTACGTTTCCGTGTTCAGAAACGCCGACATCTTCTTAATAATAATAATAAAAAAATATTTATTATTTTATTTAGTGATTTTTATGGACGGCCCGACGACCCACCGGTGCGTAACTCGAATAACTAAAAAATGACAATATTATTAAAAATATTCGTATACACTCGGATTGATTCAATCAGAATATGTCGCGTTTATTTCGAATTTTAACTGTCCGGTTGTTTTTTTTTTTTTTTTGAACTGTATAGGTTGCTCACATATAGAATTTTTACTGGACCAATACTGTAATTTTTGATTTTGAACGTGGCGAGAAATGTATTGGTTTTTTTTGTGCAATACGATGTGTATTTTACGTTTGATTTTTGTCCACACTCTGTGCGAGTAATAACTATTCTGTCTCTGGTACGATTATTCGCTCCGATCGTCGAATTTCGTGGGTGATTTCTGGTAGCGAATTCATTGAATTTTTTTTTTTTTTTTGTTTTACCGGCTCAGGACTTTGCACGATATCGACGGAGTAAAAATATGCGGCGAGCGGGATACTAAATTTTAATAAAATATTATCAGCGACAGCGCTGTGTTACGACTATTGTGGAATCCTGTTGAAAATAACAATGCAATAAAAATACGAATGGTACCACCACCGACAACGGTGTAGTCGTAGTCGTGTCGCTAAAAATATAATAATATTTATATATAGGAAGTATTGAAACGAGGCCGGAACGTACAGGGCGAATCTTTTTACCAAAAACCATCGATCGCCACCAACGTACGAACGTATTTATAGAGTGCCTTTAATTAATATCCCCTTTTTTTTTTATTTGGGGGGGGGGTGGGTATTTTTTCGCCAGTCGTATGTAATATACATACGGAATCGTGTGAACCGACGTGTTTTCATAATATTTTCAAACGTCAGGACTAGCCCCGCGTTTTAACGTTCGCGTTGGAAAAGAGAGGTGTTTTAAGAGGTGTCCGGCGAAAAGAAATCTTTAACGAATTTACGCGATAATAGAAACACCCTGTATATCCGAGAAATTATAATGATATTTTTACAAACAGTCAATCCTTGTCTAATTCGTTTTTTTTTTTTAATTTTATTGTCCGGTAAACGGTATAACCGTTCGGTTCAGAGAACAATAACGTTTACAATATTATTACGCCCGCTTACGTTGTGCATATTTTTTTATTATAACGTTTGTTTTCAATATTGTTAATTTGTCGTTAGAATTTTAACCGCCGTCGTTTAAATACAACACGACGGTAAGCCTTTTTTATAATTAATTAGTTTTTTTTTTTTTTTTTTAATTTCAAGTCTGCGAAAAACTTTTCTACTGGTAATCACGGTTTATGACAATAAATAGTCTAAGAACTTTCTCGTAGCATGTCGACTTCGGTGCATTGGGGAAATTTAATTTTTTTTTAAATTATTTTTCTTATAGTTTTCTTGATAATGGTAAAAAAAAAAAAAAAAAAAACCGGGAAACTACGTCGGAAAACATGAATATTTACGGAATAAAATTATATTTAACGGTTTCTGTCGACTTGAAACATTCGCCGAGTGCTTATTTCAGCGTTTTCCAGACGTTGCGCAATATCCAAATATCGTTCTGGCGTTTGTACGGTTATTTAAAAAAAAATTTTGTTTTCGTTAAAATCACGAGCAAAAGTTTGACGCATTTTAAAGTTGCGAATCAATATACAATTTATCATAGCACGTCTGAACGAACTTCGTTCAGGATCGTTTTTCGTTTGCAATCATTTATCGTTATAGATATATAAATTAAATTATACCCTGCCTTCCCAAATCCGCCAAAGGGCCCACAGTGCCCCCCCACCCACCCACGGTGCAAAGTATGTCGGGTTTTTAAAAACCGCGATTTTCTACCCCAATCCTGTACGGCGGAACACTGAACAAGCGAAAACAATTGAATGTGTACACAAACAATATCTAAATAGGTACAGAAAAAAAAAAAAAAAAAAAAATGACCCAGTTACTGTAGTACCTCCACCGGGAGGCCTCTACAATCTGTCATCTCTTGTTTATTTATTTTGTTCCATTTCGTAACCAATTGAATAAAAGCTCTATGAAATGCAGAAAAAACAAAAAAAATTAAAAAATTATAAACTAGGAGTCTATATCGTGAAAATATACGGTGGCGGGTGAGGAGGGGCCACGTTCTATAATTATTTATATTAAATGTATAAAAAAAAAAAAAAAAAAAATGATCGAGTTACTGTAGTACCTCCGCCGGGAGGCCTCTACAATCTGTCATCTCTTGTTTATTTATTTTGTTAAACGCCATTAGTTGTTCTTATCGTTCAATTTCGTAACCGATTGAATAAAAGCTACATGAAATACAGAAAAAACACAAAAATAATTAAAAATTATAAACTAAGAGTGAAAATATATGGCGAGGAGGTGCCACGTTCTATAATTATTTATATTAAATGTACAAAAAAAAATCATCCCAAACCAACGACGGAACGAGAATAATAATAATAATAATAATAATAAAATAACGGAATATTATAAAAAGATATTAAATCGTTAAACAGATAGCGTATGCATACCTAGCGTTTAAACTTGTCGTTAACGCATGGGGGGGCCGGGCGTATGGCCGCGTCGACGGTTACGCCGTTGGCCGACAGAGGCCGCGGCCGTATAGACTCGGAGGGGCCAAAAAGAAACGAATAAACAAAACGTCGTGGTCGCCCGTCCTGTTATCGTATTGCTATTATTATTTGTTGTTATTATTATTATTTTCTACGGCGACGGGAGCACCGGAATCGATCGGCACGCCATCTGTGCGCTCCCGTTGGCGGACCGCCGGCGAGGGGACCGACGGCCTCGTCACCGGCGTGTATCGGTAGAGGACGCGGTCTGTTCATTGGTCGGAAGACATATTTTTCGTCCGCCGACCGGCTGTTGTCCGTAATTCGCCCGGCGAAAATAAATAATACGTCGACGGCCGGCAATAATTTGCAAACGATTTTGTCCCTCACCCAAGGGGGGAAATGGTTTTTTTTTTTTTTTTTTTTTTTTTAAAGTCGAATTTCAAGCGATACGTTTCCGTACATCACTGTAAATTGTCAACTCTAAACGGAACGAGCGTATACGGTACGGTCGGTTCAAAAGCTACCGGGACAAATGCCATTACGGCCAATCTACGCGCGATAACGTTTCAAATCGAAAACAGACGTGTTCGCCGCGAACAAGTGGACATTTTAAACAAAACCCCAAGTCGCCATCTTATCTCGGTTTAATGTTACACGTGGTTAAATCCGGTCGGTTTTTCGTCGTTGGCCGTTTGTCGGCATGACCGAAATTCAACGAACAACGCGCGCGCATCAAATTTTACTGGAAACTTGGTAAAAAACGATGCAACGATGAAATGACTAAAACCGCTTTTGGGGACGATTCATTACGCGGTTCCGCGACTTTCGAGTGTTTTAAACGTTTTTAAAAGGACAGTCGGCGGTCAACTGAAGACGGTCCACGTTCTGGAAGACCGCCGGCGTCGTCGTCAGAAACGACGGTGTGGCGACAATTTGCGAAAAAAAAAAAAAAAATGCGAAATGGCCGCCGATTAACCCACTGGCGAGTTAAAAAAGCGAATTTCGATTGAGTCTTGTCGTGCGATTTTACAGGAAAATATACAAATGGAAAAGGGTCGCGCCGCCAAATTCGTTCCGCGATTGTTCGCCACGACACAAATGCACCGGTACATTTAGCGCTGTCGATTCGTGAATTTTTGGCTGATAAAAAAAATTGCTCCGGACTCTCCCTATACTCCTGATCAGGCCACATGTGATTTTTTTTTTTTTTTTTTTTCTATTCCCAAGACTAAAATCTACGCGCAGACGACAACGATTTCAAGATGTAGAGCGAATTAAAGCGAACGCGGCAACAGAACTCATCAAGCTTTAACTTTGAACAGTTCCAAAGGACTTTTGAAAAATGGCAAGATCGCCGGGGGAGTGTATTTTAAAGGAGATATCTTTAAATAATACGGAACTTAATTTTTGTAATTATTAAAAATAAAACTTGGTGCTTTTTGAACCGACCTCGTATATATATATATTCCCCCCCCCCGTAAACTTCTACCAGACGACTTCAACCGATCTATACACTCCTTTGCGGTTTCCGGTGACGAATTTTGTCTAGTTGGCATACGTCGTTTTTCGATATACCTATTAGTTTTTTTACCGCGGCAGAAAAAACTACCGAAAATACGGCAAAAGCACGATTACGTCGAGCTCGTGTTTTGATTATTTCATTGTTATTTATGTTGATTTCTGGGTTACCGTGGCAACAATGAAAAAACACGACTAACACTACTTCGCCCAGAATCGTTTTTCGTTTGCAATTTCGTCGTTGCGTACAGATATAAATTAAACTGCTATCCGTGTACTGCCTTACTAAAATTTCACCTACAACAGTGACCTCACCCATGGTGCGAAAGATGAACACCTATTATTTTTTTTTAACCTTTAATCGTTATAAGTATAATTATTTTTGCCCTGTCTCGATAATAAATCCTAGTGGCGCACCACTGATCGTTGAACTGACTTAAATACGATCCGGCAAAAATATCAATAATTCGTCAATTATGAATATTATAATTAACGTACGGGAATTCGGTTTGAAACGTACGGTTTGTTCTGGTTGGAAAATACTATTCGCTGGTTGTCGTCAAACTCGATAAAAAAAAAACCCTATCGGATTTCGACTCGTGGCCGTTATGGGTTTATTGAAAAATTCGCAAAAACTAAGCCCGACGGATATTATAAAAACCATTTGGATACCAAACGTTTAAAAGCGATGCCACAATATGATAAACTATGCAATAATAATGTGAAGCGTATACAAATATGTGGCGATAATAAAAAAAATCGAGAAAATAATGGAAATCATTGGATTTTTCGAGATAACGATAAAATAATAGCGAAAACCCAACATATTTTCTAGTACACGCACGTCGGACAGTAATTATTATTATTTTTTAAAAATATTAAAATACGTCTAATGTCTAACATGTGTAAAACACATGATATTTAAATTTTCTTTGTCTACCTTTCCGGAACGGTTTAGCGTTTTGTTATCTATTTTAAGCGTTTAACTATCGAAATCGTGCTAAAACGTGCAAAACCGACGTGACATCGTTAATCGACGATTCGAAAAACGGCTTTGTAGGGAAATATTATTTATTTTTAAACTCGTAGCAAACGCACTAAGCGTAAATGTAAATGTAAAACGAACAAAATCCATGTCAAACATTCTGTTGATTTTTTTTTTTTTTTGGATCGCTCGTTATTTAAAAGCGTTTTAGAAATCCTAAAACGGATTTTATCCGATAACGTCGTCATATTCGCGGTAGGGTTTTAATCGTGTGTCAATAAATGCACATTATAAACTGCAGTACATAAAAATTATATATATATATATTTATTATTTAGCAGGGTTGGCCAAACTTTTTTTGACAAAGATCTACTAAGAATTTTATTTTTCCTTTAGAGATCGACTTCCGTAAAAATGTTTTTTTTTTTATTATTATTGAGTTACCTATATTTGTACACACACACACACACACACACACATAAATAATAAAATTGAAACGATAATTAAATAGAGTTATCATTATATTTCGTTGATGCGGAAGTGTGACATTGCACATCATTGGCCAGTCGATCGTAATCGCTGACCGCTGAACGGGAACACTGTTCTAAATGATCATCGGAAAGTGTAGCTCGGTATTCAGATTTCGTGTAATTTTCATGTGAGAATATGCCGATAACGGGCAAACGTGTTGATACCACTGCGACCGTACGTTTTTTAAACGAGAATATTTTCCTTCGCTCTGTAAAATTCCGGAAATCGTTTCCAGACCCTCGGCGAGCTCCGAGGAACGTATATGATTTTATTCTTATAGTCGTATAGGTTCGATTTGTATCGCGTCGACGGCGGGTCCAGACAAATATGATTTAATTCCGTAGAAACACGACGGTCGACTGCGGATGAAATGTTCGATAAAAAAATAAATTCCAATTTCGGTAGACTTTAAAATCGCCCGGGATCGACCGGTGCCCGGTTACACAGTGTTCGAACGATATGAAGGAGGTCTATTTGTGTATATACGAGGTGCGACAATAAAATAACGAGACTTTTTGAATAAAAGTTGTTTATTTTAAAAATGTTATAATTTAATGATTATCACCTTCAAAGTACCTTCCCTCAGCATCAATACACTGTTGCATACGTCGCTGCCATTCTTGAAAACAGTGTTGCCAATTGCTTTCATTCAGCCCTTTTAGAAGTTCTGCCGTTTTCATTTTTACGTCATCAACTGTTTGAAAATGGGAAAAGAAATAAGAAGAAGTCACAAGGAGCAAGGTCTGGCGAGTACGGGGGGGATGTTGAAGTACAGAAATTTTTTTTTTTTCAGTTAAAAAACGTTGAATTGAAAATGCACTGTGAGCTGGAGCATTGTCTTGGTGAAGAACCCAGCCATTTTTCCATAGATCCGGTCGCTTCTTTCTGACACGTTCTCTTAATTTAATTAATACCTCTTTAGAATAATATTGATTAATTAATTTTGTCGATTTTTTCAACGTTTTCGTTTGTTTGAAGACGTGGTAGGACGTCCAGAACGATCATTGTCTTCGACGTCCTCCCTTCCACTACAAAATCGTTTGTGCCATTCAAAAACACGAGCTCTTGATAAACATTCTTCACCCATAAACTTCACATAACATACGAAACGATTCCGCGGCAGTTTTTTTTAATTTAACAAGAAATTTAATGTTAACACATGTTGTTCGATTTTTATATCTAACATTTTTCGGCAGTATAGTCGAACTCGCACTAATAACAAGGCTACTAACGTATAAGAAAATGAATCAGTGTTCATATAGTACTTTTAGATAAGTGTTTTCTAATCATATTTCAATAATCGTTTTATAGATAACGTTAATAGTTTAGGTTTTATTCAAAAAAGTCTCGTTATTTTATTGTCGCACCTCGTATATATATAAATATACGGTGTATAGCCGGTGTGTGATGGCCGTTTTCGTGTAAGGGAAGAATGTTGGGGGTAAATCAATATGGGCACCCCGTCGTATAGTGCGTACGGGGCGGGAGCGCACGGATCGGCCGGTGCACTCGTACGTATTCGCCTCTCCGGAACGAGAAAAGAACAAAAAAAAAAAAAAAAAAAATACAAATAAAAATCACCGCCGACGTTTTTTCAACGCGCACGCGGCCCGTCCCCGGTATTCGGATGTTGCGGTTGCACGGCTACACGGACGCACGAAATTCCAACCCCCGCACCCGGTACGGTATTTCCATTTCCAATTTGATATTTCGATAGCGAAACAAAATAAATATAATAACGCCTGCGCCTACTGTTCGAACAACACGTGCGTTTGTCGCGTCTAAAAACCGTATATATATATATATATATAATACATTTTTCTTTTTTCCGATTGAAAATTTAGAACCGACCGAACTGTTGCGGGAATATCCACGGACTTGTATAATACAGCGTTATTATTATCTACAGGCGGGTACGTATATATTTGTTCCTCGTCCGTCGTCGGCAATAACAATTTTTTTGTTTTTTTTTTTTTCTCCTTTATTTGAATTTAAACAATCTATACAAATAATGTATAATGAGCTTAAGTGCTAACAATTTAGGTTGCTGTCAGATGACACGAAGGAGAAACCGCCCACTGGTGACACTCCTGAGGCAATAACAATAGACAAATTTCGTTCCGTTAAAAAAACACTCAGTCGCGTGTACGCGCATGTATATTTTTTTTATTTTATTTTCGTCCGTAGTAGATAAATTCAATTTTCGACACGATCGGACGAATAAATGCACGACATCGTATCGTATTATTCAATCGATTTTTAAGAGTAGTAATAGGTTCGTGTATTCGTGCATTATACACGTAGGAAACCCGTTTCTAATAACACAATATATGTAAACGTAATGCGCGTGCGTATACAATAAAATAAACCATATAATGATTTTGGTCACTTAAAAAATTAACATATACAAATACATATTATATAACCTATACGTTATTTATAAATGTTTTTATATTAACGAAAAAAGGAAAATTAATGCGGTTTTTCGTATACGTGATTTTATTTAATTTATATCGCGCTACAGCATAGGGTGGTATAATAAGAATGAGGGAGAATTACGGGGTAGGTTTACAAGAAGATTATTCAAATAAATTAATATCGCAAAGAGATTCGGCAAAATATCTCGGAACGCGTCTTGACTCTCGTTTAAACTGGAAACATCATGTCCGTCGGAAAAAATAATACAGATTAAAGGAAAAACGCGGAAGCTCTGTCGGTTAGTCCCACTCTGAGTTAACTATAGGAAACAAACGTCTACTATGTGTATACTATTATAAAACCAATTTGGACCTATGGCGTTCAACCGTGTGGGGTTGTGCCAGTAAGTTGTAACATTGATATTATAACAACGGTGCCAAAACATCGCTCTTCGGACCACCGCCCGGTTTGGAAGAAACGACGCCATTCCACCGCGATATGATGGTACTGCCTATAATAGCAAAAGAAATCCAAAAGTTTGCTCGCAAACGCGAGATGATATTAGATCACCATATCAATCCAATGGCCGTCCAACTGTTAGACAACTCCAAAGACATTAGACGGCTTAAGCGTCTGAAACCATACGACTTAGTTTTAAATGAAGTACAGGAGCCGCTTCATTGGAAGCGAGACTTCGTCAATGCGTAATGTATATATTAACATCTAGTATGTAAGATATATCCTGTTAAACATATTTATAAAGACCGTCACAGGTCGTTAATAAATAATAAAGCCCCAGGGCATAAAAAAAAAAAAAAAAAAATAATTAATATAATATTTTAGATTTTAGATTACAATAGGTTTTTGTCCGTTTCGACCGAAAAGATCCGCAGGCGGTTGTTGTACATATAAGTAAAATTAATTTATTTATCATCGTTATAATGGAAAAAAATAGGACGTGGAATTATGGGCACTGGGGAATGGTCCGAGCCGGAAAGAAAAAAAAAAACGATGGAATACGATTTTGGGAGGCCTATAGAAGCCGGGAGAGACGAAATAAAAAAAAAAAAAAAACGGTGTCCTATAAGCACTATAACAGTTTACGCGTATGCGTTCGGATTCGTGTTTGGGAAACGTATTATAATATATTACCGATGCGCGGTTATTAGAAAATTATTTAAAAAAAAAAAAAATCGTCGTAGATTTTTGATTAACAAACGTTTCGAGCGGGTTATAGTAATACGCGATTTTATATTCGTTTACCTCGCCTAAACGTACATAAACTCGGAATTTTATTCTCGTTAGCACTTAAAAATTTAAATTAAATTACAGATAGAGAGAGAGAGAGAGAAACCTATACTATACGTATATTGTTGTTTGTGCGCAATGTTATGTGTTTATACAATATTATAATATAATATATTCTCTCTGGTTATAATAATATTATATTACTGTATCGTATAAAGTAACGCGTCGTTTTGTCGCCCGTAGAACTCGGTTTACGGTATACGGTTACGCTTTAATAACGGACTCGGAGCATTTTTTTTTTCCCCCTTTTCCCGAGGGCTCGTTAAATTCCAACGGACGTCAAAATGCAAAAAACCATTGTAACGGCGCGCTTTTGCTGGCGGTCCCGTTTCGTTTATGGGCTTTTTAGTCGAGCCCATCAGCCCACATCGTCGCAAAACAGCGACATATACTCTATAATAATAATAATAATAATAATAACAAGACGCGTAATGACGCATAATCTCCAACGATGTTTTCGTATAATACGAATAATAATTTTTAAGTTTTTCTTTTTTTTCTTTCTTTCGAGACATTTAGAAAAGAAAAATATATTATATAACAAATTACAGTCGTAAACTAAACAATATGTGTAATAAAAGATATAATAATTGACATATTTTTAATTATACGTATAATATTATATAAATACGTTTTGAAAATAAAACGTATACCCTATTTATACCGTTTTTTTTTTTTATTTATTATTAAGTAAAAACGTTCTTATAAAATACAAGTAAGGTTAGTGTTACCACTGGGTGGCTGCTCCCATCACGTTTTCATATAACTTTGTCCAGTTGCGCGCATTCTTATTGTTTCCGAGGGAACAGATTGTATATTTTTTTATAATAATTTTTTTTTTTTTTAAACAACCTGTATATATGACGATAACAGAAATTTTTATCTATTTCTTGAGTAATTTAGTGTTTTAGATTATAAATAGAATAGCTATCCGTTTTTCTTTTTATACAATATCATGTTAATCCTTTTCTGTCAATAAAAACTGTTAACGGTTTTCGCTCGGAAACTTATAGGTGTAATTCAATACGAACAGATAAAACGAATTTCCTATTTTTACGCACCGAATTCGTTAAAACCAGAAAAAAACTACCACGACCCGAGCAGGTGTATTCGAAATTTAGTTTCACGTACAAATTTTATCAATATGTTCGCGGTTCCATAATTCATGTGTTTTCATATTCGTGTACGTTGTAAGAAAGTCCAATTAGAACTACAATTCTATAATGACGATACGTCCATGACGTACTATAAAAGTTTTAAATTTTCTAGGCAATATTGTATTGATATAAACACAAACTTGACAAATCATTCTAACAATATAATATGCGATATTAAATATGAATTACATTGTCCCCCCGCCGCCCATTTGAATTTGGTTGTTCCAATATCGCCATCGTTTGAGTACGTCATTAGTTTTGTATATTTTTAAAAATTGATTTGGACTTCCTACGGCCGTTATAACCGAAATTACTCGACGGGGTCTGTAAGGAACGTTTCTCAGGCCCCCGGATAAAAATAGTAACGGAGTTGGCCGAGTCGAATCGAAATGTTGTATTTTGCAACCGTTGTGTATTTAATTTAGAAATTAAATATTTAATATTTAAACACGTGCCATACAACATTGAACAATAAGAAAAATATTAATATTTATTTACTGTTTAAATTTAAGATATAATCTAATATTCATAAAATGCACATTAAAAACGAATATTAAATAATATTTAGAAAACAATACGAATACAATGTATACATTTCATATTGTGAAAACGTGCCGAGATTTTTATCGAGACTTCCGAATCGATTTGTGTGATTTTTTTTTTTTTTTTTTTTTTGTTATATTATATTCATTTTAAATTATTATTACTAGAACGGCGGTAAAAAGTCCAAACACAAAATGTTATGTTGATAACAAACGGTGACGGTATAAGAAAACCCAAGTGGCAGTGTAACACGTGTACCTAAACGGTTTCGTGTTTATTTTCGTTGTCAAGCTAGAAAATCTGTCGGCAAATGCGCAATTTGCAAATTTGTATTTTCCGGACGTTATGTTTCTTCGGTCGGCTCTAACCTAACAGACCCGTGTAGCGTTTTTCGATATTCCGACATTTGTGCCCAGCGCCCGAGAGCCACGAGACGCCCGCGAAAATACTTTGACGGAAAATCTTGCGGGATCGAGGGGGGCGGACCTATCTCTCGGTCTCCCCGGGTTCCGCCGGCCTATGGCGTAGCAGTAATATTTAGCTATTATGTTCGGTCATCATACTCGACCACTTATGCGATGAATTGTCGCAATATAACGTTATTGCCACGACTACTACTGCGGCGTAATTACGATTACTTATAGGAATATCGGCGGATATTTTCGGTCCGCGGATTATTAGTTTTACGGTTATTTTCCATATATTTACGCGGGAAAATGGTGGCCGGCCATTGCCGATAACGATGTTTGGCCGTCAGTCGTTGTTTTTTCTGTCGTACACTATAACGGAGTAGTACGCTTCTCCTCGGAGAGAACGAGACAGAAAAGCACTCTACAATCCGTATATTACGGTTTCGCAGTCGTAATAAATAACAATAATATTAAGACGGTCCGGAAAATGGTTTTCGCGAGCAGTTTTTCCGAAAATCTAAAATTATTGAGAGAAAGACTCGTCGTGTGTGTGTGTGTGTGTGTGTGTATAGGAAACTTAATCCGCGCAAACGGGGGACGAGACCCGAAATATTATAGTGATTTTACTGCCGAATGTTCTTCGCGTGAGTGCACAACATACTCTCATCCGAAAATCCACACACACATATATATATATATATATATAAACGTACGTGTTATTTTTTTTTTTTTTTTTTGTGCGCGCACGAGATAGTATTAGTAGTTGGTCGGCATAAAAATATTTTATACGATCGTCCCCCCACGTACATAATACGGCGTACACCCGTGTACGTATTCCGCGCCCGGTGTTTTTATGCGCGGCATGATGCGCGGCGAGCCGACCAAATATAATAATCTGCCGACGCCGCCCGAAGCAGTCGTCCGACACTCGTAAGCTTCTACTATTCCAAGGGCGCGGGACCGCGTAACTTCACGGCGATACATTCCCGTCGTCGCCGCGCTTTATAAATCCCGCGCCCGGACTGTCTGGCCGGATCGTGGCCGGCGCGCCACCGAATTCCCGGCATCGTTCGGCCGTCGGCTGCGCGTGGACACAGACCCCCCGCGAAACTGGCGAACTCATCGGGCCCGGCGAGTCCTTAGAGGAGTATCTCGGCCTTGTGCTGGAGAACAAGAGGACTCTGTACGGCGGCGCGCACTTTCGCGCTGCGGCCGACAAGGCCCAGGCGGAAACTGCCCGTGAGCGTCGTACACGGCGCGCTGATGTACGGCGCTCCCGCGTGGGCTTATTCCCCGCAACTCTGCCCCCCCCCCCGGGCCTCGCTGCTTAGGCTAGCGACGGTCTAGCGGCGTGCAGCTCTCCGGAGCCTACGGGACCGTCTCGCACGAGGCGGCGTTAATCGTTGCGGGACTACCCCCCGGTCGATCGGTTGCCCTCTGGCAGGTGCAGGGCTTTCGAAGCTCTGCGGGCGTTGGGGACTACGACGGAAGGCGACGCACCCCGCCCGTCAGCGCTCCGCACGAGGATCCGCGTCGCGACCTTTCATTCCGGGAGGCGGGGGTATTGCCGGTACTAAAATAAAAAAAAAAAAGACCCCCGCGAAAGTCCGCCCGACTCTACCCGCGCGTGGCCCGTTAGCGTACGGCGGAATTACGGGATTTTTATCAATAGCGCGCGCGGCGTTTTCCCTCCGATTTACTCGCTAATAAAAGTGAAATTTTGACCACATCCAGTTATGAAACTGATATAGCTGAATTCGTAGGTACCTTCTTCATCGCCCTGATGCTTCCTTGGCTACATTCGGGCCGGGAGGATTGATTTTTTCGACGAAGAACTTTGCATTGACCCTCTGACGGTCAATAATTAGTTCTTATTTATGAAACCTACTCAGAGGATAACTATGGACATTTACAATAAGTGGACTTCGGTCGCGAATCTGTAGATTTAAATTTAGATTTTAATATTAATATTTTAGAAAATACGGCGAAATATCGGCGGAAACCGAAAAAACGTTCCGTACGATTTTGAGTGATTCGCCGGGCGTTTATTTCGAAACAAAACCTTCCTGTTTACGTTGGCGTAACCGTTTAAGTACTTCCGTACTTCCGCGACGGACCTCCCGAATAATTCTTGTTCGAATTCGTTTTTGATGTTTTTAAAACGCAAAATAATCATGTGAGAATATGTGTTTCCGGTGGCCAAATAGTGTAAAGCGTGATAGCTAGTAATTACTTTGCTGGAATAGCTTTTCGAAGCTGCGCGTCTCGTTTTTCAATAATTGGAGTTGTCGTTGCAAGTAGTTCACTGCAACGACATTCTACAAACATTTTTGAAAATGTGTTTCATCTTATTTTCGCAGATCACTACCATCATAAATATTTTTACTTTTAAACAACGATTTCATCGACTAGCGCCGATATCGTGGGTTTTATTTTCTTTTTCTTCAAAAGTTCATTTAAAATTACGAAGTCTGCACTCGCGAGTAATAAAATCGTCGTCGTGACTTGACATTGTTGCGTGAATTAAATTCATATTTTATTGGAATGGAGTTTTTCTTTTTTTTTTAATTTTACTCATATTTTCGATCAATTTTGAACTTTAATTGGGCCGTCTATTTCAATTCGAATTTGAGAAAATAATATTACCTAATAATTTCCCATTTCGCAGACTTTGTCGGTATAATTATTGACTTAATCGGTGGTTTTTTCACAATGACGGTCCCGCTATACGCGTACTAGACAAGCTGAAAAACCCAATTCAATATCATTATGATAATTAATGTTTTTTAATTTGTTTTGCCATAGTAAGTTAGTCTAGTGGTTCAATTGTATGCTCGCGAATTTTGAACGATAGTTTGGGGATCCTCAAAAGTAATGAACAAATGATATGAGGTCAAATTCATATCAAAATGTATTATTTGAAAAAAAAAAAAAAAACAATTTAATTATTACAAATATACAATAACATATCGAACAAAATAGCGAACAGCGTAATCTAATCTGAGAACGGATTATTTCCTATAAACGATTGTGGTCGACCGATTTTAATTGAATTGGCATTCAATATCTGGTTATATTTACACTTGTGACGTGTACGCGTATTTCAACAATTTTAATCACAAATATAATATTTAATAATCAGTACTTATTAAGTTGTCATTTGATCAATATCGAACACATATTGCACGTGATTTTCTTAATATGGATAATTTTCGAAAAGTTTAGAATACCAAGAGTTGTCGAAAAGCCATTATCAACACTTCTAAAATTTGCCTCTGCTTATCTGTGCGAAACCGCATTTGCAGCCCTTGCGGTAATAAAAAAAAAAAAAAAAAAAACAAATATCGGACAAAATCAAACGCGGAACCAGACTTAAGAGTAGCCGTTTCCAATACAAAACCTAATGTGGAAACTATAATTTCAAAAACCTAAGTACAATTTTCCCATTGAAACGAGAAAATTGCTTGCTAATATACATTTTCATATTATTTTCATTTATTTGAGTATACGTACTAAAAAATTGTTCATGTTCTATTATTTATTATTTAAAGGGGTCGCATTAAAAAAAAAAAAAAAAAAATAATAATAATACAAATTGGCGGTCGCGATTCGAAAAATGTTGAAAAACCCCACCACTGTCGGGTAGACGATAAAGGATGTTTAACATCCGGGCACGGGATTGATAATATTTATAATTAAAACCACGCCCGTTTGTCTCGTATTATCTATAGCCGTGATTACAAGAATGCCGGACCCGTGACGGTTACGGTTCGGGTCGACGGCGTCAGAAGATATGGTCGGACAACGGACTCCTCCTACTAGGGTTAGGATGTTATCATATTCATTATTATAGCCGAATATCTGCGCGCGATATATTAAATGAAACGAGTATTCGGAATACAACAAAAAAATACACATGTATTCCCAATACATAACAACGCCGACGGTGATATAAAAAATAATATAGAAAAACGTATTGGTCGATATTCCAATCGCACTTTAATTATTTTACACGGACGGGGAGAACAAAAAAAAAAAAAAATATATATATATATACAAATACAAATCGTCGTCGCATACGTCAACCTCGTACGTTTTTTTTGTTTTTTTTTTTTTTTTAAAAATATATCAAATAGATATTGCAGATATTGGAACAACGACTCCCCCGGCTATCCCCGTATAGTTTTGTCCGAGTGCATCCTGTCGCCCGAGCCGCATTTACGTATTTAATGGTATAAACTATAAATGATGTAATATTATGACGCCTTTCTCATGGGGGGTGCGGGGGATTTTAACGACACCGCGTGTCCGTTGATTGGATCGTTTAACGATAGTAAATCCTGTACGGGCGGTGCGAAAACTCCAAAGACGTCGACCCCGAGGTCGGAATTCGTTGGTATTAGATTCCGAGAGCGTAACGTGTAGCACCTACATAACGCAGTGTTCGGAGTGGAGAAAAAAAAATTAACAGGTAAACGCAAATGTGCAAAAAAAAAGATACAAACACCTGAAGGTATAAATGTCTTGCCGTTCCTTGAGTCGATTTAGAGTCAATTGAAATGTTCGTTGTTTTTCGGTTTTATGTGAATAAAATAATTGGTTTGACTCCTGACAAACGCTCGAAAATTCGACACGAGGTTCAACATAATTTGTTCTTAGAGCCCTTTACGGTATATTCCGTAAATCCGTATAGTCACTGTTTAGTATATTTTATAATCGTTTAAAGTAGAATTTTGTTTTACACAAATCGTATGGATCGCGTAGTGCTCGCTATTTCTTTCCCGGCTATATTTTGCGAATAAAACATTTTTCAGCTCTGTAAAAAATGATCGACGATTCGAGGCGGAAAAACCACGTGGACATTCGTAATATAATTTTCAATTTTAAATGCATCAATGAACCTGACTCGTGTTTCGTTTGCAACTTCTCGTTGCATACCGGTATAAATTATAAATTATTATCTTATTATATATTATATTCTATATACGTTTCGCCACTTATCACCTCAACGGTTTTCACTCGATGACAACAACAACATTATTATAATCGTCGTATTAACACCACAGCGCGCCTCGGTGTGTGTCTATTACGGAATGTTTGCGTAGGTATAATAATAATAATAATAATAATACGACCACCCGATGAATCACACCACCTCCCGTATAATATTATAATATTGTCGTCATTAAAAAAAAAAAAAAAAAAATAAACGCTTCCCGGCCGGACGGAATAAACGAGCGAAATCACACGGACGAGACTCGACGGCGGCGGCGTTCAAATTATTATCGTACACCGCAAATCTAAAGAAAGACGTGGGAAACCTATACGCACAATCGTACGACCACGGCGGGACCCGTTGATTAGGTGATATTTTATTCGGTGGTAATCGGCGGTTAAAAATAGTGTAAAACATTATATACGCCTCGCAAGTATAGGTGTATAATTATTATCGAAATGGCAACAGTATCTACGGTACCCGTGTGCGGGCGAGGTTAGGCTAAGGATTTTGATTCTTTTTAATAAACGATGCGCCTACGGGGGAAGGATTGCCCTGTCGGGTAGAGTTCTCCACGTGGGTTTTAATCACAACGCTAATTACAACTATGCATTTCGAATGCCGCAGATCTCACAAATTTACGATAAAAATGCAAAATTATTAAAATTACCCGGGAGAAATTTTGTGGTTTTTGTAAATTTAAAATTAATGACTTTGTCGTTTTCGAAACGACCTGGATTATTCTTGTTTTGCCCCCGTTATATTATCATTACCATTCGACAGTATTCGCCGGGATGAGCCGAAACAACCGTCGGACGGTATTGGACCTCTCGTTTTCCCTACGAGAAGTTCCGTTAATTCTACAACCTCGTTTTGATTAAAAACGATACGCGCGGACTTGTCTTCTAGTGTTGCCAATGCATAGCCATCGTGTTAGGTAGTCTGCGATAATGGGGGAAGGATTGCCTTGACGGGTAGAGTTCCCCCCGTAGGTCGCGATACCACCAAAAAATAGTTTGTGACAATAGTTTGACTATAAAAATACAAGTGCAATCGACATGTAGTGCCGCGCATTTGATAACGACACAATGACAATTATAATCACAGACCAATTCGACAGAGACAATTACTAATCCGTGAACCGAGGCACTAAAGACAGGACCGGTTACTATGAATTAGTATTACAAAATTACTAAAAAAAAAAAATACAAATGTACTCGGTGGTAGTGTTTGTAATAAAATCCGAGACGCGTTTTATCGGACCGATGGACACAATAATAGGGTATATTATATGATGTTTCCCGACGCGGTGAGCGGGTCCGCGGACTTGTCTGTGAGCCAAAAAAAAAAAAAAAAAAAAATGAATATAAAACCGCTGACCAAATTGTTAGAGGTCCGAGTTTATTGTAAAACATGACGGAAACGGACGGTCGGAAAAGTTGGGAGACACTGTTGTGCGTACGATATTTACGGATTTCGTTTTGCGCGCGCGTGTGTTTCGTCAAAAAAAAAAAAAAAAATAAAATAATAAATAAAAGGGAACAAAAAAAAAAAAAGCGTATCGGTATTGTAATAATATAACATAAGATATATAAACGTATATACTGCCAATGCACGCGGTTTTTACGACTTCTAACATTGTTGTTGTACGCGCACACAAACACACACGCATACGAGTATAATAATATTTCAGATATTTTTTTTTGTTTTGCTCGCGTTCTAGAAGAACAAAAAAAAAATCCCTAATAATATACGGAATTTCTGACGCCGAACGAGCAAAAAAAAAAAAAAAGAAAAAAAAAAAAGGGTCTGTAAGCGCGCGCGTTCGAAGTTTTTTTTGTTTTGTTTTCGCCGTCTCGGCGGTCGGTCGGTCCGTCACGAGGAAAAAAAAAAAAATGGGAAGAAAAAAAAAAGGGATGTGAAACGACATTATTGTGTACGGCGACGCCGAGAATATACGAGTCGGCCGGTCGCGTAGGAGTGTTTTTTTTTTTTTTTTTGTTTGTTTCTTTTCCCGCCCATCCCCGGCGAGACGTGCGGGCCGCCATTTCGGGGATCGTCTCGTCGTGATATTGTTCGACTACCACCGCCACGTGTGTCCGCCAGAGCATCGGCGGACCCCCGGACGCCGGAGGTTTTCGTAATATTTTATTAGGTATTTACCACCCACACTATACGTACGTATAATATCGGAAACTATATTGTATATAATATACATACAGACGATACAATTATTACTAGAATATCGTTCGGTTTTTTTTTTTTTTTGTCGTAAAAATCAACTGATTGCGGAGGCCTATTGCATAATATATAATATTGCGTATTGCGGTTGTGTACGTTTTGTGTATACAAACGGTGTTGTACCGTTCGTAGTCACTCCGATTGGTACACAAGCGGGTTAAAACCGACAATAACAAAATATACGATTATACGAATTGATTTATAAAAAAAAAAAAAAAATATGGTCGATAGGTAATTACGTTGACAATTTCCAATACGGTTAACAAAATCCTGTCCATTTGCCCGGTAAACGTTATCGTTTCCGTAGGGTTATCGAGCAATGTTATCAATTTTCCAGTCTTGATTTAACATTTTAAACATAATGAAATCTCTCGTCGAAAACACGCTAAACGTTGTTGTCTGTAAATACGGTGAATACAATTTGTTCGTTTATTCTCGGATTTATTATTGCAAACGTTTTTTTTTTTTTTTTTTTTTTTCATATATATATTCTATATGTGATACAGAAACGTCATTTTCACACGTAAATCCGTATTCGTGTAACGTTAATTCTAATATTTTTATAATTTTAATATTGCAACGTGATAACAATAATAATCAAATAAAATACAATTATTACAATTTTGAACACAATAGAGCGTATCGTCCAAAACGTATAATTCAATATATCGCCGATGATCGCCACGTGAGAATTAAAAAAACGAATAATTATCATATTAAAACTACAATAATTGTATAACAATACTTATTGTTATGTTTGCACAGTAGAAATTAATAATAATTAAAAATAACGCAAAATTAACAATATAAAAAAAAAAAAAAAAAAAAAAAAAAAAAAAATGACGCATTAATAATTACCTATAGTAAAAAATGGTTTTATTTCGTTCGGTAATCGTCGTCTACAATCGTTGTCGGAACATGTCGGTAACCGTGTCGTAAAAACACTCATAAAATGCATATGATGCACGTATATAATTATTAGGGATTTTATTCCTTTGTAAACGGCCGGGCACGGGCGCGTTCCGAATTATCGGCACTCGCGTCTCGAATTTAACGATGATTATTTTTGTTTTGAAAATATATATATATATATATAAAAAAAAAACCCCGTCGTCGTATTCTAGTGCGACGTCTTCTGTATAAAATACAAAATTCATTGCGTATATAAAAAAACGAAAATGCAGTTTGTTCGCGCGCGAATAGGCTTTTAACGTTTTACTATACACCGTACGAGTAATTTATTTATTTTTTGTATTTTCTGTGTTTTTTTTTTACTCAGCTGCGCGCATTCTCTATAATTTAATAAAATATCTTACGAGCCCTTCTATATATACAGATATATTCTGCTGTTATATATACCTACGTCCTATACACACAAGTCGTACGTATATACACATAAAACCCTAAAACGTTTTTAGTGAAACTATTATATATATATATATATATATATAGGTATACACGCTGTAGTACAAAGCACTCGCACGCCCCGCGCAAAAAAAATAAAAAAATAAAGAAGAAAAGTGCACTTTACGATTCGACCGGACGAACTATGGCGCAGTGTAATCTCCGCGCGAGTTTAAAAGTCTCGCGTGCGGACACGTGCGTATAGGTACGGCGGGTTTTGTTCTGCCGGACAATTTTCGAAAATCTACTTTATCCTATACCCTTCTTCCGTCATTTATGTATATATATATTTTTTTTTTTTTGGTTTTTTTCTAAGGAGATTTACTCGAGAAATTTACGCCTCGATTTAAATTTGTTTTTAATGCAAATACCCATTTCAATCTTTACTCAAATCCGCACAACAATAATGTTTTTTTTTTTTTTTATAGGCCATAATAACTCCGTCACAGACGAATATAATATATACATATAAGTATAAAGTGTAAAATTATATAATGCATCGATAGACACGATCATTTCTTTTTCTTTTTTATAAAATTAAGATTACCAAACGTTTTTATATACCTACTGATTCCCGTTGGTAATTTACCGTCTGCGCATACCTACCAACAGGGCCGTCCCTAGGACAGGGCTTGCGGGGACCGAGTCCCGCCCAACGCGTTTTTATAGAAACAATAAATAAAAAATAAAAAAGTCAAGTCGACGAGCAGAAGAAAACTATACGTTTGTATATACTTATAAAACTATAATAATAGTATTTACGGCCATCCTTCCGCCCGAAATCAGTACCCTAACATTTTGCCAACGTTAAACACGCCGAATTTTTCAAATTTTTGTCCCAGTAATATGCATCTGCCCCGAGCCCTGCAAATCCTCAGGACGGCCATGACGCGTACCCAAACTCAATTAGAATCTCTATTTCTCTAAATAAAAATTTTAATGGTGGGCAAATACACATAAATCGGTACTCGATATCGGTGGTATTGGTTTTTATTTAACACGTTGGCTATCACGAGATTACTGGGATACTCTCACTATTCTTACTCTTGTGTACCGAGTACGATTTTCAGTTATTCCCCCCCCCCGTGTACCAAACCAATTTCTCATTAACAGTAAATGTCATACACAAACAACGATGGAATTTAAATAATTATTACGAATATATAATAATTTAGTCCTGAGAGGACTCGAGTTTTCTCTTGTTACGCAATTGATATAATTTTGTGAGTGCCCGATAATTGATATTCGATAATTAAAAAACAAAAAAAATATATGTACACACGGTACAGTATGATAGATTTAACGAGAGAACTCGACTACTCTCGTGGTACTGTAGGACCGTTGTTAAATATTAGGCCGGTAGTCAACATGTTAAAACCGATATCGGACTCGATATTATCGGAGAAAAATGTCTATCATATATACGGAACATGAAAAAAAAAAAGAAAACACGTTAGAAGAATCCCGTTTTCAACCGATTTTCAATCAGTTAATTTCAACGTCGACTCGTGGTTGAGCTCGATTTTAAATATCGGCTATAGGTTTTATTTCGATTTAGCTGTAGACGGCAGGATTACGAAATACGGCGGCGTGTTTATATGTGTGTGTGTGTGTGTTTTTTTTTTCTGTAAAAAGAAGTCTATAATTAATAATACGTATAGGTATAATAAACGCGGTGCTTGTGTTTATAATCTCCGGTCGTCGTCTTTAGCCTATCATCACGGGTCTTGCGCGCGCTACCCATTATCGTATAGTTATGGGAGGAAACGTTGGAAAAAAAAAAAAAACCATACGGGAGAAAACGAGCCGTCGGAATTTACATATAATACGTATAATATATTACGATTATTTTTTTAAATAGGATTTTCTGTTGCACGCACAACGAGATGATAATAATAATAATAATATTATGTATTATTCATTAGATGAAAAAAAAAAAAAAAAAAACACACATACTTTTCACCACGGGTGGGCCGCCTATGCGGAAAGTTTGGAAAGTAGGATATCGAGAAGAATTTTATTTATACCTGTATGCAACGATAAACCATTGCAAACGAAAAACGATTCTGAGCGAAGTTCCGTTTGAAAGGTTAATCGTGTTTTTGAAATGCGGTGAATTTTAACGATTTCCCTCAAAATTTATCCAATAAAAGCGTATAAAAAAAAAAAAAAAAAAAAAATGTAATATTAAAAAGTAATTCCACCCCACCAAATAGGTGAAAAACGCTTTCGGAAAAGTGTCTACACTTCGAAACCGGAGCAGGATGACAGGTGAGCAAGTCGTTTACAGAAAGAAAAATAAAGAAAAAATACACGAATCATCGCTCAGAATCTAAAACGTAGTGCGGTCGTGGTAATCGAGCCGCGCGGGTTATTTTCCAATATACGTCGTCGGCCGACAACTGGACGATTTTTTCGTCTAATTAAGATATTATTTTCGAAATCACGTTATATACATATGTACACGCGTGTATCTGTATACGATCGACAACACCGCGCGTTTTGTATTTTATTCGTCACTGTAAAATACCATTATAACGCACGAGTGCCCCGGCGGTGGTGTCGAGGAAGGGGACTGGGATATTTTTTATATATATATATATATATTTTTTTTTTTATATATATATCGTATACGTCGTACGAGATTTTATTGAAATCCGACGAGCACCGCACACGATTATGGTATTCCGGTTATCGTCGTCGGAGTGACGATTACTAAAAATAATTACACCGCGTTCGCCTCCTCCTACTCTTATTGGTTCGGAGATCAAGTGGCCATCGACACGTTTATACCGATCCTTAATACGCTCCGTCCTGGTTGAAAACAATATTAAATATCGTATGCCTTGATTAAAAAAATATTTAGGTTTTTTTTTGTTAGATTCCGAGCGAGAAACGCCGCACGATCGGTTTTGTAGGCGGGAGTAATTCGAGGCTAAGCTCCCCGTCGAACATGCTCTGTTGTTTTTTTTTTTTTTTTTTTTACATCCATTGAGTCGAATATACAAAAATACTTCAATAACAAAGACCATATTTTTTATTTTTTTTTGCCCTTTATTTTATATATACAATCTGTGGCCCTCGGGCACAATAAGCATGTTTGATAATAGTATACAGCGTGAATAATTTGATGGAAGATAACCGTGGAACTTCCTTTTAGATAATTTAAAAATAAAATGTTGATGATGATTTTATTGGAACTTGTTGCTCTAAACACACGTAAATTAATAATACCAACGCGTTTTTGTGCGTGTAATACACGTAATGTGTATTGTATATAAAAAATTATTATTTAATCACTGTATAGTAAATTTATTGAAATATGCACAGTAAGTTTCATTGTATAGTTGTATATTGTAATTAGGTAAAAGTGTAATATTCGTAACCGAACGTAGAGATGAACATTTTCTTGTATATACTTCTGTAAACACTTCATAAAGTAGTCAGGACTTCAAACTCCCACAAATCTCAAACGTTATTCGCGCCTATTGTTGGTTTTACTATAGTATAGTATTTTTTTTTAGTAAAATAATACGCGTGCTTTATTTTCCTGTCCGCGAATCGTTTTATCACCAGAAATCTCGTTCCTATTGTCAACTCCGGGGAGAATTTCGTCCGGTTAAATGCTGCACTTGGGGTAGTGGTTTTTGTTGATGTTCCGTGCAATTTGCTTAACAATTCGGGGATAAAAACCAGAAGAAATACCGGCTACACTTACGGAATAACGCGCGGTTTATGTTTAAAAAAAAAAATAAATAATAGTCGTAGAGACTTGAGCTTTTCACTGAGTAATTATACCGTAACCGTTACAAGACGCGTTTCTAGAATAATTCGAAATTGTCGAGTATATTCCGTTATTATTCGGCGTTGCGCAGATACATTTTGTTCGGTATGAAAAAAAAAAAAAAGAAAAGAAACCTCAATAATTGTATTCGTTTGTTATATTGCGGTTTCGAATTAATATCATGTTCAATTTTAACCGAATTTCGCTCAGGAATTACCGGGAGTCGATAAACATCCGTACAGACATAAATTAAATGACCCTCTAAATCGTATAATACCTTCCCGACTTTCCACCAACAACAGTGGCGGCCCGCCCACGGGCCTAATCCACCTACCTTTTCCATTCTTTCGTTCTTGTGTGGTTTTTTTTTTTTTTTTTTTTTTTTAATTAACGGCCGAACGACTACCCGCTCTTGTCTCCGTCGAAATATTATTATACATAAATACTTACGGGAAAACGTAACGCATAATAATCTAATATTATAATCTGAATATACACGGAATATAATATATTATACAAACGACCGAACCACACGCTCGGCGTCGTGTCGTTCGCTCGTATAATAATTTTACCGGCTTAATATACATATTTTTTTTTTTTGTTTAACCGCGGGGCCGATATTTCATACGCGATAAGCGAAAATAGAATTAAAAAAAAAAAAAAAAAAAAAATTAGAAAAAATTAAAAGGTTACACCCGCGCGTAATATTGCACTGGTTTCGTTCGCACGCACCCATACATGCAAAAAATACAAAAAGAAAAACAAAAATGTATACGTCCCGATAATATTAACGTTTCGAAAACAATAGACGACATAATAAATGACGTAAAATAATTTATTTAAATTTTCTTTTACATTGTTTTTTCTTCTTCTATTTTTACTCTTCAATACGTAACCTAAACACCCGCAACCGCGGTTGTAATTATCGCACTTTAACTGCAGAAAAATATTTTATAATCATACATAATATTACGTCCGGTGTGCGGCAGAACAAAAAATTCGAGTTTGAACGACTCGCGTTATATTTCTACGACGACAACCCATGAAAATTACTTAATTAAAAAAATTTAAAAAAAAGTTTTTTATTAGTTATAATTACAACTTTACCTACGCCGTCGTCGGGCGCGTCCCACGAGGATTTACTTTTAATATCGTTAAGTAGTAAATAATATAGTGGAACATTAGCTCGATATTATAAATAATTACCATTGCTTGTCTCCGGCGAAACATTTTCTGAACAGTGTTTTTGATTTCCAGAGCGAATACGGATTTATGAAAAAAAATTACTTTGTCTACTACATAAGTTAACGCGCATATTGTTTCCCGACGGGACACATTAAAACATTCGGGTTACGAGCAGTAAAAAATCGTTCGAGTTATGCAGCGGGTTTATACTCGGGCAGTGTACATTATAGGTAGGTAGTTTTTTTTTTTTTTTTTTTTTTACTAGTGCACCACCATAGCTGTATAAAAGACGAACGTCGTCGTAGGTATTCGGTACATAATATTCATAATTGTTAAGACATTTTAACATTTTCAACAATATATATATATATATATATATATATAAAATACGTATTTTCGCGGATCTAGTATACGTATATGCGCTAAATCGTCTACGCTGTCGCACAAAATAGCCACATAAAAGCCAAAATGATTATAAATATAACGCTCGTACACGACGGATCAGGTGCGCAAGTATATTATAACGATGCTGTTTTACGTCGCATAATTTCACCTTTTTTTTTTTTTAACGTTGGCTAACGTCATCACTGGCCGCTAGCGATGATTAATAACATTTCTCAAGACGGTATATTTTTTTCCCACGTTTCAATATTTTAATAGCGTTTAAATTATATTATTAAAAAGCCCACGAGCGCCGAACAATTCACTTCATATTTTTTTTTTTTTTTTACTTTTAATTCAATTAATGTTAAGATTTACGTAGATAAAAATTATTTGATTTAATTATGTCTATTTGAGTAATGTATTTTTACACAAATTTTAAAATGTATTGCCAAAAGTATATAAGATAAATTTAAATATGTTGGTGCATTTTGTAGCATTTCATACCTGCTGCACTATTAGGGATTTTAAATGCATTATTAAGGTTTTTATAGTTTTAACCTCTATTTGCAAGTGCGGGTTACGATATTAAATACGAGAAATTCGAAACGTTTTGATCGCGCACACATTATAAAATATCGTAGGCAGAATATTAGTTTAAGGTATATCCAGACATTAAATATTTATTTACAATATAAAATAATATTGTTTTATTCACTAACCGTTTTACTGTAATGTATATGAGAGCTGTTGAAATAATACAACGACGTATCCGGGGCACGTCGTCCACATCTGTGATCCGTAAATTAATATTAACGAGACTCGAGATCGATTATAATTATTAATAATACAATATAATATACAGTGTCTGAAATATTCTAGTGCCGTCAGCTTATATATTAGGAAAAAATCCTTATAAAAATGTATATAGTCACGGAGTGTGGGCAGTGTGGCTTATAGTTGTTTGGAAGTGAAACCCGGAATGAGTTACGAAAACGAAGGGGTATTTTAAACGGAACGTAGGGAAATGCGAAAACGCGAAAATGTATTCAATCCAGAAAAGAGATAATTGTATAAAATGCAGGTTGCAGGACGAGGAAATCCGAGTATATAACTCGAATAATGACAAGGACACGGGGACAGGGATAACTGTAAATACCCAAAAGAATTAAGCTAAAACATAGAAGCGTGTCTCGACCTAAGACTAATCTTATTAGGATTACTGACGATTAATATGAAGAAGATATATTATGAGAAATAATTCCATACGTTTGTAAACGGGTGCACGTGGTGTTTTAGATTCAAAAATAAATTATTTGAATATACAGATGTATATCCGAAATAGAATTACGTTTCGTCGGCTCAACAGAGTTTGAATTATTCATTTTTTAATTAAAAATCAAAAAAAATATACTCCTGCGAAATACACGCATGTATATATATATATATAATATGTATTATAGTGTTTAGAACCACCCGCAGTGAAAAGTTTTAGGAGTTTTTTCTTCTTGGACGATATAAACAAGTCGGTACAGCTGCATTAACGAAAATAATATCATATCATCGTGTTCTATAAGACGGTTCTGTAAAACGTTTGAGTTGAACTTGCGCGGTCTTATAATAACTCTTGAATTTGTCTTCTAGGACGTTTTTTAATGTAAGAAATTGAAGAAATTTTGTTTTATATATATATATATATTATAATAAAGTATTATAAATTATATTATTAATATACGTATTATAATAAAGTATGGCAAATTCGACGGGATTTACTAATGGTTATACGGCGGACTGAAATATTATCCGGACAATACATTTTAATAAATATATATAATTTTAGATTCTAAGAGTAGCGAGGAAATATATTGATTTTACTGTGACGTCAGTCGAATGTTCACAAAATATTTAATTAATAAGTCTTTTCTAGAAACGCCCTTGGGCGTGGGCGAATTTTCAAAACATCCCTGCGATTTTTTGAACTACTCGTATTTATAGTTGCCGTGTTTTTTTTATGCGAATAATAATTTTTTGACACAAAGCTGCTGAATTAATGGCGAAAAAGAAAGGCGAATAAGTGGGGTTTTTTTTTTTATTTTTTTTTTTTTTGCCAAAGTGTGTATTTCGTGGAAAATCGTAAAAACGACGGCGTTTCAAAACGCGAGTCTAACCGAATTTCGCACGGAATAATCGTGTTTCGTTAGAAACGATTTTCTCGTCGCGTACAGACATAAACCAAATTCTTTCAAGTACCTTTTCTCCGGTAAATTCGGAAACGTTTTATCGTTTAGACGGTCGACGTGGTATTGTGGACGCCGTTTTAAACCATCGCGCAAAATGTCTACGAAATAGGTAGAAAATATATAAAACTATACGGTGTGCCCCCGCGGCGGAGTCGGCTCACGTACAAAAATATCATCGCGATGCGGGCTGAGCGGGGACGCGGGGAGGGAAATTGATTTTGCGCTCCGCGCAGCGCCCGTAGCAGGTGACATCGTAAAATCCGGTGCTTCCCCCCCACTCACCCGCCCACCATGTATATATATATATATATATAAACGACGTTGACTCCGACTTCCCGCCGCCCCGGCCGTTCCTTTTGGTCCGCCGGCCGGGGGGTGGGGGATACGGTTGTTGATTGGAAGAAACTCCTCCTTCCGCCCCCCACCCCGCCTCCGACACCTAACCGTCACAACGTACACCTGAGCGCGCGCTGTGTGTGTGTGCGCGTGTGCGCGTCCGTATTAGTGTGGGCGCGCGCGTGTGCGTACTCGAAGAAATCATTTTCTCTATTTCACGGCCCGCAGCGGCGTGCTCTCCAGCGACAAGAAAACCCTTCGGGAACGGCTGCGCGGGATTAAATTCCCGGAGCTTTTCCACTTCCGTTCCACAACTCTCTTCGCACTCACTCTCACTCTCTCTCTCTCTCTCTCTCTCTCTCTCTCTCTCACTCTTTCTCTCTTATATATATTTTATACTTATACGCGTATATATAAAGTCATACCTATAACGCCCGGGAGAAAAACGCCGCGGAGCGGATTTTCGCCTCGTTTTTACGGCGGGTGAGGCTGCCGACGTGTAGTTTTTTTTTTTTCATTTTCTTCTTCGTCTTCTTCTTCCGCTCGCCGCCGCTCCGGCAATTTCTTATTCGTTTGTTTGTTTTTGCCCGGTCGAGCTGCGCGAGTTTTATTACACGCGCGCGCGCACGTTCTCTCTCTCTCTCTCTCTCTCTTGTTCGACTCGAGCTATTATATTATATACGCTTATATATACGTTTATATATTGGATAAACTCTCGAGTTTCCTTTGTGCAGATATATCAAAAAATATATATAAATTTATAGGTATACCGGGGTAAATTGAATTTTCCAAAGGTTTTCTCTCTCGAGTGTGTGTGCGTGCGCTTTCGTAGTGATTTTATTTTACGATATATTTATATATATATATATATATTTACGAGCCTGCCGCAGCATAAGTTCCCGGATAGCTCCCCATAATAATTGTGGAAAACGAAAATCGAGCAACCGAACCCGGCCGTGGACTCGTTAATAGACGAATAAATATTGTCCGCGTATAGTAGCGCACGAACCGCCCGAATGACATTAAACGTACGGCTAGAGAGATAGAATCGTAGATTCCTTACCGACGTGTATTATTATGTGCAATTTGTCAAGTGCATTTTAGTCGAAACCACCTACAAATGAAGAGTAAAGAGCAATCTGTACGCGATTATAGGACTACGGTTTTCGGATGCAATAACAATAAAGCATTATTTAGCGTCGTTGTGACGGCAACGGTTTTTTTTTTTTTTTTTTTTCTCCGGACGTCGTTTATTTATTAGTTTTATCTTCATTAACTGTAAAACCGTATTATTACGATTACACCGTACCTTTATTATGATAAAATAAAATTCGTATTTGTCAACACTCCTCAATACAATTAATCGTGATACGATCGGAACAAACAATATATTTCGTTTTCGATTCCGCGAAAAAACCGCTCTCGAGTCATTTACACATAAAAAAAAATACTGACTATACACCTCGGTCTGTCAATTTTAAATTGTATGTACCGTTTACTTTCGATCGACATATGATTCGTGATAATAAACATAATATATTATATCCAGTATAGGCGTTATGATTTATAGATTCT
The DNA here is from genome assembly GCA_956483605.1 of Tuberolachnus salignus. Classification (NCBI taxonomy): domain Eukaryota; kingdom Metazoa; phylum Arthropoda; class Insecta; order Hemiptera; family Aphididae; genus Tuberolachnus; species Tuberolachnus salignus. The sequence continues at coordinate 43,837,153 of OY101432.1, forward strand.
GATTTGTGAGCGTGACCGTAAACCAATCAAAAACTTATTGGGAATTCCCTTGTGGCACTTTGTAACTAGTCGACGCGCCGGTGAAGTATTTTTTTTGTAGTTTTATTAATAACGGTGAAAAATCGTCGGAAAACCTATATTTTTTTGCATTACAGTTTGTTTTTACATTAATATTGTGTCCTTCGACTATAATTTGTCTACGGCGTTCGATACAAATTTTAACACATAGCCGTAATTAAAATTGTCATTACCGAATGTTATTCGATCGTACGTCGTATTATATTATTGTGTAAAAAATACGACGTTGGTCTATTTTTTTAATCGTTTTTATCGTACGCTAATAAATTAATCGAGCGACGCGTTCCATCCGTTCGACAACAACATATTGTAACCGTATTTTTTGTTATTTTTTTTTATCAGTTATTAATATATCGATATTGATAGCGCAAGTCAAGATTTATCGGTCCGGGTGACCGCATTTAATTTATAATATTGATACGCGTATAATGACGATGATCAGATAATTTGTAAGAGCGAGAAGTACTCGACATCAAAACGGTTTCGCGGCCTATATCTATCTACTGGAATATATACTCGATGACGACGTACACCATATAAGATATTGGACGAGAATCGGGGTTCTCCTATACTACAATAGTTTTCGTTGACTCCATTTCAGTTGAATTATAAAAACCGCACGTGTCGACCCGTTGCAGTGTTGCAATGTATACGTACACCAGGCGCGAATTGGCCTATCGGGAAATCGGAAATTTCCCCTCGCGTGGGCGCGATACCTAAACCGAATCCGTCCGCTTTATTACTATAGGTAGTGCTTAAGACTCCCGGTTTTAAAATCGGCACTCCCAGAATTTCCATTGCGCGTTAAGTGTACGTGAATGTCGAAACATCCGGTAACAATTGTACAAGACATCCCGCAGACATGTCGGAATTCTATTACGTCCGTTATATAATTTTATTTTGTTGAAATCGAGTATCGACCAGTCGATAAACTAATGGGAGGCGGGGTGAAAAGTCACTTGCGTTTTCCGACGCGCATAGCCGTGTAGAGTATCAGCGCCCGCGAAATCGCATTCTTAGTTTCCGCTATGATTTACCGTACCACGGGCCTGATTTAATTCGTATTTAATTCGCACACATATCCGCCTCTGTGACGTGCACAACGCGTTATTGTTTGTGTTCAATGCACGTATAGATCATAATAGTATAGGTATTAATAATATGCTTACGGTGCGCGGCAACGATTAAACGACGATCGCTATACCGCGGTCATGGACGATAATGTCGGACGATTCGGTCCTGTATAAAAATAATAAACTCGTCGACGCTATAAAGACGAGCGCAGCTAGTGGGCATATATATATATATATAAAAAAAAGTAATCGAATTTTTTAAGGTTCGCCAGTTTACCGCCATACGTAAACGTAATAAGTGGACAAATATTTCAATATAATATTAAACGTTTTAATATGTTATCTGTGTCCGAGCATAATATTACAATATATACGTATATATGTATACGTATACGACGTAATATCGAAATATTATCGTAATATAATATAGAAAACGAAATAACGAAACGGACACGCGAGAATTTCCAGTGTACCGCCTACACGCGATACGTATTTATGTTGCAACTATATATATATATATATATATATATATATATATATATATATATATATATATATATATATACATTATTATAACTGCAGCAGCACTACATCGTTAAAAAAAAAAAAAAAAAAAAAAAATGTCATGGCTATACACCACAGTAGGTATATACGATATGTGTGTATGTGTGTGTGTGTGTGTATATAATGCCGGTTGCCAACGTATATAGAAATTTGAGTAGTCACGATCGAGTAGGTCGAAACGGCAGCGGCGGAATATAATTTATTTTTTTATTTTTTTTTTTTTTTTTCCTATAATCGTAACTCTCCGTAGTCCGCGTCAACGTTTTTCTTGTGGCGTTCGGTAAAGAAGAAAAAAAAAAATAAATAAATAGAAATAGAAATACCTAACAAAAGGCCGAAGAATATAAGTAAAAAATAAAAATAAATAAATAACAATACTAATAAGCCCCGAAATACGAGTCGGAAACGTCACGAGGGGAAAAAACCCACAGAGAAAGAGAGAGAGAGAGAGAGAGAGAAAGAGAAATAAAATAAAATGGCATGTTTCCAGCAAAGACTGCGGACAGCCGCGCCGGCACTACCGTTCGTCCGTCCGAATTACCAATTCAAATGCGTCGTCCAGACCGAGTAATCCGGCCCAACTATAAATCCGAGATCACTATATTATATGTATGTTTCGGGATTAAGATGTCTCCACGATCTCTATATAATAATGATAATAATATAATATAATCACGGTCGCTTATTTTTATTTTTGTTATTTTGTCTTTTCGGTTTATTTATCTATGTTTTTTTTTTTTTTTTTCTGTTTCAGAATATCGTTTTTGGGATGCGATCAAAACAACGTATACCTGCGTCGATGCAATCGCCGTACAAGCACATATACACATGTTAATTATTATTATAAGAGAATATTAAAATTTCGTAAAAATTATTCTTTAGATTAAAAAAAAAAAAAATAATAATAAAAATAAATAATTGATTTTTATATTTAATTTTATGTAGCGGTAGGTTACTGTACAGAAGACATTTTTTACAAAAGTGTCCTGCTCGTGTATTGTTGATTTTTTTTTGTTTTTTATTAATTTTAATTGTTAACAGCAAATTGAAAACATTGAACAAATTAACAAATTCTATCATCTTTGATGTACGGCACGAGAGTTTTTCCCGTAAAGCATGTTTGCCAGTGAAAAAAACAAATTGCACGCAGGCTGCTCGTGTGATTAGCGGCTACGGCAAAAACTGTTAATATTGTTATCGGAGATTAAAATTTGGTGACTGTTTTTTTTTTTTTGGATCTGGGGAAAAAATTATCGAAAAAACGTACCGATAATAAAACTCTTGTTGGTATGCTCTCAACGATAAGAGATCCGCCGTTAGATTGTCAATTTTCCTAACTGTCGACCGCGTTTAGCAGACCCAAGTGCTAGAGACATCGACCTAATGTTCTGATTTGTATTTATTTTTTCAATATTAAGTGGTTTTTTTTTTTTTATCTGTTTAAAAAGATGGATTTTATTGCGATATGAATTTATTTCGCGTGTTACGGAGATGCGGTATGGGGGTAGCGAATGCCTGCGCGGTTCACTTAAACATCGGTGATGTATTCGGGTATTTCGGGCGAGAAAATATAAATGTCTCCCTGACCGCGATATAAATTTCTCGAACAAAAATAATTGTAGAAAAAAAAAAAAAAAAAAAAAAAAAAAAAAAAAACATATCACGCCCGGAAGAGGGTCGGCCGCGTGAAAGCGTTCATAGATAATTGCCTGTGTTGTAAACGCCCGACGAAGATTATTGTTTGTAACAATTATTGTAATTATTGTAATTATTTACAGTAATTTGTTGTTTCAATGTAATTTTGTTCGTCTTGTGCAGCACGTGTAATGGATTTATAGACGGCCGCCGCCCGGTCACCGACGTTTTAAGTACGACGGCACACGTATTATTATTATTATTATAAACACGCCGCGTACGCGTAACTCTATACGCATTCTCCGAACGCCGAAAATACTCGTACTATGGATTATCGTTTTAATAATTTATATTGTACGTATAAACCCCGGAGTCTTGTGAGTGCGAGTTATAATATACGAGTGTATTTACTTAATACGTCGCGATGATAAATAACGTTTCTTTTCCCATAATAGAATTATCCATACGCTTTGTGCGTTACACTTTTTTTCCCCTTTTTTTTATTATTATTTTTTTCTTTAATAATATTATCGTTATTAACGCGCCGCGCGCGCAGCTCCCCGAGCGAATAATAATGCGCATTTGTGAGTCCGCCAAAATGCCGTCGTCGCGGTCGAAAAGGCCGCGCGCGTGTACACGGAAAATACGGTCGCCGACGATCTTTACTTGGCCGGGATCCAAAAAGTGCATTAAATTTGTACACACAGAGAGAAAGAGAGTGAGATAGAGAGAAAAACCTTCTTTTTTTTTTTTTTTATTTTAAATCCGACGTGCAAGTTAAATATATTGTATCTATATATATATATATATATATATATTATAATAACGCGCCGAACCGCTCGGGACGGAGAAAAACCACATAATAGTATATTATACGATATTATTGCAATGCGCACAGTGTCCGAAATTCCGGCAAGACTCGTCAATGACGACCGCCAAAGGGTATACCCCGCAGAGATCTCTACACTGGTTTTTTTTTTTTTTTTCGCTTTGGCACCGTATAGAGGAGTTTTTTTAAGTTTAACATACGGGGGGAAAGAAATCATATATAAACTAAGATGATGTTTCAAAGTTTATGATAATTTTGATAAATCTCCATGGAATCTCCATCTCGAAATTATCAATTGAATTAATTTTATTCTAAATTAATAAATAAATATATGTATATATTATTCTGTGTCCGGCAAAATAAACTATACAGAAATACGAAACAAAACCCAATTAAAATTACACGTGATACATATTTTCAGTATTATTATATTATTACTAGCGCAATAATTTAAAAAAAAAAAAAAAAAAAAACTGTAGCAACCAAAAAACCAAATCGAAAATAACAGAAACCGTTTTTGCGTAAATAATCCAGCTATTCCAGCTATCGTTTTATTTCTTCCGGTTTCCTACCGTCAATAAACAAAGCACAAGAAAAATCATATAAAAAAAAAAGTATCAACTAGACAAAACAATGGCACCAGAACCATCGTCTCTGATGTCCACAGTTGGAGCAAGATTTCTAGTCAAAAAATTGTTTACAAGCAGGAAAAAAAACTGACTCGCACGCCCTCCTAATCCCAGACCAGTTTTATCAATATAATATATTCTAAAAATTTATTTAATTATCTACAGAACGAACGCATTATACACATATAAAAAAGTCGTTACCAGCAAACATTAATTGATTTTAATTCTAAGGGCCCCGTGCTTGTAACAACAGTTTTTCAAAAGATATAATAGAGTTAAAAATATGAAAAATAATAATTTAAAAATAATATTTTCACATCCATAACGGTGCTTTTCCTGCAAGATACCACGTATACCAACGTCCGCATAATTTTACCTCGTTGTTAAAATATTTACTGAAATAATCAAACATTGACGAGTATTATTAATAATAACTGTTCATGTTAAAAAGTTAAAATTAACCAAGTTTGGGGTGTCTATACTACTTAAATTAAAACGGGTTTTAATTTTTTTTTTTTTCGTAAATTACTTATAATTTATTTAATACAGGGTTCTTTTTTTAAAATTTAAATACAACTATCGAGTTAATTTATTCATTAACATTAAGGTAACGGTTTTTTTTTTAATAATACAATATCTTTCCTCGGCCAGTTTAATTAAAGAAATTATTAAAGAATACATTTTTTTTTTTTTTTTTTATATATACATATATATACACTTTAACCCTCGGAGACCCGTCATTTAAGAGCTCTACGCGTATGACGTTTATGGCCGAAAACTTATTAATTAAAAAATAAAACTGTTTAAAATTATAAAATTATGTTATCGAGACCAGAAATTAGAAGGTAAAAGCCACTCGCGTTCAAAATTTCAGAACTCCACGGCCTATGAAAAGTCGCTTTCTATAGACCGGCAGAAAGACGGAAAACTTCGTTTTATCATATAAATATATGAATTAATTTCGGAGGGTCGTTCGAATTAATCGAAAAACGTGTCACTATACATAATTTGATTTGACGCACAAAATTATGTCGGTTTACTTTTGCAATGCACTTATTTTGTTTATCCGAAAATATACAAATTCAGTGGCGAAACTAGGACGTTTTTTCCAGGAGTGATACGAATCATAACCGCCTATATAATATTTAAATTATATTTTATAATAATTGTCGGCGGACTCTTGAATGAAATTGTTGGTTTCGCACGATACCCAAGTTAGATTCACAACTAACGATACTCTACCGTCGTCGTCGTCGTCGTCGTCTAGGATACGTCAATAATATACGAACAAAATGATTATGTGACATGTTTTACGCTTGGTGTTTTGTATTTGTGTACCTGCGAGTAACGGATGTTTGAAGAAAAAAAAAAATTTTCCCAGAGCTCCGGTGGTTGATGATGCATCACCCACATCGCCCCCCTTGAGTACGCGACTGTATAAATATATATAGATAATTTTTATTTTATTTTTTTTTTACCAAATAACATCGGAACGATACCTATCTAACGTGCAGTTCATTAATATTGTATAATGTCATATAGTAATGCCTATAGCGGAATCTAAATAATATGAAAACCGGTTAAAAAAAAAAAATTAAAAAAAAAAAGTAAAAAAAGTACGATTATAATAATATTATATTTAAATGAAACAACTACCTAACGAAGAACTGGTTTCGAAAAAATAATCTATACGATTTAACAAATATACCTATTAGCAATTTGTACGTCCGACTATATCATGATTAAATTATTTAGAAGAAAAAAAAAAACTCTAACGCTGTTGTATTTTTTTCATAAATCCAAAATATATATGCATAATTTCTAAATATAAATTAACATAGAATATTTTAATTTGCAGAGACGAGGTTTTACGATACATAGACACCGGCGGTGGATTTTAATAATTTGGATAAAAAAAAAACCCGTTCGCGTATCCACGGCCAGTACAATAAATCTTTGGTATTCCTAAATTTTATGCACGGCAAGTACAACAATTGTGGGGTTACGGGTATTTGGCGTATGCATAATTCTGTATTTAATAGCTCAAAAAAAAAAAATTGAGAAGACTAAATGTAAATGTTTAATTATTATGCTATAGTAAAAAAAAAAAAAATCTATTTTGTATTCCGTTTTAGAACGGGTATTTTTTTTATAAAACAACTGTATTGCTTTTTGATAAACCGATAAATTGTTGTCGACGCGCGACAAAACGGTCCCCGCAAATGCTAAAAATCGCCGTTTCTTTGATAGCGAAATAATTTGACGATCACCCGTACGCAATTGTTTTCAATTTTACAGATTGTAAACTGGCACATTTTAAATTTGAATAAAAAATTTATGTAACTCCCGTAGTTTCATCATCGCTACACAATATATATTACTTGCCGCGCGGTACATAAATACCTTTTTACCGACTTATACACTAGAAGACTGAAAATGTCATTTGAAATCGACTTTATCCGTCGGCGAACGGCGTTATTTCTGCTGAAAAACCTTCAAACCGTATCGTCGCTGGAGGAAAACACAAGGGCCACCGCATTTCACCGACCGGTTCACCGAATAAAAAATATGTCATATTCGTGCAATCGCGTCGACAATTGTCAAAATCGTCTAATGACGGTATTTAATTATATAATATATATATTTGAACTATAAAAAAGGTTTATTTTTATGTTTTTTTTAGATCTAAAACTCCCCAAAAAAAAAAAAACGTAATAAATAATTTAATTCGTAATTGTAATTGTGAGAATACAAAGATATGTGTGTGTGTGTGTGGGGGGGGGAGGTGTATGGCATTTTTCTGTTCGTTGCCTATACCGGCGGGTAGAACGGACGCCGCGGATTCGTCGTGACACACGGACCCGACGTGGAAATACGATAAAATAAAATATTCTGGTCGGCCGGCGCACCGGCGGCGAACGATGGGAGCCGGCCGCGGCACTTTCGGAAACTCGGAAGCTGCGTTTTGACCTAAATCCGCGGGGTACGCAATATATAAATCGTGGGGCGGTGGGGGGAGGGGGGCGAACTCGAGCGCCGCCGCCGTGATATTATAAATTCCGCCCACGCACCGCGGAGAGGATGAAAAATCAATACGACCCGGCGACGGCGGCGGCGGCGGCGGCGATCGACTCGGGAAAAATAAGCCGGCCCGGGACGCGGCGGCGCACACGATCCGTCGCCCCCCTCCCGTACGCCGGAATATTATAATAAATTATTATCCACAATGCGGGCGATAACGTCGCGGGCATCGGCCAGGAATTCAATTCGTATTTTATGTCCGTACTGTGTCGACAACGGTACACAAAATATCTCATCATCGCCGTCAACCAAGGGGAAAAAAAAACCGATAAATTTTAATCGTAAACCGTCCGTTAATACGGTTAAATTGACGATTTCAACATTTGTAATTACAATTGTTTTGTTCGTCTCGAACCGCCGTGTATGCGTGTCGGCGGGGGCCACCAAATGAGTTTTAACCCGTGTAAAAAAAAAAAAAAAAAAAAAAACATCGGAATTTTCCGATATTCGCGTATAGCGAAAACTAGAACACAGAGTAGTGTGTTTTGACAAACGTTCCCTTTGAAACGCTCGTATTATTTATTATATAATTTCTATAATATATTTGCACTCGAAATACTTTTGGAAAATATCGTTCGCGAGTCCGTCTGTATGCGTAATTAATAGCTTTTTAGCCCCTTGAACGGTCAATTTTAGAAAGACAGTTAATCTTTTGTGATTGCCGTGTGTTTTTTGCAGTTGTTGGAGGTTTTTTGCCCCCGCCTATACACGTAAATATATAAAAGGGAGGACACGCAGCGTCGCGACGGTCCTCTGCGATTTATACAAATTTCAACAAAGACTTGCGGTGCCTAAACCGTTGTAAACGTAATAAACGTACGTTTTAAATCACGTCGACGATGTATACGGTACGGTATAATACAATATGATGTATCTCTGTGTATAATATAACCAAATAAATATATATATATATATATATATATATATATATATAGGTATACGAAATGCGCACCCGCGGCGTTTTGATGGGGGGGAAAAAAATGGTCGTGCAGTGTACAATTATTAGGCGTATCGTTCCTAAACGAAATATAAATACCTACGTACATAATAAGGCGATCGTCGAAATCACTACACTACTCTCTCGTCACCGTAGGAGTACGGTCGTAAAATACAATAATATACGTTTATTACAATACGAAAAAAAAAACAAAAAAAAAATATATATATATATATATTTTCCGTTTTGTCGTGTGTCGTTTAAAATATAAATACGAACGCGCCGCTGCAATATTGTACGGTTATTAGTAGAGCAGAGGACTTGTAGCGTTCGCATAATTGTTTTACACAATCAAAACAAACAGCAGAGTAAGAAATGAATACGCAATATACTACTATGCTCGGACAAAGCTAGATTTCTAATTTTATTTTGCATATACGTGCATATTTTAAGGTTTTGTTTTTAGTATTAGTATTTGTTTCGGTTTTATACTCTTTGGAAAATATTTAATACAATTTATAATTTTCTCAATATTTTCTCCGTCGATCGATTTTCTAAACATTTAAGATTACAACCACAATTGTTGGATTTATATTCATTTTTAATTTCTATCGTATAAAACGGTTGTTGGCTGTTCGCGAACAAACGTTTCCATTAGAAACGCTTGAGGATCGCCGATAAGATAAATTTTATTTATAAACAGTGAACAATTATTGTTGTCTATATCATAAAATTCCTAATAGGACACAATTAATTAATCGATATCAATTCGAGCATATTTTTAATGTGTGTGTTATAGGGATTTTAAATGCATAAGCGATTGCATATTTAATACTTTTTTTTTTTTTAGAGCTACACCAGTTCTCTGTCCCAATTGTTAGCATATCTGTACAGTGGCGTAAATCTGTGTAAATCAGTATAATATTTACTTCGAATTATAATCGCTTCGATCGTGCCGGTAAGTTCCGGTCTAAACCCGGGAAAAGCAGCAAAATATATATATCTGAATTTCCGAACGAACTCGAATTGAGAAATGTATTCGAAATTATAATATTACTGGGATAATATTTTGATAGTATAAATATCACAGCGGTCACGATAATATTACCGTTATTACTGTAGTCCATAGACTGAGACGGACAGATGGGCCCGGTTATTGTAGTGTAATACAGGGTGCGGCGGAGCCGACTGAAGAGTTTAACGAGGCCATTAGTCTACGATAAGACAAGCACAGGTTTATATTGGTGATCTATTTTGAGTTACACAGTTGTACCGTTTTTAGTCGGTCAGGAGGTTTGGTCATGGGCGCGTATTTTGATAATAAATATTCTGTGATTACTACACAAAGGGCTTATCGTCTACATCTTGGCATTCCACGCAACGAGAATCTGTCCATTGTGTTAAACACTATTAAATTCCGGATTCGACAATCAGAAATTTACTGGAAGTACCCTAATTGAACACCTAGAACGGTGAGAACCACCGAAAATGTGCAGAGGTTCAATTGAGCGGTCACCAAGACGCTCTGCCCGGAAGCACGCGGTTGCTTTGGGAATGTTGCGATGTTGAAAATGCTCGTCTGCAGCACGGGTCGGAGTAAATGGCTGAAGGACACGAGTTGGGAAACGTATGCTTTTAACAATGCGGGGCTAGAGCGCACACAGCTCGAATTCCGCTTGCTATTTTTCGACAAACGTTCCCCGGGCGGGGTTGGTCTCTCTGAGGGGTGACGTGGGCTGGCCGGCACGCTCCCCCGATTTAAGCGTGTGCGATTCTTCCTCTGGGGGTTCCTTAAGGATAAGGATGGTTTTCAAACGTCGCTCGCATACCATATGAGACCCGAAGAAGAGAATCACTGAAGTAATCGCGGCCATACCAATCGAAACCAATCATACCGAAACATCGGAGATCGCCAACAGAAATGTATTGTCCCCGACGGCCGCCATCTTGAAGATATCATTTTCAAAACACAATTACAATAAAAAATGGGATTTCTTAATCATTTTAACAAAACAAACCGTTTTTCTCGAAGTGTTAATGTTAGTTATTTATATAGTACCTCAAAACTCATTAGTCGGCTCCGCCGCACCCTGTATATACGATTACTATTAATACGGATACTCAATTCATATTCAATTGCCCCGGGGGAGGAGGGTTGGATATATTTTCAAAGATAAAATGTACAGTTGCGCAATTTCCGTGCAAGTATATAGACGCGTAGTTTATTTTATAATATTGTTTTAAAATAAACGAGCCATACGAAAGAGAGAGAGAGAGAGAGAGGAAAATATTTGTATATTTATACATATTCAAACGCGCGTTTATCACAATACTATTGCGTAACACACAGCCACCAATATATTTACGCAGATATAGTAATTATACAATTTTAAATTATATATTCAAATGCGGTAAACGAATGGTATAGGTATACCACACAGCATCGCAATACGCCATTAAATAACGTTCGTTAAGAACGGGTGTAATACTCGTATGTCGTTTTCGCATAATGGAACATAAACGGTGGGAAAATATCGAGAGATCGCTATAAAAAAAAAAAAAAAAATCAAATCGTTTGTAAACTCGGATAAAAAAAAAAAAAAAAAAAAACTTATATATATATATATTAGAACTGAATATTATTATACGTAAGTTTGGCTAAGGGATACGCCGAGTCAAGTCCCCCGAGCACTTACGTACAATAGTAATTTCTAGAATGTAAAAATTCCGAAATGGAATCCGGTGAACATCAAAAACAAAACCGAGAATTCCCTACCCAGACAAAAAAAAAAAATAATAAACCAAATCGACGCACTTAAGACAAACTCATAACGTTCGTATTTTAAGTGTATACCGCCGAGTAAACGCAGCAAGTATTAAATGTTGACACGATGAATTCTTTCGATTAAATAAATTTGTATATATACTTATAAGGAATAATGTACAATTTTAATTAAAAGTTTTATAAAATACGCGCGAGATTTTGATAATTTATAAACCGATTGAACACGATATAAAAACGTTTATTTTACACCATCGTATAATAAATAAAATAAAACAAAAATTATATTAGTTTAGTTTTTGTATTGTATTTGAGGTTCCGAACGGAGCAAAGTAACCTAGTATATAGTTTTACTAGGGATGTTTGTGTTTTTTAATCGAAAAACAATGTTTCGGTAAATAAAAATCGAATATTGAATTTTTTACCCGGTAAAACATTATATTTACGGAAAACATTTCTAGATTCTCGACAGTTTTACAATAAAAAAAAATAAAATAATAATAATAACGATAAAACCCACAACAATTGTCGTAAGTTCTATTTTCGTCGATTTCCGGTTTACATTTTGGAAAACAAACAACGACAATTTATTTTTATTATTTTTTTCTTTTATTGTCACGATTTGTCGTCGCTTTCGGTATACAAATTAAAAATTACCCTATCGTATCATCCGAACTTCTAACAAACCCAATACACCCATATTATGGCGGCCCACCCGTGCTGCGATGATGTACAAAATCCGGCTTTTTTTTATATTACGACATGCGTATATTTTATATATGTATAAGAATTAAGCGTACACCGGGTTTGTGCGTGCAATGCGCTCTAAAACTACACGACCGATTTTGATAAGATTATGCTCATGTGTGTGATTTGGTCCAATTTAAAATATAAGATATATTTTATCTCGATAAGTGATCGTCTATTTTTTTTTTTTTTTTTTTTTTTTTTATTGCAAATTCAATGATTTTTTTATAGGAAAAGGGTTGTATATATATACGCAAATCAATAATTAATACGTTACTGGAGAAGTGATCGTTGCTTAGTTACCAAAAAAAACACATTTTTTTCCTCTCTCCCGTTATTCTACAGATATAAAAGCCAAGTACGACCAGACCAATCCGCCGGACCTACGGACTTGAAATTTTGGTGGTATATATCGTCCGGTGTAGGTGCCTAAGTGTGACTATGCGGTAAACGATCGTTTTCCGTATTAATTTCGATTTTTAGTATAATGTGGCGAAAAAAAAAATCTATCCGCGATAGGACCGATAAAGTTGGACGAAGAGCGGGGCGTTAAATCCACCCGGTAATTCCAATTTTTCACATGCAAAGCCGTCCGGGACAGCCAGTACATAAATCTTCTTCTTCTTCTCCAGTTTTTAAAGGATATAACCGCAACACAAATTCGCTTCCACCTGTCTCTATCCTGAGCTACTACTTCCATATCTTGTATTCCAAATTCTTCCAAAGTCTTTTTTTTACTTTGTCTATCCATCTCTGTTTCGGTCTGCCTAGTGGTCTTTTCCCGTGGGGTTTCTATTTTAATATCGCTTTCATTGGGCTATTCGACCTCCGTACATGGCCGGCCCATCCGATTCTTCTACGATTCTAGTACTGCTACTGTGTTCTGTTCTTTATATAATTGTTGTAATTCTATGTTGCTTCTACTTTCATATTGCTGTGTGATATTATTTCGTTTTGGCCCATATATATATATATATATTATCGTTCCAACGCAACAATCGTTATAATTATTAAAATATCGTATTATTGTTTGATGGTAATGCGCTAGACTTTCTTAAAAAAATATATATATATATACACAAAAATTCGAACAAAACGAGAAAAAAATAACTTGACGAGGTAAAAAAAAAAAAAAAAAAAAAATGGTGGCCTCATCCGCCGAATAAAATAAAATATTCTCATATCTCTCGGGAATATCGCGTCGGACCGTATTATAATAGGGTCTCGATATAACAATGTATATCTATCTTATACGACCGTATATGCGCGACGCTGCGTCCTCGGGTCACGCCTGCGGGATATCGAATAGAAAATCGAAGGAGGTAAAAAAAAAAAAAAAAAAACCAACCAAAACTATAAAAGACAATTAAACATGGTAGGTATAGGATTTTTTTTAACGATCATAATATTATACAGTCTCCGCCGTATCTACCGGGCGTGTGCGTATCGGGCGGGCAACGCGGTCGGGCGGACGCGGTATTTTCCCGTGTTAATTAAAACGAAGAAAAAAATAAGAAAAAAAAAAAAAATAAAAATAAAAATAACAACACGTAACGCTCCGGAGTATTATTATTATTATTATTATACGGTGTGTCTAATATATTCTTACGATAAACGGCATCGATCGGTTTCGATATATTATTATACCCCGGAGTCGTGTACCCCCAGCCCGTACATAAACCCGTATATTATACCTACCTAACCTATATATGTATAAATGCCAGTTTATAGCGATACGTTGATTATTGTATAGTATTATACACACGACTCTATTATCCGTGGACGGATAGCGTATATATATATATATATTATAATAATAGGGAATAAGTTGTTTCAAAAAAAAAAAAAAAAAAAAAAAACAATAATAAAAAAACATAATTTTCGGAAAACTAAAAAAAAAAAAAACCCCGGTCTAAAACAGTTGATTAACGTTAACGTTACGGTGTTGCGAAATTGTCCGTCTGGCCGCCGGTATACATAAAATATTCATAACCTTCTCCTCGGACCGTACGATGATTTTCATCATTTACATGTTTTCGACGACAAAAAAAAAAAAAAAAAAATAATACAGAAGAATTGAAGCTATCGATATGTTCGATATTTCGAACGCGGGTTAATTTTAAAATATTTCATTAACACCCGGAGACTCACAATCCGAAGAACCTTCCCGGTCAAAATGCATAGTCTTGGCTAAAATGTCGTCCTGATGTTGCAACGGTTCGGAATAACGTTACATATACTTTAGACGAGATAACTAATAAATAATAACAATATAATGTTGTTCGATTGTTATTGAGTACTTGTGTCTATATACCAGCGTTTTTGCCGTCAGCCGATAATCCCATTGAATTATAATTTATAAATAATAACCAAGTAACACTTGGAACATTCGTGTAAGAAAATTTGAAATCTCCAACGAAACGTTTACCGTCTACGGGCGACACACGTTTACGCAGACACGCGAGTGGAAATCGCTTATAAGCACTTGTTAATAAAATTGAAAAAAAAAAAAAAATAATAAAAAGAATACAGTGACATATTTATTCCAATTCAATGAAAAATTAATATTTTCATTATAAAAACGCACTGACGGAATATCGTCCTCTTTCAATTGTATTAATAGGTGATTTTCCTTTTAAACCGAAACCGAAAGCGAGTGAGTTTAACTCAATCTGCGAAAGCGTTGTTTTTTTTTTTTTTTTTTTTTCCTATGTTGCCCGTTATAGTTTTGACTATATAACGGTGTTCACCGCTGTATAATGTTTCATATAATCCCGTAAGTCATTAATGTGTTTTTTTTTTTTATATTTATATTAGGTACAATTTTGAAGTACTTGTCGCGTAATACAATTACCATAACATGTTATAAAAATACTATTAAAATCTGTATAAAATATTGTTGCACCGGATAAAAAAGTATAGTATATTAAATTAAAAAAAAAAAAAAAAAAAAAAAACAACCATTAAATTGTTTTGTTTAAAAATGATATTGTTTTTATTTAGTCCGCAATAATTGCGTTAGTAGTTTTTTTTCTTATTTAAATATATAATCCACTTAAATATTTCAAGACTATAGGAGAATAATATAATAATATTACGGTACGTTTACGTCGCCGAACCATCTAAATTGATTCTGGTAAAAATATGCGGCAGGCAACGCCGTATAAATTTCATCATTTTTGTTTTCTATTTATTTATCCTAAATATTTCAGTAGTAGTGTCTTTTCATACACTTAGGAAAATTGTTTGGAAAACCAACCTCTGTAAAAGCGTAACATTCGTGCATTCCTGCGGTTCAATTACTTATCTAAAATAATTTCCGATATACGTTAAATATTATATCGTATGTTATCACACACGAGAAAAAAATTTCGACGTATTTTGCACGCATGTGGGTGCATATAGTCGAAAATTGTTTGTTTTTTTTTTCTCGAATTATTAAGAAAACATTACATAGAATCATGTATCCGTCGCAAGTACACCGACTAGAGAAAATTTGCAACCAGAAACCATCGCTGATGTCGATGATCAGTGCGAGACTTCCCCGGTAGAGAGATAGACACAGAGATAAGTAGCGTCCGACGGTCATTTATATTCTAGGTATGAAACGTCACAATGTGAGCGAAACAAAAAGAAAATTAAATAACAAAAATATTAACATATAACGTGAAATTATACACACAAAAAAACCATTATTATCTACGCGACTGACTAAGGATAAGAATCGTAAAAATAAATTATTATAATTTCCCAGCTCAATTGTATGTTCAAATAGGTACGTTAGTTTGGCGTACAGTTACTTTAGGTCCTGGAATAGGCAATCGGCTACGTTTTATTTCAGAAACCAATCCCTAATGGGTGGCTGGCCCCACATGGGGGGGGGGGTCATTGGTATATTCGGTACAAGAATTGAATTATTTTCGTCGATATACGCCCGGTAACCTCGGCAGGCACGGATGAAATAAAAAAACAATCAAGAGTAGTAAGTCTGGAGCGGGCGTTTAGAGAAACCGTAGTCGTCGCCGAGGTCCTAAACGATAAAAACGAGCGTTTAGCATTCGAAATCGCCTTTTGAAATGACGACATTTTTCTCTCGCGAGTCTAATTGGCGGCCGAGGCACGGTATAGGAACGGTAACCGATTTTTACCGTTGGTCCGCCCCGTCGAAAAGGCGTTGTAAATGTCTACGCGGTACGATTACTAACAACAAAAAAAAAAAAAATAAATAAAATATAATTTATTAAAAAAAATGTAACGCTCGAGCGGCAAGGTTGAAACGCGACGCGTATTCCGTTGTCGTCGATTGCTTATTGGCCATACTATATTGTATATACGAGGTGCGACAACAAAATAACGAGACTTTTTGAATAAAAGTTGTTTATTTTAAAAATGTTATAATTTAATGATTATCGCCTTCAAAGTACCTTCCCTCAGCATCAATACACTGTTGCATACGTCGCTGCCATTCTTGAAAACAGTGTTGCCAATTGCTTTCATTCAGCCCTTTTAGAAGTTCTGCCGTTTTCATTTTTACGTTTGAAAATGTTTGAAAATGGGAAAAGAAACAAGAAGAAGTCACAAGGAGCAAGGTCTGGCGAGTACGGGGGATGTTGAAGTACAGACATTTTTTTTTTCAGTTAAAAAACGTTGAATTGAAAATGCACTGTGAGCTGGAGCATTGTCTTGGTGAAGAACCCAGCCATTTTTCCATAGATCCGGTCGCTTCTTTCTGACACGTTCTCTTAATTTAATTAATACCTCTTTATAATAATATTGATTAATTAATTTTGTCGATTTTTTCAACGTTTTCGTTTGTTGAAGACGTGGTAGGACGTCCAGAACGATCATCGTCTTCGACGTCCTCCCTTCCACTACAAAACCGTTTGTGCCATTCAAAAACACGAGCTCTTGATGAACATTCTTCACCCATAAACTTCACATAACATACGAAACGATTCCGCGGCAGTTTTTTTTTAATTTAACAAGAAATTTAATGTTAACACATGTTGTTCGATTTTTATATGTAACATTTTTCGGCAGTATAGTCGAACTCGCACTAATAACAAGGCTACTAACGTATAAGAAAATGAATCGATGCCATCAGTGTTCATATAGTACTTTTAGATAAGTGTTTTCTAATCATATTTCAATAATCGTTTTATAGATAACGTTAATAGTTTAGGTTTTATTCGAAAAAGTCTCGTTATTTTATTGTCGCACCTCGTATAAAAAAGTAATCAGATTCACGTGTTTCGAAAAAAAAAAAAAAATCACTACCTACTACTTAATGGCTACCGTTCGCCCGGTACGGATATACCGCGTATTATTACGATACCCGTATCTATAAACACGGATCTCTAATCTTGTGGAAAATTTGAATTTTCGGGTTTTTTTTTTAATTTAATTTTTTTTTTTTTTTTGTCATTAATCCTACGCGTACCTCCGGGTATTTAAATAATGCCCCCGTGTCGTATCTGAACACTCGCCGATATCGCGTGCGTACCCCCCGTATAACGCACGCCTTGTATTATATTTAATGAGGTTATATATTTCGAACAAGGCGTATAACGTAATGACCACCCAACTGGCCCGACCGTCACGCGGTCACGGTTTCGCGTATAAAAACCAGTTTCGTTATTATCATTTTTTTTTTTTTTTTTTTTTTTTTGTTTTCAAGAAGAAGAAAAAAAAATTAAAAATAAAAAAACGTATTCGTTTGATTTCCCATTGCGCCCGCAGTTGTACCGCGCGCGTCACGCGTCGCCCGAGAGTGTTTTGTCGGCGATGAGAGCGGCGACGCCGTCGGTCGGCGCACCCGCCAAACGTTTTTTTTTCTTCTTCTTCTTCTTCTTTTAATTATCGCGGTAATCGCACACGCTCGTGTATCCCGGCGTAAAAATAATAAAAAAAAATATCCGCGTGCGTTGTCATACGCGATTCTCTTACCTCTAGCCGTCCGACAAAAAAAATCGACCGGTTCCGGTTTGGCGTGCGGATCGCGCCGCAATGCCCGCCCCCGGCCAATCGCCAAAAGTCCGAACGTGTTTGCCGTTATCGGCAGATTCGACAAATTTTGCCGTCCTTAGAAATAAATACGCGTAATCAAATGTCTCTTTTGACGTAAATTGGCAACATAAAAAAAAAAAAAACCACCGAGACGAGTGGTTTGCAATCGTTATCGATAAAACATTACCGGGTTACAATCATTTTTTTTTTTTTTTACTCTATTTGTGACCATAGGCTCTCCGAGCAAATTTCCCACCGTCTTTCCCGCAATTCGTCCTCTGACCGTTCACACGACAAACGTAGTCTATTTAGTCGGTTCCACTGCTTTTAGACGCTCTTTCGGACCCGGTCAGTCCGCCGAACCCAATCCACCCTATACGGTCTTTCGCCGATCGGGTCTTCCTCGATAATATAAGCGAGCTTTTTTTTCTGTTCTTTTTTTTTAGTTTCTCCGAGCGTGTCGGCTTCCCAATGTCTAAAAATATATCCGGCCGCCGAAACGATTTCCTCGGTGTCGCCGTTGCGCGAGGTCGGTACGCAATCCGTAAATTCTTTTTGAGATTTTTCGCCCAACCATCGCCGCAAAGCGCACGTGTGACAGGTACACCCGTGTCGAAATCACGAAAGCAGTAAACGCATTAGTTACTATGTCCCTAAGATCTTGTCGAGTTATTACGACAGGATTAATTTTAAATGGATAAACTAAATGGGATGGGAGGACGATAAATTTTTATTCTGTACCGCTTGTACCGTATCGGTTCACTCTCATATCAAAATTAAAAGCACGGAAATCGGTCTAAAACGAATATAGAATTATCGCCATAAAAACACGACGTTCAACCGTGAAAAAATAATTAATAATAGTGAAATTTTTTTTTATAAAATTGATTTATTTCTTTAACATTCCGCGGAGCAGACCCAACGAACAATCACCAATACAACCCGGTCACCGGAATACGATTATGACGATGGACCTAACCGAACCGATTCAAAAATCAAAACGAATTCCTCTCGCCGACCGGGATAGATCAATTTTTCGCGGCATTAACCTAACCAGTTAAAAAAAAAAAAAAAAAAAATTAACTGTCGTGTAAGAGGACGTAGAGGCGATTTTATGTTTCTCCTGCACGCTGGTTATGGTGGTCTCCGCCAGCGTGTGGGCGTGCGGTATTATTGCCGAACGTATCGCTAGATGGCGTTTGTATATGGGAATCCGGTACGCAATATCGGTAAAAAAGTATTTTATAATGTAATATATCGTTTTCAGATTCGAAAACGATTTTCGGAGTGTACGACATGCACAAAACGTACGGTTTTGTTTATTCGCAAAACGAACGAATCGACCAACACGTCTTATCCGGATGGCGGTGTAAATAATTTTACTAGAGGTTAACCGTCCAATAAATAATATACAAGTAGGTGTACCGAACATAATTCGTACGGCTGTATGTTGAGTTGCCGGTGTTACAACTAGGGCGTTTTTCTTTTTTTTTTTCGAAATTTGTTTAGTTTTTTTTTTTTTTTTTTTTTACCGAAATAAAATTTAAAACATATATTATGTCAGACGAATTGCAGATTCGTACGTACATCATTATTTTTTTTCGTTATGAAAGTAAAAACAGTACCTGAAATGTACAAAAAAAATAACTACTTTTACTACGATACGTAAATATTTCGACTTTATAGCAATTTAATAAATAAGCCTATTTTAATAGCAAAAAAAAATAAAGAAAAAATCCACCAGTTATATAAATGGACGTTTTTTTTTTTTGTTTTTCTGTAAGAAATACGGTTATGAAATTTTTTTTGGCACACTTGTCGGTTCTGTAGGATATTTCGCGACGCGTTTGACGGTAACATTTGTGCAGATAAATATTTACCGTGAGATATATGACAATGGTTCCACAATACGGTATACGATATAAGTCAACTGCAACTCGCCTAAAACAATTTTATTCGAAAAACGATTAACGGTGATATTTAACGTAATTGAAACTATAGAAGTACGACTGATTTTTTATTTTTTTTTTTTTTTTGGTTTTTATGACAAAAACTTTTATTTATCGTCTTCAGAACAAATTTGATTTTTCACATTTCGTGTGTCTTACAAACACCGTCCAAATAATCATAATTACACGACTGTGCAGCGACACAATATAACTACAGTGACTCAAATCGTGCGTGCCCACTAAAGAACTAAAAACGGTTTATTTAGAAATATGTCCAAGTATCCGAGTTGTACAAAACGTGTAACCGAAAACAATATTGAAAACGTCTGAAATAAATCACGATTTTTCAAATATTGCCATTATCCGAAACAAATACACACTTGTACGGGTGTGTTTGTCTTCAGTGATTTTCAGATTTTGCACGGAGTTAAAGGCGGCATTAGTTTTTCAATTTTTTTAATTATACTTTCGAATCAACATTAAGATGTTCGAGAAATTAAACGAACGTCTACGGCAATAATAAAATATATTACATGGCCACGTGGTGATTTAGAACCGTCATCGGGTGTTACCACAATGAAATGGGTTTGTTAAATTATTATTGTTACTACGTCCCCGTGTAGTAAATAAATAAACGTGAATGAATCGTAGAACGTAACATCCGGAATTAAAAAAAAAAAAATAAGAAAAACCCGAATTTCCGTTAATTAAATAAAAAAATTATTCAATCGTAACTTGCAGCTGAAATATATATATATATATATTTGAATTTCAAGGTTAAATTATTCTTATTTGTTATTTCTCCAAGCCAATTAATAGTGGATACGACTGACCATCACGTCACTTATGTTACTTAAAAAACGCGGTTTGAATTGTAATAATATTACTACGAGTTCTAAAATAGTAAAACCGAATACTATCACATTGCGGCGATGTACACAAAACGAATCGCAAACACGATATCGTGACGTTATCGAAACGTTTATAAACGCATAAATAGTTTTTATTATATATATATATATATATATATATTTTTTTTTTTTTTTTAAATTCGACGGTATTTTTTTAATTTTTTTTTTTTTTTGTGAAACGCGACCGTATCCTTCAATAGTATTAAGTATTTATTTGTTAACGATTTTCGGCGATAATTTCTACTGCTGCAAACCAGGGCAAACCGTATACAGGAACAATGCAATTATAAAACGTACCGCATCTGTCTACAAATGCATATAGTTATTAATTTATTACGCTATTAAAACGACCGATAGAATAAAAACACGTTGAATTTTTAGCGTTATTTAATAACATCATTATTATTATATTATTACGTACGCGTGCGAAACGCGGTGCGTTTACGACTTTTTATAGTTTATTATGTGTAAATAATATATATATATATATATATAAATATATGTACTTTTTAATAGACATTAGTATATCGAAAGGAGAAGAAGAAGAAAAAAAAAAAATTAGAATTCGCCACAAACGCTATTATTATAGTTTTTTTTATATATATTTTTTTGTTTTTACAATTTATCCTTTACGTAAAAATACGGTTATCCCAATTCTCCTCCACGACCAATAGTTCTTTATTGCCAAAGCAATAACGTAATTAATTTTCCCGATACAAAAACAGGATTATTTATAAATTTCGTTTTATAAAACGAATTAATTTTTCTTTTTTT
Source organism: Tuberolachnus salignus (assembly GCA_956483605.1). Taxonomy (NCBI): domain Eukaryota; kingdom Metazoa; phylum Arthropoda; class Insecta; order Hemiptera; family Aphididae; genus Tuberolachnus; species Tuberolachnus salignus. The sequence continues at coordinate 43,859,148 of OY101432.1, forward strand.
ATTGTTACGCAAACGTTATTATTAATTTAAAAAATATATTTTCACGCGGCTACAAAATTCCGTAGATAAATAAATGAAAATCGTTCTCGATTTAAACAGAAAATACGTGTCGTATTAGTTTTAAAACGTATTACGAATATGTATTGCTTAAAAGTAAAATATGTAAAAAGGAAAATGTATTGCAATTTTAAACTACGACCAATGGCATACAATTATCATTGTTATAAAATTAATAATCTTTCGGAAAATTATATTTGGCGAATTTTGTAAATATTAAAATCGGGAAAACGTAAATTTAGGAAAACCGTTAATATTTTTTTTATATACGTATATACGATCAACACCCAAGTCATGTGTTTTTTTTTTTTTTTTTTAACTATTAAGTACTCCAAGGTAATGAGTATAACAGTAATAACACCTGTACGCACGTTGCGTTGAAAAAAATCGCATTAACTCTACGGATTTTATAGGTTATAGGTTAACAACGTATAGAGGTATAGAAATTATAAAAAAAAAAATTAAAAAATTACCAATTTCCAATTGCTTCACTTAAACATTTAAGGCTGTTAAATTCCCGTGCGCGTAGATATATAATTACGGATAGTATAATAACCTATACGTAATTGCGCGGTGTACGTATACGTATAAGACACGCCTTTTTAAATATGATTTATAGCGACTGGCGATTTAAAAAGATATTATCTAAATAATTTTCCAATATTCTGTTAGTAACATATATTTCTGTATGTATCGGTGTCGTTTTTTTTTTTTTTTTTTTATATATATAATTTATATGACTCAGGGCGAGTTACAAGGTTACTTATTTGGATACCAGAATAATTGTATATATAGGAAAAGTCGAATCGATAATTGCGCGCGCAATATTCATACACCCCGCGCGCGTCTCGTAAAAAAAAAAAAAAAAAAAAAAAAAAAAAAAAAAAAAAAAAAAAAAAAAAAAAAAATAAATGTAAAAAAAAAAAAAAACGTCCTACGCATAGGCCAAACTCGTAAAAATACGGTTTGTTATACACTCTACATCGAAGTATAGTGATTTTTTTTTTTGAAAATATCCAAGCACACGGTGTATTGTTCAAACATAAACGCCCGAGTATAAGGTAGATCGAACACCAACGTTGAAATAAAAAAAGGAAATACCTCGCGTACGGAAATAACACAAATATCATATTATTGTTGTTGTTTTTACAGCTATACAAATGAAATCGATTGCGTTATAAAAATCGTACGAAATAATTCTATATAATATTATTACCGGTGAAACAAAGACGATTTCGTTCCGCATTACAAGACCAACAGCAGCAGCAGACCTATACGTATAATATAATATTAAAAACTACAGTATTTCTAAACTGAAATCGACCGAAACTAATTAAAATTCGACCGTGAGCGAGGCAGTCCAGACGTTGATACAGACACGGACGATGCAATTAATAAGTACGGATCGATGTCTAAGTTTGCTTCTTGCAATAGTTCTTCTTTACAAATATTGTTTAAGTTTTAATGTATTATGCTCTTACTGTACACATCAATAATAATCCGGCCATTAATCACTTATGCCTGCCCAACATGGGCGGCAGCTTCCTTGACAAAAATCAAAAAAATCCAAATCCTTCAAAACAAATTTCTGAGATTATGTCTCAAATCCCCATGGGTTTATGAGAAATAAACAAATTCATAATGACACAGGAATTCCTCTTCTCCAAGACTGGATAAAAATACAATTCAAAAACTTTCACGCAAATCTCAATACATCCGACGGTGCACGACGGTTCTACAACATTGGAAACAAAAACAAAAAATCGGCGTTTAAAACCACGTCTACCTCAAGATCTTCTTCTATCACGATCAAGCGAAGACGAAGACCAAATTTAAATTATCATTATCATTAAAAATAAATATTAACTAACATTAGCATTTATACTTCATTATCACTATGTCACTAACTAATAATATTAATAATTCATAATTTGTCATTTGTAAATAGAACCCGTTAATAAACTTGCAATAGCATGTATAATATGCTGAAACATTTTAAATCTAATAAAAAAAAAAAAAATTAAAAAAAATGTATTATACGATGTAAGACATATTTATTAATATAACCATTGGTATAGTACGCGTTTAATATTCTCAATTATCGTTTGTTTTTGTGTTTTTTTTCTTCTTCTTCTTCTTCTAATTATTATTAGTGGAGGTGTTTTAAAATTTAGGCGGGGGGCGGTCAGATGAAATATTGCCTCAATCCGCCGCTGTATAATAATATTACGATTAAACATATTCAACGATTGGTTTTTTATGTTTCTCGTTCAATTTCCCGGAGTATTCGTGTATTCCGATCGGTCTACAATCTAAAACTATATATTATATAGGCGTGTAATATAATAATAACATACAAAACGTACCGAAGTACCGTTTTTTTTTTTTTTTTTTTTTTTTTTTAAATATTTTTTGTCGTGCGATTGCGGTTTACGGTAAATGGGGGAAGAAAAAAAACGACGGAAAAATTACAAAAATAAATTATGTTATATAGGTATTACGATGTGCGCGTGTCGATTTATTTTTTTTTACCTTTTACGAAAGTCTATGTACATTAAAAAAAAAAAAAAAAACAAAAAAAACAACGGCGTATACGGGCGAAATATATTCAGCTCTGTGTTCGCCCGCCGACCGAAATGCGAAACGGAGGCGGGTCTCGAATAATGATTCATCGTCACGAAACACGCGAACCGTCGACGTCGAACCGACCCCCTTAAAAATAAAAATAAAAAAAAAAAATCCATAATATAGACTGCCCCTAAGTATATAATATTATTATACGATTGCCGTGTGGGTTCCACGTGGCCATCAGTATTTATACGGTAACGAAATGAAATACTGTGTAATATTATTGAATTCCATGTGCGCCAATGGGGAAGAGAAAAAAAAAAAAAAACCACAGCACCGGGATCGGCGTGCAGAAATAATACCCGCTGTGCTATAGTGTCGTTGCCCACCTCCGATATTTTCCATTACAAAACGTATCTGAATATATTCTTTCCGGCCGATGTGTAAACGTGCGCGGTTACGGTACGAACGGTAAAAATTCCATCAAAAAAAAAAAAAAAAAATTTTTTAATTTAAAGCCGGTACCAATTATAAAAATACGTTGGGGTCGGGGAAGGCGTCTAAAAGGCGATTCCATCGCCTACCCTCTCGGGTGGGCCCGTGTCGATAAATTGCTGTCGGCAAATAGACTGGAAATATCGTAACTGCAAACGTCATTGGAAAAAGAAAAAAAAAAAATAAGAGTAAACTGCAGTTTACGTTCTTTAACGCCGCCACCGCGTTTATAGGGGAAAAAAAAAAACCGATAACCGAACAAATATTAATTATTTATCATTGCGAATGTATCCCACGCGGTAAGTGGTCTAACTCTACAGCTATGGAAACGGATGTATCCTATTAAAATAAAAAAAAAAAAAAAACTGTTCACGAAATTATATAAATATTTTTACAACTATGACTAATTTCCCCGATGATTATAACACATGTACGTGTATTTCAAACGTTTTATAATTGTTTCTCTGGCGAATACTACGAACTTTCGTCATGATAAAAAAAAAAAAAAAAAACATTAAGTGCACGTATGCGTACGTGCTGTCACATAAACGCGCGCCGAAGACGGTTTGCGTTCGGTACGACCAATTTTGTGTTGTTCGTTTTAATATTAACGTATTGTTTTTTTTTTTTTTTTATCTTTGAGTTTTATTATAATAGATCACTCTAATATTAAAAATAACACCTCACCAAATTGGTGCTTTCGAACGCAAACGCTGGTAATGTTATCCACATAAAACCCCAAAAGAAAAATCTAAAAAAAAAAAAAAAAAGGGTGTAAAATTTCAACAAAAAAAATATCGAAACTCTGTACGATTTGTCTCGAAATACGAGTACATGAAGAATGTGTTACGTATTGCCGTTAGGTTTGTCTGTCTTAAAACACAATATTTGTTTTTCGAATGTACTCGACCTGTGTTTAAACGGTTTAAACGTATTATATCCGTAAAGATGGCCACAAATAACAAATTAAAAAAAAAAAAAAGGTTTAAAAACCTTACCGCGTGTAGAACGCGCTAATATTAGACGTATGTGTTCAACGAGGGTTTCGGGTCTTTTTCGCCGGATTACAACGGGAAAAACAAAACCGAAAATAACAGAACGACCGCGTTGTACACGAGAAAATAAAACTTAAAAAGTAAAATAGGGAAAATTAATAAAAAAAAAAAAAAAAATGGACCATTCCCCGACGGAGCGAGATTTCTAGAAGGAATTCGGTCCGACGAGCGAGCTGTTCGAACAAATGTATAATAATAATAATAATAATAAAAAAACACACACTTGACAGTGAAACCGATAAATTGCTCGCTCGGAGTCAGTTGAAATCTTTTTTACATTGAAATCTACAAAAAAAAAAAAAAAAAAAACCAAGGACGCCGTGCAATACGGATAAATCGTATTATTATTATATACTGGCAATAGTGCGATTTTTCTCGCCCCGTTTACTCGTTAGAGAGAGATATTTATCTATCCGGATAAATACTATATAATACGTTTAATGTGTTATGGATATTATACTCACTTTTACGGACGCGTCGGATGGCCGGGATTATGTTTTCGAACGTGTAGTGGGTTTTGATTTTTTTTTTTTTTTTTTTTTTACTTTTACTTTTTTTCCCTGTGCTATTCCGACAAAACGAACGTTATAACTGAAGCGCGCGCGCGCGCGCTCGTCTGCATAAAAAAAAAAAAAAAAATAAAAAATAATAATACCTGGGCTATTATGATGCGTGTGTGTACCAACCGCGGTAACCAACAAAGTAACAAAAACGTACACATTTACGGTGGGCCCGCGTAGGTACTAGACGCGTGCGTAAATATAATAGTAATAATAGTAATAATAATTATCGTTTTTTTATATCGCCCCGCGAGATATTATTACGTCTGGCGATTACATGGGACGTGAAACGCGCCCCGCACGGAAAAAATAATTTCGAATATATCGTTTTTTATATATTTTTTTTTTTATTTACCGGTAAAGGGCGCGGCCCCCGACGGCTGCCGGCGAATTAAAGAACGGGTTGCGGTCACGCACCGCAATAGAACAGAGATAAGATAACAACGACAAACAGTTTCCATGGAGTAGAAACATGTCGACGTGTTTTTCCTTTTCCATTTTATTTTCCCGTCCGCGCGGTAACGGTATTTCGCGTTTTGTCCCCGGTTACCATACCGGACGATTTCTCGCCAAACAATATACACGAATGGCTGGTTGTTAGGTTGCTCTCTCTCTCTCTCTCTCTCTCTCTCTCTCTCGAAATTTACATTTTTTCGACGAAAACGAAAGTTTCCCCCCATTCCGTCTCAGGCGAATAATAATTGAACTTGTTATACAACGACGTTTTTTTTTTTTTGTATTATTAATTATGTTTTACATTGACGTACCGAAACAATCGAATAACCGAAATACCATTTCGGTGAATGTCTCTCGATCCGTTCGGACCGACCACGACTCCTCCGGTACTCTTAGCGTATGCTCCGTCTAGAATCTAGGCTCTAGATGTACGAGTCTATGATTATAATCAGCGTTGGGATTCTACAGCATTTGTATATTTCTTATAAGATTCTTAAGAAATAGCAGAATATGCCTAACATTCTCATTGTGATCGTGCGTATTTTGCCATTTTTTTTTTAGATTTAAAAGCTAAATAGATTTTATGACCTTTTAAGACATTTTTGTATTCTAACCCGTTTTCAAACGAAATTGATCATATTTTATCTAATATAATATAATAAATAATAAATAATAATACTGTTTATTATTAACAATAATGTATAATAAATTAATATTCAAATCAAAATCTTTATAATTTGTATTAAGAAAATAATGTGCTTTTTCGATTATTACCAATCGAATTTATAAATTGATAAATTAATAATCAATAATAATAATTTTCCGTTATTCTTTTATTGCATATTTTGTGCTATTAAATCCCAACCCGGATTATAATATAATATTATTATAAGAGTATATTATTATTTTTTTTTTATTTTTCGATTCAACCGACAGCGGTGGATGTGTCCGTGTGAACATTAATTACTACCACATAAAAAAATAAACAATACCTACGTTAAGATTTTTCGTGCGACCTTACGCCACTAGATTTGGTTTTTATATATATATATAAAAAAAAAAAAAAAAAACACGTCTATATAATATTATATACAATACACGTGTTTTTCGTTTCGGTAATTTACGATACCGTCACTACCGACAGCGTCATAATATTCTACGCCGGGCAACCAAACGGAATTTCGGTCTTTGCGCCCCGTCCCCGACGTCATATGAGCGCGAGTTGAATTTTAAATTGCCGGTCGTAATATAGTTTTGATAATGTATTTCGAAACTCGACGACGAAAAAATTCAGTACTACAGTATTCTAAAACGGTAAAATTCGTTTTGCTAGTTCCAGTGTAAAGATCTCCTGCACAGAAAATCCGATTCCGGATGTTCTCTCGCCGACAGCTGGCCGCGTTGACCCCCCGAGTGATACTACGAGCTGTAAAGTTATCGTGTGTTTTAGCCGTGCTATCGGGGTTTTTAAACGGTGAATATGTCCACGGGATTTTTATTTTTATTTTTTTTTTTTTTTTTGAGGAGAACGAGAAAAAAAGAATAAAATAAACCGCGGTAATAGGGCCGAGACGATTGGCCGGCGGGTGTTGACGGATTTCCGTTTTGACGATTTTTCAGGGGATACGCCGAGAAGGTACAAAGTGTGATCGTTCTGTTGTTATCAGTGGCGCCGAAATCGATTTCCAGTCGTACCGCGGGGTTATGCCACGCGAGTAGATTTTCATTCTACAGCTCTGGATTTTATTTCGATATAACATACGCGTATATATGGTGCGGACATCGGTGTAATAATAGTTAAACGTTTACAACACGTGACGGCGATTTATTTGGAAACGTCGGGCGCCGTAAAAGTCGTCTGCGATTTTACACGTCTTCCCGAACGACGACGCCGCGTTATAAAATAAAATAAAACTCTTGGTATTATCTCTCTATTTCTCTCTCCCGGGACGGTCGGACTCGTGTATTTGATTTGTTCGGCCCTTTAATATAGAAGAACGTAGGTACGTTTCGACTGCGATTCCGATTACCGAGATTATTGCGGCGACGCTGCGTACGAGCAAAAAAAAAAACAGAAAGAAATATATAAACGAAAAGGGTGCGCGTGGATTTTCGGACATCAAACGATGACCACGAAGAACAAAAAAAAAAAAAAAAAACACAACATACAACACAACACAACAAAACATCGCAACAGCAAGCGACGAAGGAAAAAAAAAAAAACGGAGAAGAAAAAAAAACTGTCCATAATATAATATAATAATAACGTTTCGAAACGAGGCAATAAAAACCGTACAATATGTACAAACATACGCCGAACGATCCCGTTATGTTTTCGGGGAGAGGAGAGAAAAAAATAAATATAATATATAATAAGAATATTGTTTTCGACAACAACGACGCCGACGACAAAAAGGAAAAGAGATGAAAAAAAAAAACTTATTACAAGTCGTCCGGACCGTTATTACGGTGTACCCGGTGCCTGTCGATGTAGAGCAAAAAATCGCTGTAAATATCGAAATAATTTTTGAAATAATATAATCTTCTTCAGTCCGTATCCGCACTAGGCACACGAAACAAGTCCGACATGCTCGGCTCGAGTAATCGTAGACGTTTTCTCAGTGTATAAAATTATAATATGTGAAGTTTGTTCGGTTTCGTGCGTTAAAAAACTCGTCGACTAATACCAATATAACGATTCGTTATATGAAAAAAAAAAAATACAAAATTTACATTCTTTCGACTGTTGCCGTATAATATCTACAACGTATACAGGGAGATTATTCGATCGTAATCCGTCGGTTTTCTCGGAGCGTTTTAGACGAATATCTCGGCCCGTACACCGGACGCGAATGATGTGTAAATCACTTTGGATTCGTCAAACAGCCCGTCGTTGAAACGCGAATCCGAACGAGAGAATATTTTCTGATAGTTTTTTTAGACGATAAATCCAAAAAAAAAAAAAAAAAACCGCCGTTATTGCTCGCTGTTCGAACGTCCAAAGTGTGATTGAATACACTCGTTTCAATGCCCACACACCGGGGGGTGGTGGTGGGGGCGGTAAACGTTTGGAATACGCTTAAACTTCCGGGGGTAAAAAAATTGTTTTAAAAAAAAAGAAATATACAAACGCGGAATTCGCACGGAAACCTCCGAGAAAACCGGCCTGTGTACCGCGCGCGCCGGACGTCGGCGGCTCCGGGCGTTCTCGTACCGGTGGTGTTTTTGTCGTTTCTGACCGCGGGCACCGAGCTCATTGCGCGCGCGTATACGTCACACGCACGCGTAACAATAATATATTATACCGCGGACTGCTACTGCTGCTGCTGCTATCCGTTTGTTCTCGTCGCTATTTTTTTTTTTTTTTCGGACGATTACGGCCGGGCAGTAGCAACGCCCCGGGACCGGGAAGCCCGTCGTTGTTGTTGTTGTTTAGTCAAGGTAATTATACGATTTACAAGTATTTACACACGCGCGAGTCGGTACGTTATTATATTTATATTGTTTGCGCATATTTCCGTGCCGCCTTTGGTAAATATCCGCCGCGTCCGTCCGTTCTGTAACAACAACGGATCACGGTGTGTGTGTACAAATAAATAGTAGCCCAACAACAGGCATTAGGAGGTGCCTAAACACTACTGAACAGTAGACATTACAGACGAACGCTTATATATTATTTGTATACGAAAATAAAAAATAAATATATATATTTATTATCTATCATCGTATTGTGATATTATACCGGTTGGGTTTTTGTAAACGTTCGATACAATATGGAGGAACTTCTTTTTTTATATATATATATAAAATATTATTCCCGAGACGTTCGTCTACACGTAATGTATATAATAATAGTTTTGTCGGTCCAAACTCAAAAAATAACATTTTATTACTGAACCGAATGCCCGCCTTTATTCCGCTTGGTTCCGTTGGCGTTTTAACATTGCACGTCTATAGGTCCATTCGAACTGTTTTACTTCTCCGGATTAATATCCACTATAACGTTTAGTTCGGCGGCATTTTATTGACTAATCCAAGCCGTGTCTTCCTTCGCACTTTAACCGTGTGCTTTATATTGATATGTCATTTCCTACGTTTCGCTAATCCGATTGGTTTTTATCGGTTCGTCTTACGAGCTGTTCATTGTTTTTCACGTTATTCGGCCAATAATAGTGAGCTTGCCCGATATTAATTCGAGATGAAAATGTCGAGGTCGATGTGGAAAAAGCGAGGTCAATCAGACGGACTTGGCAATTGGAAAAGGAAATCCGGAGGTGACCATGCTTGGACGTGGACGGCCGTAAGTCCGAAGTTACTACGCGTAAAGAAGAATCCAGAATTCTGAGCGAAAAGAGTTACGTTTCACTACGGTTTGTCGTTTTTTAATCGGTCTGTAAATAACTTTTCGATCGGAAATCTTCCTCGGATCGTCAACACCTCATATTTACTATTTAGTGAATTTTGTTGATCATTTTTTTTTTTTTTTTTGATAAATTTAAGAACAATAATTGTAGAGACCGGGAATTTTAACCGAATACTTTTATATATATTACTATGTTCTAGATACGTGGTAAAATGTTCGAAATATTTTGACGATGGGTATTGAGTTTAATGGAATTGCCTATTCATTATTTGTTTGTTTTTTTATTTTTATAGTTTATGTAGAATTTGTTCTTGAGTTAATCGTTATAATAATATAGTTTTTTTAATTATAAGTACGTTCGACGCGAAATGAGTTGGGACCGCGGAGTCTCGGTATTGTGTTCAATCTGTGTATATAAAAACCAATAATTGCATCATCACTTGAGAACGGCATTTTTTTTTTTTTTTTTTTTTTTGTTCTTGTACACGTAATCGTCAGGACAAGGTTTCTATGATAGAAAATTATTCCACAATGGGAAATTTAAAAGGTGTTTTTTTTTTTTTTTTTACAATTTCTATCGTCGAAATATCGGTCGGCGCGTACGGCTCAACACCGAATTATCCGTTTCCGGGCGTTCGTTTTTCGTTTACTGATATATTAACGCGAAATCGTTTAACTGATATTATTCCCGGGCCGGAATATTAAATTTTGTCGGACGACGACACGGATCGCCGGAGAATTTCCTGATTTGTATACGCCGTGCATAAAATATTATACCCAACAGGTTGCTCGGGTTACCATTGTACTGTATAAGAAACGCGAAGGATACTTCGGAGGGCGATTGCCGTGTATTATTACGGATAAAATAATGGGGTCGGGACGAGAACCTATGGACGGTCGCCGGCGCGGGAGTGGGACGAAAACGGACCCAATGCGCTCGGGCCAGGGAAATGGGCGGACAGCGAGATTTTAACGATTTTACGCGCCCGTTCCCGTACACCCGAAATAATAATTTATAGGTACCCCGGCGGGTATTCCGTATGTGTTTTCGGGTGTTGCGTAGGCGGCGGCGGCGTAGGCGGCAAAATATTGTGTCACGATAAATACGGCCGCGGAATGAAAAATTACAGAAATTCACACCGGTTGGTTTTTTTTTTTTTTCTTCAATTTTCTGCTCCGCGCCGTGCTGTCGGTTATAAATATATTTATATTTTTTTTTTTTTTTTTTTTAGGCCGACGTGTTTAAAAAATTGTATATTTACAATAGTCATAAGAAAAGAAAAAAAATTATAATAATTTTTAAAAAAAAAATAAAACAATGATTACGTTTATTTTTCTTTCTTTTTTTCTTCAATTTTCTGCTCCGGGACGTACAGCCGGATATATATATATATATTTTTTTTTTTTGACTCACGTATTTAGAAAATTGTATATTTACAATATTCATAAGAAAAGGAAAAAAATTATAACAATTATAAAAAAAAAAAAATAATAAAACAATGATAACGTTTTTTTTTTCTTAAAAAAATTCAAATAGCTTTTATTCAATCTGTTACACAATGGAACAATAAGAACAACTGATGAAATCTAACCAAATAAATAAACAGATAAAATATGACAGATGGCATGGGCCAACCAGTCGACAGCATGATACAATTAGTTAGTTAGAAAAGCCGGTCACGACACCACTGCCTTTTTAGTCGTTTGGTTGGGTTGCCCGGGATAGTGATAGAAGATAATTCGGAGATTAGGGGATTTTTTTTCGTGTTGAGCTAAGCGACTGTCTGCAATCGTTTGTAGTGGTTTTTGGCTATTTTAGAAACGTCCGGTATTTTAATGTCGGTGTAAAGAGTGTGATTTGAGACGTAAAACGGGGCTTTAGAAGTTGTACGTCAAGTTTTGGATTGAAATCATTGAATGCGATTGGTGTTTGATATTTTGGCTGCACCCCATAGCTGAATTCCATACGTCCATTCGGGTCTTAGTAGACGTTTGTAATTAAGGAGTTTGACGTGCTTAGAAATTAGAAGTGGACGAAAAAGTCGGAATCGATCGTTTAGCGACGATGATTACGTTTTAAATTTGAAAAAAACCAATCCGATCCATTACGTATAGATAATTGAATAATTTTTGATTAAATAGAAATGCGCGTTTTTTTATTATTATTATTATTACTGTAATTGTCATCGAAATTAGTAAGTGTTTTTTTTTTTTTTTTCGAAAATCTATTCACTGCGTAAAATATACGCGGCTATTATTGAGTACGTTGATGGAAATTGTAGATTTATATGTAAATTCCGTTTGGAGAGGGAAAACGATTTCTCGCGCGAGGGATTGCAATATAAAAAAAAAAAAAAAAAAATATAGGATTATAAAAAAAGAAAAAGAAAAAAACGCTCGAGCTTTTAAAGCGATTGCGTTATTTATCGTTTTTTTTTTTTTTTTTTTTTTTTTAAACGTTTTTCACGATTACGGTATCGGAATACCGTACGTGCGGCGGCGTACAAATGTATTTATTTATTTTTTTCTACAGAACCATTTTAACTTTCCGTATAAAATGAATTCCGCTGCGCGACGGCGTGTTTTCTGTTAAAAGAAAAAAATTCCGCCATTTTCCATTAATAATAATATAACTTATACAGCAGATTTAAAAAAAAAAAAAAAAAAAAAAAAAAACACTTTCCGGGAACGATTAACAGAAATATATGTATATATACACACACGCGGTACTTGTTATTATTATTATTATTTTTTTAATAATATATAATATAATATGTAAATGCGAGCCAAACGGGTTATATAGAAACGACAAACAAACGCGTGCGCGTTTTCGCAGTAAAAATATTAAACTCGCCGGGTTTTTTCTTTTTTTTTTTTTTTTTTTTTTTTACATTTCAAAGAGATTTATTCAAACGTCCAAAACCGAAACCGATTTCTCGTGTTTTTTCGAATTTTATTACTATACTAACTGTCCCGCACGGGAAAAATCGGAAATGCCCATGGATTTAACCCACTAACCGACCTTATATAATCGCCCGACTTTATCAGTCCTATTCTTTCTTCTCGCTAATATCTTTTAAAAGAGGATTTATTCAAAACCAATCATATAATAATAACAACTGTTTTGTTTTGTTTTGTCCGGTACCGTCATGGTAACCCGGAAATTGAATTTCGGTAAAATACATGTGCGAGTACCCTACTCTTTAGTGGATAGATTTCCAACAGTTCTTTCTTATCTCAGCCCCGCACCACAAGAGAGAGAGAGATATCACCGAAATGTCAAGTCTCTAGGTTCCCGGTCGGATCGGTCTGTGGACCGGTTAATTATGTTGAGCGAATGAGTGGTATTTGGCTTTAATCGCCTCTTATACGCCTCACCGGTGGGATTTTCTCCAAAGAAACACACTACAAACTGTGTGCTAAATTTGAGTGACGAACAAAAATACACCGTTGTTTTGGTAACAAAGTGACATTAGTTTTCCTAGCAACGTATTAATGATCTTATGTTTTTTTCCCAAAAAATACCATCCGAATTCCCGAAATTTTCGGTGGATTTTCATACGAACCTTGTTCTGACAATAACGAATACAACAACAACAACAAAAAATTCAGCCAAGTGATGATCTTACATACATGTGGCAAATAATATATATATATATATATAAATATATATATATATATATATATATATCATATTTAATATATTACAATATATGTATGGGGTATGTAGGTGATAGAACACGGTTGGATTGAAATCATTGAATGTGGTTGACGTTTGATATTTTGGCTGCACCCCATAGCTGAATTCCATATGTCCATACGGGTCTTAGTAGACGTTTTAATACAGAAGTTTGACGGGGAGCTTAACGTGCTTAGAAGTCAGAAGTGGACGAAAAAGTTTTTTCCGAAAAAATCTATACTCTGAGTAAAATATACGCAGCTATTAATGAGTACGTTGATGGAAATTGTAGATTTATTATATGTAAATTCCGTTTGGAGAGGGAAAACGATTTATTTTCAGGGAAATTTGTCCGTATTTTTTCCCGGACGGTTAACCGGTGGAAATAAATATGATGTGTTGATAAATATTTGTAGTTTTTATTGTTTTCGAATTTAACATTCGCACAAAACGATAAAGAAACAGAAAATACAGTACGATCATATTGGCGTTAAATACTGTTCAGATAATTTAATCGGTGTCGCTGAATAGAAATTAATAATAAATAAAAAAAAAATAAAAATATAATTTCCATAGATAATAATAATAATATCTATGATTTTTTTTTTTTTTAGTATTTTGAATAATTAATATCGCCGAAAAAATATATTGAAGTTTGGAGTTAAAATTTCCCGACTATTATTACATGTCGTCTCCGACTTGTCCAGGTCTCCAGAAGTACCTAAGAATACAAAAGCTATACACCACGGGGATAGGCTGTTTTAGCACTGTTTTATATAGGCGGAAAACGACGATAAATCGTTGGAATAGAAAAAAAAAATAAATATCCGACGATACCGAACTGGGTAGACCGATAAGAGGTCATAATGGTGATTTCATCACTAAATTATTCGTAGCCAAGGTAAGCCGGAAATCGACATAATAAATACAGGAACCTACGTATCGACATCGTTATTATTGTTATTGTGTATTTTCCGAGAGAAAAAAAAGTATTGGGATTTTTCAAAAATAAAGTGTCGTCGGCCGAAAAATCCGACGAGTCTGCCGAGGTGCGTGAGGCGTGAAAAAAATCGTAGGTTTTTTGCTAAACGAAACAGCGAGAGAGAAAGAGAGAGAGAGAGAGAGAGAAAATAACGCGTCTTTTTAAAACTAATAATTGCTTCTTTACTACCCAACGTACGTATTCAGCATCTATAATTATAATATTATATGAACATTTATATTATATGGTTTCTTGTTTTTTTTTTTTTTTTTTTTTTTTTCTACCGGCTATAACGAATTTATGTTATATTATATACGATATTCCATTATGGTCGGAATAACATTAAAAAAAAAAAAAAAAATAAAAAATATAAATATATATATATATTACTGTGAATATTTTGGTAGTTAAGTATATAACATATTAATATAATAAAGAGGTATCTTTCTTATAGGTTATTATCACGTTGTTAAACACGACGACGGTACACATCCGCGTATATATTTTTATAAATAATATACGCAGTCCGAAATTTCAATTAAAATAAAATATTTGGTAAAAAAACTAACGTCGAAATACATATATATATATATATATATATATATAGGTATAGGAATAATTGTAGCGCGCGACGGTAATAAATTTTGATTTTTTTTTTTTTTTTTTTTAACCTTTATCGTTGTAGGTAGGTATACATAATATTATTAGTTTACCGCGTGTCGGGAGAAAACAAAAAATACAAAAAAAAAATATATATATATATATAAAAAAAAAAACGAAAAAAAAAAATATATATATATATTTCAAATAAACTCATCGCCGTAAAACCGGTATTTCGCTCGATTTGTTTGCTCGTCAACAATTATTAACGAAAACGCGTCATGCCGGTCGGCCGAGCGCTGGACATTCCGTCGGCATATTAATTGTACACTTATCCGAACATTAATACTAAAAGAAAACGTATCTATATAACAAAACAGCTGTGAATAATCAATATAAAATAAGAAAAAAAAAAAAGAAACGCCGGAATATTGCGAGAATTACACTACGTCTAGATTTTTGCGCCGATTTTTCGCGCATTCGAATATTCGCTGTGTGTTCTGGATTGTAACGACAAGAATTTAAAAAAATCGCGGAATAACAAAATACGGTTTTTGCCCCGCGGAAAAGCCCCCAAGGATAATAAAAAACCGACTTGGCCGCGGACTAGACGAAATTGGAGCTACCCACTGTGTGTACACAGTTGACGATTGGACCGAGATTTCCGATCGAAAACGATGCTTACGGAGGCGAACAAAAAAAAAAACACCGTATCGTAATAAAACGTAATACGAGGTGTGACAATAAAATAACGAGACTTTTTCGAATAAAACCTAAACTATTAACGTTATCTATAAAACGATTATTGAAATATGATTAGAAAACACTTATCTAAAAGTACTATATGAACACTGATTCATGTTCTTATACGTTAGTAGCTTTGTTATTAGTGCGAGTTCGACTATACTGCCGAAAAATGTTAGATATAAAAATCGAACAACATGTGTTAACATTAAATTTCTTGTTAAATTAAAAAAAACTGCCGCGGAATCGTTTCGTATGTTATGTGAAGTTTATGGTGAAGAATGTTTATCAAGAGCTCGTGTTTTTGAATGGCACAAACGGTTTTGTAGTGGAAGGGAGGACGTCGAAGACGATGATCGTTCTGGACGTCCTATCACGTCTTCAAACAAACGAAAACGTTGAAAAAATCGACAAAATTAATTAATCAATATTATTATAAAGAGGTATTAATTAAATTAAGAGAACGTGTCAGAAAGAAGCGACCAGATTTATGGAAAAATGGCTGGGTTCTTCACCAAGACAATGCTCCAGCTCACAGTGCATTTTCAATTCAACGTTTTTTAACTGAAAAAAAAAATGTCTGTACTTCAACATCCCCCGTACTCGCCAGACCTTGCTCCTTGTGACTTCTTCTTATTTCTTTTCCCATTTTCAAACAGTTGATGACGTAAAAATGAAAACGGCAGAACTTCTAAAAGGGCTGAATGAAAGCAATTGGCAACACTGTTTTCAAGAATGGCAGCGACGTATGCAACAGTGTATTGATGCTGAGGGAAGGTACTTTGAAGGCGATAATCATTAAATTATAACATTTTTAAAATAAACAACTTTTATCCAAAAAGTCTCGTTATTTTATTGTCGCACCTCGTATACATTGTTCGCTGAAAATCAAAAAAACCAATACCTTTGACGCGTACACATATACAACCGGCGATTCCGTCGGTCCGAGGCGCGTTTAATCTGGTAGAATCAATCGGCGAAGGTATTGTAATGTTATTATATTGCTCGGAATCGGTTACCGAAAACGGTTTTCCCGTAGATTTATACGCCGATTGGTCGTATTGAATATTCGCTGTGTGTTCGGGATTGTAACGACAAGAATTTAAAAAAATCGCGGAATAACAAAAAACGGTTTTCGCCCCGCGGAAAAGCCCCCAAGGATAATAAAAAACCGACTTGGCCGCGGACTAGACGAAATTAGAGCTACCCACTGTGTGTACACAGTTGACGATTGGACCGAGATTTCCGATCGAAAACGATGCTTACGGAGGCGAACAAAAAAAAAAAAAAAAAACGCATCGTAGTAAAACGTAATATGCACGCGCGCATTAAAAATACAACAAAAAATAACTATGTCGCGTACACATATATACAACCGGCGATTCCGTCGGTCCGAGGCGCGTTTAATCTGGTAGAATTAATCGGCGAAGGTATTGTAATGTTATTATATTGTTCGGAATCGGTAACCGAAAACGGTTTTCCCGGCGTTTCTTTTGTACCGTCGGTCCGGAGCACCGCGGGCGTCACATTGTCGGGATTTTCGCCCATCGACAAATCAAATCGATAAAAAAAAAAATGTATTAATAATAATACCTATAACGCGGATACCGCGAATATTGTCAAGACTCGTAGCGATATATTGGAATTCATGTGTTGAACGGCCGGCGGGTTGGTAATCGTCGCGATGTAAAAATGATCAAAACGAATAGGGGGTGGGGGGGGGACGAGAAAAAAAAGATCAAAAAATCAAAAAAAAAAAACCGCCTTCTCCGGATTACCGCGTTTATAAATACAATAACGCGTGTGAAATAATTTCGGCGGGCACATTGTCGTAAATCGGATGACCGCAAACGTATGCATTGTGCATTTTATCGTCTTGCCCCGCCGCCGACAGACGAAAATCGCCGGATTTACCGTCTCCCGCTACGAGTACATTGATTTTTTTTTTTGTTTTTTTTTTTTGTTACCATTTTTCATTTTTTTTTTTTCCCCCGCAAATATTCCAACACATTCGAATCGTTCTACACGCGACACCGCAAACGTGTTTTTCGTCCGTTTGTCCCCATTGTCTCGTCCGTGCCGCGGCACTGCAATCGAAATGGCCAAATTTTTTTTCCAAATTTCGTTTACTATGTCGTTTTACGACCAGACATTTTATGAACGAGGAGAGCCGGTATCAATACACAGCGACGGAAAACACTCGACGTGAAAATCCGATTGGGTTTTTTATCGTGAACAATTTTAATTTCCAGAGACGAGCTCTTGTCGAAATCACTGGCAATCGCTCGATTATTCAGTGCGACGCGGACAAAAGTTAAATTATTATATTAAACAACACGGACGGAATATAATACTAATGGAATCGATTAAAAATATAACCGGTACGACGCAGAATATATGATTTGCAGCAATAGCAAATGAAAATTATTAATCGATTAATGTTTGATTATGTACGAGTACGATTGAAATATATTGAAACTAGAACCGACGCGATTTTAGCGCGATTAAATAAATATTTTATTCGGTGTCCGAACATATACGTATATAATATTAACACATTTTTTTTAAGATACGATTAAAAAAACGACGATATTTTCTAATAAAATACATACGGGAGTGCCCGTAGTACACGCGGTGTACAACAGCGTCTTACTCTTGAAGACAATTATTTTTTCATTCGCCCGAGTAAACTTTTTACGGGCGAAAATAGTAACAAACGAAATATATAATAAATACACGTACGTTCGATTATCCCTCGTAATAATTGCAATCGTTTTTGTTATTGGAAAACATTTTACGACGCACAGACATTTTTTTTTATTCGATCAATATACGACACTGTGCATAGGTACGTGTATTGTTATTATCGTATATTTTCTGTAGTTATTGTTGTCGAACCGAAAAACCAAAATGGAATTATTTACGATGTTTGCGCAGTGCGTTTCGTGATAGGCTTGAGTGTATTGGATTTTTTTATATCTTATTATTATTGTTGTTATTATTATTATTTTTTGTATTATTTCTACCGCGGGAAAACGTCAGTAAAAAAAATAATAATAATAATAATAATAATAGATTCTACACAATGACATGAATAATAAAATGCCGAATATAATTATAAAAAAAAAAAAAAATAATATATTTGTATGTTAACAGCTGACGAGTAAAAACGTTTGATAAATTTATAATGCGCATTCCGCGAGGAGAAATATTGAAAATTATTCAATATGGAAAATTTACCCAACCGCGAAACGGTCTGAAATATATTATTATATTGCCGTCAAGGGACAACGGACATTTTTCTTTGATAAAATACACCGTATAATTTCTTTACGATTTAAACGCGATTATATTATCGTGTATTGGCACGGTCTTGTAATTATGTCCATATACCCAAACTACATGTTAGCCTGCAATAGCCGTGCCCATAAAAATCGCCACAAAAATTATATTCTATATTCTTAAAAAAAAAAAGGCAATAATATATAAACGAGACATTAGGGGTACGTTTTAGATTCTAATCGTAACGAGAAATCTATCAGTTTTACTATGTGTGTGTGTGTGTGTATTTTTTTTTTTTTTTTCTGTCCGTTAACTTTTCAACCAGAAATAAAACGCTACGATCATCGTCCATCGACTCCATAGTTCCTTTTCGGACACGGTACAATTTTCCAACAATTTTTTTTTTGTTTTTTTTTTAGATTCAACGAGGACGAGGATAACATTTCGCGTGGTAGTAAAAAAAAAAAAAAAAATAAATACTCGACAACCGCGACACACGCGGACCGCGTGCAATTGCACAAACGATTAATATAATTTTTCAACCGAATTTCCACACCGAGAACCGTGTTGTCGGCGCGCAATCATTACACGGCGTACGGATAGAAACTGAACATTGACGTTTATATTATAATATTGGAATGTATTACCGTTGATTGACATTGCCGATTTTTCAACCAACGACAGTAGCACACCCGTGCTACCGCAAACCTTGTCCGTGTTTTTAGTATATAAAATATATACAACCGTACACACACATGTATAAATATATATATATATATATATATTTCTTTTTTACGCAAGGGGAGATGATACATTCGGAATTTTTATTGCATCGCATGGCCGACGCTTGTAAAACTATACTAACCCGGGCGGCGTATACGGAATAATAATTTCGGAAATATAGCTAATAACGAAAACCATCCCGTCTCTCCGCAATTTTGTCATTATCGTATTCGTGTGTGTGTGTATATATATATATATACTGCTGAAAGTCCCCGGACTGTTTTTATATTCGATACTATACACGCACGCTATACCGTATATAAGGCGGTGAAATGACGAAGAAGGAGTAGAAAAAGCATCCGACATTTCGGGTCCGTTATAATCCGATACTACGAGTAATTTATTATTATATTCGCTCCGAGAAAACCAAACGACTTCCGCACGTCCGGCCGCCATTTTATATCGATTCTCATTATCTCGTATACACATATATATATATTTTTTTTTTATATTTTTATGTATAGTTTTAGTTTTCGAGTTTTATGCCGGGCGCGTTTTCGGTATATGATATTATATCTTATATATTTTTTTTTTTTTTTTTTTTATTCGACCGATTCCGGACGAAATAATATTCCTCTCCGGGGCAACTCCGAACATAAATATTATTTACGTACCGTCGTGTTTTTTATACGACCGACGCGTATCCGCGCGAAATTATTCAACACTCGCCGTATCAATATTATTTTACGCATACATGAACGAATAAATATATTTGATTACTGCGAACGTTTTAGTGCGGTTTTTCCGTATAGTATACGATATATGCGTTTATATTATACGCGATTCAACGCAGGCCACGGGGGATGAAATTGTTTATAGCGTAGTCCGTACATTTTTTTTTTTTTTTTTTTCCTCTTCAATTTTAACACTTTTAATACTGTCGGGTTTCTGTTGTGCGCATAATTTTAGAGGCGAACAATTCGGACGTGTAAGTGATACGCCCCCCTACAGCTAGCCGCCACCGGCGTACCCTGTCAATAAAACGTATCCGATGAGTATACAAACGTAATTATATCGTAAAGACAAGGGTGAAAACGTTACGGCGCTAAAACCGGTGGCGTGCGCGGCGATAGGGCGAAAGTTAGGTCGGTTATATACACCCCGCCTCCCCGTTGACTGAAAAACACACATCGTTTCCGAGTAGTTTTTTGATAATAATTCTATTGAATCTATTGAAACGTAAGCAATACGTTTCGGCCGAGTTACGTGAAAATTATCGATTTCACGAACAAGAGTCGGGCGTTTTCGAATCGGGTTTGAAAATCACGCGGTACGATGGTAAATGTGATTATTCTACGATTATAATTCAGGGGTTCACAGGTACTACACTGCATGCCCTCCCGTTGGATATTCTCGGGCACGCCACCGATCGTAGTCCGTGTTAGAGAAATTGTCGTAGAGAATTTTCGCTCTGCTGATTATTTAAAAAAAAAATAAAAATATTCGGACCCCTCTTACTGTTCCCTCGTGTCCACCGACAATTTTGTTATTCCGTTCGTACACTCTCCCGTTTGCCGCGGTTATATTGAGACGTCAAAGTATATTTATGTGTATATAATAATAATAAATACGTTTTTTTTTTCTTCACATTTTGACGCGAACGTTTATAGAATAAAAAAAAAAATAAAAAATATAATTGGACACACAATGTGTGTGGGCGCGTATAATATATATATATGCGAATGAAATTAATTTCAAAGAGAGACAAACCCGCCGTCGTCGTGCGAAGATCGTAAGAAAATTCGGTTCGCTTGTATACCAATTAAAAAGGGGTATTTTTTTTTATTTTTTTATAGGGTTCGAAATATATATACTTATTTAAAACATATGTGCGTTTTCTTTATTATACGATTCTTTTACGTTGTTCAAAAATATTATGTACGCATAAGAATATATATATATATATATATATGTATTATACTATCAAATCGTGACATGGTTTAAGAAAAAAAAAAAAACCTCAAGATATAACATTTTTAAAAATATAAATCCATTGTTAAACATTATAGGCAGTTTTTTTTTTTTTTTTTTTTTTTATAGATTATAATTATATTATTATTTCCAACGTACAATCGAAAATTAAATCCGTTACAATCAACGTTTAGATACGTATACTCTTAGCGCGGAGTATTTATAATTGGTTGTGTGCATTTACGACCGGCTTCGATTAAAAAAAAAAAAAAAAAAAAATATAATCATCATCGGATAATGATAATAAAGCGTATTAGTATTATATATTAGAAGCGAATATATCCGGTTAATTTTTCCCTTGCGCTCTTGTTGTACTGTAACGCGATGATGGGGTTTTTTTTTTTTTTTTTTTTTAAATCGTAACCGAGCGTAGAAATATATACACACAACACACTATTGTATAATACTTTAGGTTATGTTTTTTCTTCGTATTTATTCAATTTTTTTTTTTTTTACTTTTCTGTTGATAATGTACACTATTTTATAACGACCTCGTAGGTGTATAAAGGGTATTTCCCCGTCGTACATCGAATAATTAAAACAATGATTGAAAAAAAAAAAAAAAAAAAAATCCTATAGGAAATACAGAATATGACATTATAGAGGAGTACTTATGCCGTTATAAAATCGTGCACTTTGTTTCGATAATTTAGTATATATATATATATAATATTGTTTGTATACGAAACTAAAATATTAACGAACCGCATACTTATATATGTATTTATTTCTGTTTGAGGAAACATTCAATATACACACTTATGAATCTAACGACGTTTAATTGGCAGTGCGACCCTAAGAACTATTCGTGTTTATTATGATCTAGATACAGTTTGTATATACGATTGCGATTTCCAACCAGAGTCTTCCATATACGTACACGTAAATGACTAAAATTTCGAGTGCCTTTACATAATATCTGAAGCCTAAGAGTATATATATATATGATATGCACGAGTGCCTAAATATGTCCGAGCATATGACGAATTCGTCTCCCACGGCTAGTTACACGGTTGTACCAAAAATTTTACGAGTTTTGTTCAATATATGTATATATATTTGTGTATTTAAACAAATTTACATGTAAATACATATACCAATAAATAATTGTTACTTATCGATTTGAATTTCGTTGCAAATTTTTTTATATACAAAATTAACTTTTAATAGAAAAATATTTGTGTATGTTTGACAAAATTGTCGTTTTCTCAAGCAATAAATATATATATATATATATATATATATATATATAGTCGTATAAATTAATTTTGCACAGTTTTTCCGTTCTACAGGTATATTTGTACTATTATATCGATACCTCGGACAGAAATCTTCAACGAATTATGTTATCATCAAAGTGCTAAAATTATAAATATAAATTATAACGTCCGAGTCGGCAAAGCTTGGAGTTTTTTATTATTATTATTATTATTAAACTATTTCAGATTGTCGAGTTGTTTTAAACGACATTTATTTCGCATATTATATTTTTTTATTACCGTACATAGAGGTATGTAAATATTGTATTCGATAAATTAACAAAAGCCCCCGGTCGGCATATGAACGTATGCGTTTATATATCGGTGCGCGTGCGTGCGGAATTATATTATTTATATACCGCGTTATAATATTATTTTATATATATATATATTTATTTTTTTTTTTTTAAATTAAATATACTAAAAGCCCGACGGTGCTCATAATGTATAATAATAATAATATATTTAATGGAATATACAATATATAATATTACATTATTATTCAATAATGTAATCCGACGGACACTTTGCTATGGCTGTATATAATACGCGAACCTGCAGTAAAAAAAAAAAAAAAAAATATATATAGTTAACGTGAATGACACAAATTATAATATATACGTATAAGTAGGTATATAATCTGTAAAATAATATTGTTGTCGGCCGCCTGAAACACGGTTCTCGTATTATCGAACACCGTTTCGGGTGGAGTTTAATTTTTATAATTTAAATTCTCTACATTAATATATACGCATTACGATGCCGATTGCAGGACGAATCGGACGAAAATTATATAAAGAAAAAAAAAAAAAAATGCAAGAAAACAGTTAGGACATAATACTATAAAACACGTACCTATATATATATATATATATAGTCGATGCGGTTTTAGATTCTGAGCGTATAAAATACAGCGTGGAATGTATATTGGTTACACGTATACGTGTAAAAAATTCTTTCGAAACAATCTGCTGAATTTTCAGCTATATAATATAGCCGTTCGAATTTTTTTTTTTTTGTTTAACCTCCCAAACGCTTTTATCGTAACGATCAAAAAATCTTTAACAATACATTATCAAAGGTTTAGTACATAAATACTCGTAGTAACGTATTTATATATAAAAAAAATAAAAATAAACATGTGTGGAGTCTCATTACCGGTGGAGTGACCCAGTGGGCGGTCTTGGTCTATGAATCGTATACTAAGTCATTTGGTCTTCGGCGTCTCAGACGTCTAATATCTAGAGAGTTGTCTAGCAGTTGAATTGCTGCTGGATTTGTGTGTTGGTCCAGCCTTTTTCCGTGTTTGCGGGCAGACTTGGTAATCTCGTCCTGGACGAAGGCGATCATATCGTATCTCGGTGGATTGTGCCGTTTCTGTCATACCGGTAAGCTGCGACAATGGTACGGAGAATTCCATAAGTCCATATTGGTGTAATTATCATTACGTACAAGAGGCGTTTGCTCGTGAGGTCTAGTTCGGAATGTCGGACCAATATAGTTGTGGCATTTTCTTCTTAATTTGCAGTTTTTTCTGTCTGACGTGATGCCTTCAGTTGAGCCGAGAGTCCAGGTGCGTTCCCGGATATTTTGCCTAGTCACACTGCGGTATGATCTTCTACTGATCTAGCAATACCGGTTGATAATAGACGGTTTTACGCAAAATGTAATTTACGTGCGCCGATTTTTCACTGTTGTTCGAGTGTTATTCTTTTCAAAAACGCCCGAAAATCCGACACAAAGTTCGCCTTTCGGCCATTTGAATATGTCAAAAACCCGTAGACGCATTTTTTTATTTTTTTTTGTTGTTTTATCTATAAGCGTTTGAAGTTCAAATCATGCCGTATTTCAAAACACGATTGACCGAATCGTTTTTTTTTTTCGAAAGCAACCATTTGTCGTTGCGTACAGTATAATATAAATTAAATTCCTCTACGCGTCCTATACCGTGTATCAGTGGCCTACTGACTATAATAAAACACCAGCAATGGACCGGATTTTTTTATATATCTATATTTCTTATATATATATATATATATATATATATATATATATATATATATATATAAATAATACTTACATAGTATATTATATATATATATATATTACAATGTCGAAACGTGTATTATACGCCTACGCGTTACGACTTGATATACATAATATTTTATTATTTTCGTGACCGTGTATAGGAAATTAATAAAACCGTGAAAAAAATGCGTATTGCACACGTTTCAAATATATATATAAAACAATATAACAATAAAATTGCACTACCGTTACGATACAACGATAGATATGAGTGTAGCTTAGGTGTGCATGCCACGGGATTTTAATGCCTGTAAAATTGATAAGACACGGTTTAAAAAAAAAAAAAAAAAAAAAACGGATTTCGTTGAAAATCCGCGATTGTGCTATACCACATTATTATACAGTTATCGACGAAGAACAATTTTTAACATACAAAAAATCGCATAACTCGCTTTGCGCGGCATTAATGGTTACAATTGGGATTCTCGATGCGTTTACATTATTATTATTATTTTTTTTTAAGCATTTTCAAGGGAATTGTGCGCGGTGCGGTTAGTTTTCAATAATATTTGATCCATTTTTATACTTTCCGAGGGGAAATATTTTATGCACTTTTGTTATATATATATATATTCTGGAAAATCAGTACGAAAAACAAACAATATTATCGTATTCAGTATTGCCGAATTTAAATTCTTATATATATATATATATATATAGAGTATCAATAATAATATATAATTTGTATGTAAACCGATCAATTTGAATAATTTTTAAAAATGTTTATATTTAACGCCATTTTGCCGGTTTCTGTGGTCGTCGTATACATTTTTTTTTTTGATTTTATTGTGCATTTGTCGAATATTTTTTTACATTTCTTTTGGACTTGTTCGCATCGAGTTCCGTTTGGTTATTAATCGTATTCTATGGTATCTGCGCCCGCACCGCTCGCGTTGTTCATCCGTAATAAAACATAATAAACGAAAATATTATTATTTTTGAACGGTCGTCGAGCGGGTTATCGTGCATATAATATATACGCATACTGCGGTGCGGGTGTATATACGTATATATACGTGTGTGCGCACAGAAACGGGGTGTGCGTTTTTCGTCGGTCCGTCTTTGTCTCTCCCAATCGCCGTCTATCGTTCTGTATCTCTCGCGCTCCGTCTCCATCTCGCTCTGTATATGTGTATACCGCTCGGCCGCTCTCTCGCACGCTCACTCTCCGCCCCTGCACCCGGCACCGTCGCCGCGTCGCCGTCTCCCGCGCGGCACCGTATTTTATATATATATATATATATATATATGTATACACCGATGTTATAGTAACGTATTATTATTACTACTCGTATTATTATATCGTATACCGGCCGGCCTCCATCCCCGCCGTAACAGTCGTCGGCCATCATGGCGGCCGGCATTCCGGGCGTACATATATATATAATAGCCGTTGTACGCGCGCGCGTGTGTGTGTGTGTGTGTGTTTTTTTTTTCTCCTCCGTGTACGAGGATCCGGGCGTGCGTGCGCCACGGGTTTGTTTATAGGACGACCGGGCGGCGGTGGCGGCGAGGCGGCGGCGGCGGCGGCGGCGGTCGTTGTCGTATGGCGACGACGACGACGACGACGACGACGACGACTGTGATTTTATATTACACGACGACGCCGACAGTCCGGAGCCGACGATTTCTATAAATATACAATATACCGCCGCCGTCACTATGTCTATATTTTTAACGGGCGTCATAGCCGACAACGCCGGTGGACCGGAGAACGGTTTTTTTTTTTTTCGTTTTATCCACCCCCGGTCCCGTCAAAAAAAAAAAAAAAAAAAATTCCATACTACAAAAAAAAAATACGAGTAATTAAAAATAAAATTAAGTACTCGATTTGGCGCGGACCCGACGGCAATTCTTATCGCTCTGCACATTCGGCACGTGTCTAAATTCTATGGACAAAAACGATAATATCTCGGTCTCGGGGTAAAACCGCCGATATTTTAATAGTAGGACGACCACTGTCGTTATTCGTTTTTTTTTTTTTACGTGACGCTTTTGCTTTAAAACCGAAATCAAGCTGTACAATGTCCGGTCGGTCTGCGCGTATATCAACGCGGTGGTTATGCTATGCCGTCCGTAAGATATATATATAAAAAAAAAAAAAAAAAAAGAAACGTGTAAAACTGTATCAAAAAAAAAAAAAATAAAAAACTTTACGCGGTGAAATGTGTGGCGGCGGGGACACACTATACGAACTGGACCCGTCTCGCGGACGACCGACCGCCCTGTATACACGGGGCTCGTCGTATAAACCTCGCCGCCTGTATACGAGTTCCGGCGCGACAAAAGCTAATGTCCCGCGTGTACAAGAAAACCGACTATAATTTATATTGTCCCGCGATAGTTTTTTTATTTTCATCGCACGTATAAAATAATATGCCGCCCGTACGCGTATTGTTCCGAAGGTCGTATTCTTACGAATAAAATCAAATAAAATGTATAAATTTATATATTCTTTTGTCGGGTGAGAATGGGGAGAGGGGGTATTCCGCCGATAATTTTCTCCTTCGTTTCCGGACTGTATTTTTGTTTCCCTCGATTTTCTATCGTATTACTTTTGCGATAATAATAAAAAAAAAAAAACGCGTCGTGTATTCCGGTCGGATATTTTCGCAATGCTGTACAATAAATATATATGCATACGAGGTCTGTTCAAAAAGTACCAGGACAAATGTCATTACGGCTAATCCACACGTGATAACGTTTTAAATTATATATATATATATATAGATTTATTAGCGAATGTTTTAAACAAAACCCAAAGTCGGTATCTAATGTGAATTTAATATTGCCCGTGGTCAAATTCAGTCGGTTCGTGCCGTGCGCCGTTTGTCGACGTGGCCGAAATTAACGAACAGCGCGCGTGCATCGAGTTTTGCTGGAAACTCGGCAAAAATGCAACGGAGACGTACGCGCAAAAAACGATTAAAACTGCTTTTGGCGAAACCCCATGGGTCGTTCCCGTGTCTTTCGAGAGGTTTAAACGCTACAAGAACGGTCGTCAGCCAACTGAAGATGATCCGCGTCCCGGGAAGACCGTTGACCATCTAGCGACGGTGATGTTGTGGCGAAAATTGGCGAAAAAGAGCGAAATAACCGCAGATTAACAGAACCTAACCGTCCGTGAGTTAGCAAACGACGTAGAAATCTCGATTGGACGGCGTCGTGAAATTTTAACCGGAAATTTACAGATGAAAATGGTAGCTGCCAAATTCGTTCCGCGATTGTTAACTCCGGAGCAAAAGGGAAATCGTTTAACGATTTGTCAACACCTTAAAAATCGTTCTGCCGATGTTAATTTCATAATAATAATAAAAAAAAAAATAAAAAACATTATCACAGGTGACGGAGACGCGGGTTTATGGATACGAGACTGAAATCTGCGCTCAAAGGACAACGATTTCAAGATGTAGAGGGAATTGAAACGAATACGGCAGCGGAATTTAAAGCTTTGGAACAGTTCCAACGGGCTTATGAAAAACGGCAAGATCGCCGGGACCATTGCGTATCGTCCGGAGGAGATGGAGTGTATCGAAGGAGATGTCTTTAAATAATAATAATTTTCATTTTTTGTAATTTTTAAAAATAAAATTTCTGGCACTTTTTGAACAGACCTCGTGTATATATATATATAATCGGATACAAAAACTCACCACTGTGCGCGTAAAGAAACCTATGCCTATACCACTGAAAGATATAAAATATAATCTGTATCCAGTGGCGTACCCGGATTTTTTCAATGCGGATTTAGGGGGGCTTAACGTATAGTAAATCGAAATTATATATATAAAATAATGCAAGCAAAAAATATCTACAATTATTAATATATATATAGCCGTTCATTAAGGCATGTTGCCGCCCCGGGGCACAGAATATTACTTTTTTCTTTTCTTTTTTTTAACATAACGTTTATTATAAAAAAAAAACTTGGTGATTTTATTCCGCCGGTGTAAAGTATTGAGAAAAAAATCACCGTCAACGTATATGAACATAGTGTTTAATACCAAATCTGTCTATCCATATTAAATTAAATGTTTTTCGCCTCCTGAGTACCCTAAAATGTTACCTACCTGAACGATTTCTCTCCCCCCCCCACATTGCCTTCCGTAAAATGTGGCTATGTACACGTCTATAATTTTGTAGTGGATTTGGTGTTATTCTTCGTGTGACGACAGCCCGTCGTTTTAAACGTTGTTTTCATATCTCTTAGCACCCTTGGCCCCATCTGAGTGCAACACCGACTGTATCGCGCAATTCTTTCCGATCATTCGTATCGTTGCCGTTTTCAGGGCTCGCGAGAACCGATAACGAATTCACTTGGTCTTGTTAAAATCTATTCCATCCGTTAGGAACGAGGCGGTAGGTACCACCAGCAAACATTGAATAAACCCAGAAAATCGTTTTGAACGATCGCAAAGTCAAGTCGCACGGGTTAGCCGGCATCGTAAAAGATATTACAAAAAGAACGTGTTGGCCTTGTATTGTAACATGTCCATGTTGTTGAGCAAAAACAATTGCAAAACTACACGAAATTTCGCTCGAACGGAGCGGTCAATCCGTGAAACCGAGGCCTATTTCGAAGCAAAATGATAAATCGTTCTACAATAATGGCGTTGAAACGTTTGGGGGGGGCGTCGTCGAACAAAGTGAATTTTTAATGAAAGAACAGTGTTTTCTACGGGGGACTTTTCAGCCAATGCGTTTTTATCGTTTCACGAGTGTCGTTCGTAAATACCCGTACGGAATTCGATTCGGCGGCGGTGTTAAATATTCCGATCGCTCTACCTTTAGGCAGATTTTGGCTTTACCTCGAGAGAGAGAGAGAGAAAATACAAACGTACGTGTCTGGTGAAAATGTATTTGAGTTAATGCGGTGGGCGGGGGTAGGGACAAAAGCCCCGCATTACTTTTTAGGTTTTTTTTTTTTTTTTTGTCAAGCGTATACTCGCTACGAAAATTTTACGACAAACATCACTGTGTTTATATATTCCACATAAAAGAAATTATTATATCGGTTCGCGTTTATGCATTTTCGCGTACCTATACTCGCCGAGGAACGCCGAGGATAATATAATATACGGAACGTTTTCAATTTTCCGATGACGGGTTCAAAAGTATATAATATGAAACGCATAAAATTTTTTTCTAGATATGAAATGACTTTCTCGTATACGTGTTACACGCGGATGCGACGATCTCGAGGGAGTGGTTTTTTTTTCTCTTCTTATTACTATTATGGTTTCTGGTAAGCCGCTGAAAATAGAAAATATCTCAAAAGAATGTCCGCGTGTGAGCGGTATAAAGACGACAAAAAAAAAAAAAAAAAATCTTAATAATATTCCGTTAATATTCTAGGCCGGCCTAGAATACGGGAGGTTTATGATTTTTTTTTTTTTTTTTGTATTTATCGAGCCGGCGTACGATGAATAATAATAATAAAACCAAAATGAAAAATTCTCGGATAAATATATAAAAAATTATTTTTTTACGCGTCGGGATTTATTGTCGGGCAAAATAATACAATTTAAACAAAACAATAATAACAACGGTACAGTAGCGCGTTGTTATTGCATTGGCTATTTTGCGTTTATATTGTATTTAAAGAAAAAAAAAAAAAAATGTCCGAGTAAAAACCACAAAATCACGCGACGGTGCTGCGTAATTTTCGCAGATAATATAAACGACGATAAAATTAAAAAAAAAAATCCTTTCAGTTTATCGTCTCTGCGGACGGCATATAGCGGCGCAATATCATATTTAGAATTCCACACGTATTTCCATAATATTATCCGCATTTCTGTTGACCGTCGGTCGCAATTGTGTCGGTATTTTTTCATTTAGTACATACATAACAATAATAATTCGTATACGATAAATAAATAACTGTATTAAAAAACCCGCATGTTTTAAACGCCGGGTGTCGGGAGTTGGTTTATTGTATTTATTCACTGTAAAACACTACCGACACGAAAGAAGAAATTTTTCGGGTAAATATAGAATGTAAAATAATAATAAATCAAAATGCATTATTATATAATGTACGTCTTGCTGGGGGGAAAAAAAAAACCGTCTAATGCCGCTACAAAGTGACAAACACGAATTCGTTTTGCGCACATGGTCGTTCTTTTTTTTTTTTTTGCTTTCTAAAACGAGATTCGTACGTCATAAAAATGTCTTAAAAAAAAAAAAAAAAAAAATATATATATATATATGTTTATTATTTATCGCGTACAAATAAATTATAAAGGATTTGTGTATATCGCACCTAAATGCTGCGCGCGAACAAAACGGTGTGCGGCTCTTTTGCGTTAATAATTTTGTTGTTTAGATGCCAAACGGTTTATTATTATTTTTAAAGAAACCGTGTACGCATTATAAAAAAAAAAAAAAAAATATATACATGTTATACATGTATATTAATAACGAATAAACATCGTACAAGTCTAAAAGCTCCCGTCGTCGGTTTTATCGTTTTTTAAATTTCGTTTTACACAAATATATCGTATGTGCGTATACGCCCCGAACGTAAAAAATATAAAATATTTTACTCAATCCGTGAAATGTGCACGCGGTTTGCGCGACCTACGGATTGAGCAAATTTCACAACTTTTTTTTTTCTTTTTTTTCTTTACTCTGGATAAATAATAATACATAAGAAATGATTGGAAATTCTTATTCGGTATATTTGTGTAAACACGCGCGTGCAAACGAGAATAATAACAAATTTGTATAAAAATGTGTTGTTTTTTTAATTACTTATTTTATGTGAACATTTTTTTTTTTTTTTACGGTAACAAGTGCGTCTATATTTGTATAACGAAGTCGTCGTCATAGTCGTGTAAAACTTTTTAATATTGTGTACGCGACTATTCCCCGTTACTCGTGTATCCGCCTGCACAATACGAAAAACGAATGAATCTAAAAAATATTATTTAAAAATACATTAGTGTACTCAACAAATTACGAAAAAATATCTGATAATCGCCCTGTATTCATGAAATGTGCCGGTTCTATCAGTACGCCCCGGTTCATGGTACGTGCAAATTTTTCGAGTTCGTTCACGACGCGCCTCGTAGGCCTGTTTCCGGTAGGCCCGAGGCCTATTGTAGCGCCTAAAGCAGGGGCGTATTTAAGGGTTGGCGGGCACAGGAGGCCTTTATAAATACTCACATGGTCCGACGGCCCTGGTTAGGTTACGTTCACGGCCGACGAGAGAATATTAATGACATTTTAAACGAACGTAAATTAAGGCAGTGTTTTTTTTTTTTTTTTTTTTTAACTCGTTCGACTTGTGCCCGCCATAACCGACGGGCCAACGAGACAAATAGCATATTAATTCGTTTCCACACCGATTATACACCACCGTCGAGTAAAAAAAAAAAAAAAATAAAATAATTATTATTATTAAACGGCAGACGTCTGGTCTGTTATTATTACTATTATACGCATAGATAATATCGTCGGGCCGACACTTGTATTAATAATTTATACACACTATAAACTATACGGTTTACAGTACCTATCGTTATACATTAGACTCGACTGCGTGGGAAACTATCCGGAAACGTCCGGACTTGCCCGGGAGAAAATATATTATTATTAGATAATCGAAACACGAACGGTTTATAAATCGGTTGATATCGGTTGCAGTTGTAGGGACGAATGAATGAAAAGATTCATTAACGCATTAGTGATGTGACATAAATCCGGATTATCCGGAAATCTAAAAATCCGAAAATTTCTGTTTCGAATTCGAATTTCGCCTCGAATTGTAGTTTTTTATGAGCAAAACTACGTTTGCCGGGTCAGCTTGATTACATATTATACAAATTGATGATTGCAACATGTATGATATTTTTCGTTGTACTTGTTTTGAAAATTTGTTATATTTTTCGAAATGTAAAAACGTATTTAATGCTATTAACAGTAATAATAATAGTTTTATAAGAAATTAATTATAGAATAGAAAATCACAATTTTACAAAATCGAAATTTGGGTTCAGATAAAAATCCGGACATTCAACAAACGTTGGATTTCAAATTTCGGAATTCAATAATCCGTTGTTCGAACTTCGGCAAACCCGGATTTTTCCCATCATTAATTCTGAAGACATTGTAAATTAGTCGTTTTACCACCGAGAGAAATATCGATTTTGATCAAATCCCCATGGGAACATGATATTCTTATTATATTCTCGGCCGTTAAAGACTTGTAAAAGATACCATTCGAAAATATTTCGCGTTCGAATACGGATAACGCTATTAAAAAGTATTTTTTTTATAAATTTATTCCAAGAGTTTTTTCTCTATTTTTACATATTACCCTAGGGCGATTAATATTCGGTATTTTCTTTCTATATATATATATATAATATTAGTATTCAACCGATACTGTACGATAGTAAAACAGTGTATACTGTTTGATAGTTTAAATCGTCGGAAATCGTATCGCTGGTTGTAATTTAATCTAGTGGTTTTTATTTTTTTTTTAAATTTCACGTATAGGTACTGCATTTTTATGAAAACCCGAATAACCTGCAAATTGAACTAATAGAAATATATAAACTAATTTAAAATTCGAATGTTCCGAAACCCAATAAACCGCTAATAAGCGCCTATCTTCCAGACGTATTCGGTTTTTTTTTTTTTTTCATTCGAAACCGAATAGTTTTGTTGGGGATAATTTTGTAATTTTTAAAACCGTATCGTTTTAAACGCGGGTCGCGTCCCATCACGTTGCACGCAAAATCGTTTCGGTATTTTAACCAGTTTTGTAGCGTAGTAAAATTAAAAAAACAAAACCATCCCCCGCCGATATGAACGACTCTTCCGAGACCTACGAGATAATAATACGCGGGGGGGGGGGGAAAAAAAAAAATAAAAATATTTATCCAAATACCAATCTTCGAGTATCCGGTAAATCACGTAGTTGAGCGAAACACTACTATAACAAATACGTACGAATACATTTCAAAATGGCATGCCCGAAATAATGGTCTTAAAAAAAAGTATATATGTATGTTTTACAACGTGTCCGGTCGCAGCACGTGTGTGTGTGGCGGGGGGGAGGGGGCGGTGTTGTCGCGCGGTCGGTCTGCCTGGTGCGCTTAAGAGCACCGCCGTCGCCGGTCGTTGTCGTCGAGAGTTTTTTTTTATTATTATTATTATTATACACTCGTATTAAAGTCGCGTCTTGACGCCCCGCGAGTAACCGAGTGCTCTAGCGTACACGTTATAAACGTAATGGATTCCTGTTCGGCAAACAAATATATACGAAAATCCGTGTAATTTCGCACGTCGGTAAACGCGATCGTCCCGGGGTGTTATATTAGGCGGCACTGATGTTGTTTTTATATAGGGCCCGCGCGTTGGCAATAAAACGCGCCCGGAAATTTATCGAGGATTTATCCGGGACGCGATGTGCGACAATAAAATAACGAGACTTTTTCGAATAAAACCTAAACTATTAACGTTATCTATAAAACGATTATTGAAATATGATTAGAAAACACTTATCTAAAAGTACTATATGAACACTGATGGCATCGATTCATTTTATTATACGTTAGTAGCCTTGTTGTTAGTGCGAGTTCGACTATACTGCCGAAAAATGTTAGATATAAAAATCGAACAACATGTGTTAACATTAAATTTCTTGTTAAATTAAAAAAAACTGCCGCGGAATCGTTTCGTATGTTATGTGAAGTTTATGGGTGAAGAATGTTCATCAAGAGCTCGTGTTTTTGAATGGCACAAACGGTTTTGTAGTGGAAGGGAGGACGTCGAAGACGATGATCGTTCTGGACGTCCTACCACGTCTTCAACAAACGAAAACGTTGAAAAAATCGACAAAATTAATTAATCAATATTATTATAAAGAGGTATTGATTAAATTAAGAGAACGTGTCAGAAAGAAGCGACCAGATCTATGGAAAAATCGCTGGGTTCTTCACCAAGACAATGCTCCAGCTCACAGTGCATTTTCAATTCAACGTTTTTTAACTGAAAAAAAAAAATTTCTGTACTTCAACATCCCCCGTACTCGCCAGACATTGCTCCTTGTGACTTCTTCTTATTTCTTTTCCCATTTTCAAACAGTTGATGACGTAAAAATGAAAACGGCAGAACTTCTAAAAGGGCTGAATGAAAGCAATTGGCAACACTGTTTTCAAGAATGGCAGCGACGTATGCAACAGTGTATTGATGCTGAGGGAAGGTACTTTGATGGTGATAATCATTAAATTATAACATTTTTAAAATAAACAACTTTTATTCAAATAGTCTCGTTATTTTATTGTCGCACCTCGTACTACGGGTATACTGGTGACGCGCAGGTCTGCCCTACGGCGGTCCAACAACCGATCGGTTGCGCGCAATTATCGTTCGTATTAGCCGCTAATACTATTACCGCTGTTTGTATTTGTATTTTGGTCGGTTTATAGGGTAACGGAAACGAATACCACCACCCGGTCGCCGTTGACTTCAATATGCACTCGACGAATTAACGTTTTCAGCTCCGCCGTACGTTGGCGTTATTATTATCTTTGCGGCGTAAAATTAACAAAACGCGAATACCGTGTAAACGACCACCGCCGGCACACGGGTACACAACACGGCCCGGGTCTCGGGAATTATTCAATGTTACTACGGTTTCGATAGCCGATGGCATTTTTTTTGTCTAAGGAGGGCAGGACTTAAAAAAAAAAAAAACCTAATTGTATTTCCACCGCCCGCACCTGGCAAAAAAACATTCATATCTAAACTGCAAAAGCGAAATCAATTTAATCCGGGGTTAAATATTTTTAAACTTGTTCTATCAGGACGAGCTATTGACCGATCTATATTATACTGTTTACCAGAGTATCAAACCTATAATGACTTGTCGAGTGTCGACATGGGTAATGTGATAAAAAGTATGTCCCTTTTTTTTTTTTTTTTTCTGTCTGTTAAGGTTCTTGAGATTTCGGACACCTCCCCGAAAAGTCATCCGCAATCCGTAAAACTGACCGCACGAGCGTGTTGCGATCGAAGTGTACTCTCCTATACAAAACCTACTATTTGGAACACCCTGTACATATACGTATACGTCACGATATAATTTTTTATACATATAACATACATTTTGATATCTAAATTCAAGCGATAAACATATATTATCACACGTCGTGACGTTTATTTCCACTTCATTGCTCGTGTTTGCCGTGTCTTATTGAAAGACACGCTATATAAACACTAGGGTTTTTTTTTTTTTTTTTTCTTCCACGTTGACAGAAATATAGCAGAATAATTATTGTACGCGCCGTTCGAAATAATATCACGTTAAATTACAAAACAAAGACGAATGTGTATAGCATATATATATATCACCGCACCTCTGTAGCGACACAACTCGTAAAATTCGATTTTTGAATTATTACTATCGAATCGATTTCATCCTCTATAATTTAGTATACCGGTATTCTATTCTATTTTTTTTTTTTTTTTTTTTGTTTTTTTCGTGTATATTAAAGACGGTATAAATGTCTGAATTTCTGCTTACACAATAAAATATAGTTTCCGGCGTCAATACAGACACTTCTGAAATGCCACTATATCCCGATCCGACTAAAAATGTCGTATTTACATTAGAATTAATTCGTATCTCAAGAGTAACAGTTTCACGTGACAGAAATCTATCGATTTATTATAGTGACACGACGAAACGTCCAAAGTCGATTTCCCAACATTTTCATATTTTCGGTTGTGTCGCTATTCTTGCAAGAGTGCTTTTGGGGATTTAACGCAAATACATAAAATTTATTGCTTCTAGAAAGTACACTTTTGGCGGTTTTACTTTATTGTAAATAACGCGCAGGTACGCAGTATTAATATCATACTCAACTCTCAAGTACACACTCAAAAACTTCAACTAAAATAATGTGTAGTATTTTTTGTTTTTTTTGTTTTTACAACACGGTATATACGTATACTTATATTATATAGCTAGTGTAACAGTTGCAGTATTAAATATATATATATTATTATAGTAATCAACTTTTTTTTTTTTCATCCTGGTATTATATTATATATATTTTCAGCTCTTTTTGCGGCCGTCGTAAAATAAACTAAAAATGTAGGTTATCAACGCCAGCGCGCAGTAATAAATAAAGTTGAAGGGGCGCAAAAAAAAAAAAAGAAAAAAAAAACCTTTCGACATAAATGGATGAAAATTATAGGTTATAATAATAATAATAGTAATACATATATATATATGTAATGGCGTTTCCCGAACGCGAAAGGCGTTTTAAGGAAATTGCTTTCAGCCTTCAAGCGGGTCCAACCCTGAAAGTCCAATAAATATAATATATTGAGACGACGGATATAATAATAATATAAGAGCCCGATAGAGTAATAAATTGGAAAAACAAAAAATAAATATAAACGAGGTTTTTTTTTCACGATTTCATTTCGCTAAGATAAATCGTAAAAAGCCGTACTAACTAAAATTTTGTTATAGCTGATAAACGGGAACCACCGTTTCATACGTAATTTATTGGACGCAAATGCGAAACTCTGTACACTGTTCTGTTTTAAAATATATTTGCCGACTTCAGGGCTGTTAGTGTCCATAATCGGGTAGAAAAATTAGAATAGTAAATTTGCGAGGAGATAAACAGCGACAGTACTCGTTCGCAGAGACCCGTCATAAATCCCCTGTCCCTTTTTAAATTCAGTCCTCGCCTGACTGTACGAATAATAATACGTATTTTTTTTTTTTTTTTGTTCACAGATTTTCCTAAATAAATATGGACGTAGCAACATTACAGCGATTGAACAAAGAATAAAAGTATTAATTCGACGACAGCGGCACCAGCAAAAGGTTTATCGGTTTTCAGAGTCCGAGCAAAGCGAATATAATGTATTATTGTAGTTTTTGTTATATTTGTTTTTTTTTTTTTGTTGTTGTTTTTATTGTAATTCAGTGAAAAATAATCGTAAAATCGACTAGTTGTATGATTTTCTATACGTGCGACGATTCTCGAAATATTCTAATGGTGTTTTTATTTTATTTGATTGTGCGGGGGATTTTACGCAGATATGAAATTTGTTCGGGGTTTTTAACCCGAATAATAAATCGCTTTAAAATTTTGATACACAAGATCCGTACAATATACCATTATCTTGGCAGCTTCCTTCTACGGCCTAAGTTTAAAAAATTTAAAAAATTTACCACGCAGCGTATTGTTATAATATTATTCTTAAACCCACACAGAGGGCCGGTCTTAAGGTTGGGCGAGCTGGGCGACCGCCCAGGGCGCCGATGTTTAACGGGCGCCTTCTTAGTTCAGATTTCATAGCATTTTAATAATAGTTTTTCTAATATAAATTTGTTTAATAATTCGAGTAAAATCACCAACAATAGTGTACTGAAAAAATTGTTCCCAAAAGTGTGGATCGCACTCAGATTTGTTTGACGATGCCTGTTAGATTTGCATCTGGAGAACGTATGTGTTCGAAATATAAACTAGTAAAAACATATCTAAGGTCATATCTATGGGCGATAAAAAATTGTCATCACTTGCAATTTTGTCCATTAAATAAAGAAAATTTCGATTGGGCAACATTGGTAAATGAATTTACAGAGAGATTAAAGCACGAAAAGTTCCATTCAAATTGCTAAGGTCGTATAAATTGACGTTAAACCATACCTAGATATGTATTATTATTATTATGAATATTAATATAACTATTATTATAAAAACGACTTAACTTTAAATTTATTTCGGCAGAAAAAATTTATTAAAAAAAAAAAAAAAAAACACTTGATCTGAACTAGAGGGAGGCGCTTTGATTCCCCGTGTTCGGGACGCTAATTTCCCCTTACACACATGTATACGATAATATTATATAAATATTATACGACCTATAAAATATTAACAATACGTGCGCGGTGCGATACTGGTAATACAATATATGCCTGCATGCACGCGCGTGTATAAATAATAACGTCGCGAAGACTCTGAAAAAATGACCGCGGCTAATGAAACGAGAGAAGAAAAAGAAAAAAAAAAACGAAAGGAAGAACAAAAAAAAAAAACAAAGTGTCCGTCTTTTGTATGTATAACGGCGTAGAAGAAAAAAAAATAATAATAATAATAGTGGGCCGGTGGTAGGGAGGAGGATATGTCGATTGGTATATTTGTCGCGTGTGTAAAATGCACACCGAGATCGGTATTCCAAAGACGTCGCGCACATGTCGCGTATCCTATACCTATAAATACAATAATATGTGCGTGTTCCGGTCACGTGAAGATCAAAAAAAAAAAAAAAAAAAAACCTACACCCAAGCGTATCGTGTTCGGGGCCGCGAGTCCGTGACGGTGACGTGGTCGAGAGAGAGAAAAAAAAAAAAAAAATTAAAATTAGAAAATTACAATTAACATAACAGTGAGCCGTCTCTCGCGGTGTCGGATTAATAGTCGGGAGGATAGGGGGAGAAAAAAATAAAATAAAATACAATTGCAGACGAAAAACCTCGCGTGGGGTCTCGTCTCTCTCTCTCTCTCTCTCTCTCGATCTTCATAAATTATATATCTGTATTACAACAGTACAATACACTGTATTAACGATTATAATAAATTTATTATTACATTTAGTATAATTTATACGTACGAGCCACTCGGTTTAGACACCGCGTCCTAAGACTCGCGTCGGCGGCGATAAATTATTATACCGTGCGATGGAATCGAAAGAAGAAAAAAAATAATTCTGTCGACAGAAACGGTTTGTTTTTTTTTTTTTAGTTCTAAACGTTCGTCGAGCACGCGTAATTATTTATAATATACGAGGCCTGTTCAAAATGTTCCCGAATTTTTCAATTTTTTTTTATTTATAGTGCTATTGAGACTTTTCACCCTCGAAATATTTTCCCACTTGGTTTATACACTTTTGCCAACGACGTTTCCATTGTCGAAAGCAATCCTGGAAAGCAGTTTCTGGAATTGCTCGTAGCTCCGTTGGCGGATTTTCTTTTATTTCGTCTATCGTAGAAAATCTTTGTCCTTTTAACGGAGATTTTAGTTTTGGAAATAAAAAGAATGTCTGCTGGTGTCAAGTCGGGAGAATATGGTGAACGAGGAAGCGCACGGTCATGTGATTTTTCACGCAAAAATCTCGAATTAACAGGGAAGTGTGTGCCGGAGCATTGTCGTGATGGAGAAACCACGAGTGTTTCTTCCACACTTCCAGGCCTTTTCCTCCGCGCACTTTTCTACCAGGATTCGTGACACGAACCAACCGATACGTTACAATCTTTCGCAATTTCTCGAACAGTTAAACGTCTATTAGACCGCACAATTTCATTGACTTTTGTCACATGAGCATCGTCTGTCGATGTCGACGGACGTCTTTAAAACGTTTAAACCAGTCGTAGCACTGAGTTCGTCCTAAACACTGATCACCATAAGCATTTCGAAACATTTTATGAGTCTCAGTAAAATATTTACAAAGTTTAATATTAATACGTTGTTCAGTACTTCGAACAAGGTCGCACAGTTAACGGTTAGATAGCAATGAACATTTGAGATTTAATTGAAAAGATAGAGCTGCTTATCTCTATTTTATTTTGATCTATTAACATTTACGATACTATAAATTTTCTATATTTAGCAATTATAGTTCGGGAACTTTTTGAACAGACCTCGTATATATATATATATATACTGGATGATTATAATTTCATCGCGGTCCAGCGATTTCCTCGGGCGAACGTCAGTGTTTAATGTTTAACGCCGCGTGTTGATTATCGTTGATTTTCAAAACGCTTTTCCATAAACTAATTTCTGTACCGTAATCGAATATTACGGCGAGTTCGTTACGAGTATTAGGCGTGTGAAAAAGGCGCGAGGATAGGTTACGGTTTGAAAATCAAAAGTTTTTTTTTTTTTTTTTTATGTGTATGCTGGTAGAATTTTGATAATATCGTCGACGAGATCGGAGCACTAGAGGACGATTCCGTATTATAACAAACGCTACTTGT
Source organism: Tuberolachnus salignus (assembly GCA_956483605.1). Classification (NCBI taxonomy): domain Eukaryota; kingdom Metazoa; phylum Arthropoda; class Insecta; order Hemiptera; family Aphididae; genus Tuberolachnus; species Tuberolachnus salignus. The sequence goes on from OY101432.1 coordinate 43,900,108, forward strand.
GATGAAACAACCGCGTCACGGATCGTGGAAAAAAAATCAAAAAAAAAAATCAAATCGAATCGCCCCATATACACGAACTCGGGATATTAAAATGTTATACGATTATACAATATACGCCCAGAGTGTTTTTTTTTTCCCTCTTCGAAAAAAACCAACATATTCTATAAGGTATGCGGCGGTGCTGAAGCATCTAGGCGGCCAATTATTTCTTATATATTATTAGGTGCTGACACTTTTAAAAATACATATATAAACGCGTTTATGTACAGAGGTACCCTAATTAAGAAAAGGTTTTTTTTTAATTTTATTTAACGTTTCGATGTCGCGCGCTAGGAGGGAACGGTATAAAAATAATATACTCGTATTATTCACGTATAAAAAAAAAAAAAAAAAATACGACCAATAGCGTAGCACGGATCGTATTTTAACATACGGACGATTAACAAATAAAATATACGTACCTATAATAAATGAGTCTCGGCCGTCGATATTGTCGCCGAAGAAACGGGTATCGGGGGGGGGGGGAGCGCCCGTCCGACACACCGTGTCGTATAATAATAATAATAATACATAATTTCGAAAATAATAATAGCATTATTATTGCCCTGTATATTGTAATAGTATTATTATATTATGGCGCGTGAAATAAAAATCGTTAAAACTATTGAACATTTTTGTTTTGGTTTTTTTTTAGAGAGAGAGAGAGAGTGAGAGAGAGAAAAAAAAACGTTTTCGGGCCTCCTACGGCGGCGGCGACGACGACGTAGACGATTTCTTCGGGCCCATACCGCCGTTATGTACGCGTAATCGATTATTAATTTTTTTTTTTTTTTATAATTTAATTTGGAAAGACAAAAAAATATATATTTATACGTACAACTCATGTAGACACGTGCTCCTGCTGTTCGGAGGCACATCGTAATACACTCCGCCGCCGCCGACGGTATAATATAATAAGTCGTCTGGTTATGAAATTTGATTGGTCGTAAAAATGGCACTTATTTATATACGTATATATATATTATAGTCCGCGTATATAATAGTTTTTTAATTGAGTTATAAAAAAAAAAAAAACCGAAATTGTCATCTGCACAGTAGAGGTGCACACGATGACGACGGAACGGTATAATATGTTACATAATAATAGTATTCGACATTATTACTATATAGGAAAATAAAAAAAAATGAATTTTCACGCCACTGTATAACTCTATACATTTTTTTTTATAGATTTTATATATATTATATAAAAAAAAAAACCTCTTCTAACGCTTCGTTCCGCAAGATTATAAGTAAAACTATATTATTATTATTATCTTTTTTTTTTTTGATTTTTTTTGTATACAATACAACACTTGTTAATATATAAGTACCAGTAATTAAAGTATACTAGTATATATTACAAGGGTTGATAAAAAAAACCATAAAAACTGTATTAATCATTTAAAACATATTTTTTATGTTTAAAACGTGTTTTAAAAAAAAAAGGTAATTTTTTCAATTATTTTAAACATGTTTAAAACACGATTAAATCGAGTCAGAATAGATCATTTATCTACAAATATTCGCATGTGTTTACCTAAAAAATAAACAAATATCTAATTCCATTGCATTCATTATTAATAATACATTTTTTTCTTCTTCAAATAATTCATAGAAGAAAATCGATTTCTTTTTTATATTCGTATATATATATACACCTAGATTTTTGTTTTAAAATGTATTCAATAGATATTTAATACAAAACGAAATGGAAATATTTTAAAGTATTGTAATCTAAAAATACACGTTTTCATTCCGTCCGAAATGAATAATATTTCTACGTTATTTCCTTGTCCCACTATATTGCAAGGAAAAAAATTACAGGGTGGGGGGGGTTGAAAAAATGTAAAATATTCATATATATCATACTTTTTTACTCTCTGAGTACTCGTATAGTCGTATATATATATATATATATATAAATCTTGAAACTTTTAAAATTTGCCCTCCCTTACCCGCTTCCTGATATATTGTATGGGCGCACGCCTCGTTATCATCCAAATAAAAATCGTCTGACGGTAATAATCGTCGACTATATTAAAATTATACGAGTAAAACGGCTGAGCAGCAACCCCGTTGGAAATATATAATATACTATTATAACGAAACGGCAGACGGGCGAAGACGTCTCGGGAGACGCAAAATTATTACATAGATAATTTGAGAGACGTATTAAAACGAAATTCCGCTGGGAACACACGTACGACATAATAATTTATACCTAAATAACTATTTTTAAGCACGCGTCAGTCGTCGACGCGTCGTCGAGTGAAAAGTCCGGCGACTTATATATTTTTGGACGCGTCTAAATTTAGTATAAGTGTACTTTATATAGGCAGAATGGTGTCGCTCGAGGTGATTTCAAATGAAAATCGCGTCACGACGAAACAAGATACATAAAACGTATTGTCCTATTTTGTCGGTATTACACGCCCGCGGTGCTCCCTTAAGAGTGTGTCAAATAGAAAACGCCCGCGGAAATCGATAATTTTCCCGCGATCATTTTTATTTATCGAAAAAAAAAAAAAAAAAAGCAAAAAATCCCCTCCAGAATATTTATCTTACCGGAACTAAGTGTATTCCGACGATAGTAGTAGTATAATAGCAATATACATATAAATATATATATATATTTTTTTTTTTTATTTATAAAGAATATTTACAATCTGTATTTGAACATCACAAAAAGTAAATTTGATAATTTATGTACAATTTTGACTTTGAATAATATGAAGAGGGAGGCCAATCCCAGTGATGGAACCCAACATGATGTTAATTTAGGTGAGCAGATCTCTACAATATTTTCTCTCGAGCCGATGCGTGGGATTTATGGGTTTTAAGATTTGCGATACTAATGGGTTAAGTATGGGAAGGTAGTTTAGAATAAAAAGATCTGCAATGTTTGGTGGCTAATTGGTCAATTGTCTCGATTTTTAGGTCAGGGTGCAGTGTAAAGTTGGATACGAACCAAGGTGCGGAGGTCATCACACGGAGAGTAATGTATACTGGAATGCTTGTATAGTGCGCATTTGTGACGGATTAGCACAACACCAAATTTGGATCGGACATGCCCACATTGGTCGCAAGAGGGATTTATACATAACGAGCTCGGTACGCATTGGGAGTTTTGATTTTTAGAATCGGACCAAGTAGGTGTAATCGGCTGTTGAGGGTTTTTTTTTTTATTAAAACAATATATTATAGTAGGTTTAAAAAATCGTTATCATAATTGTTGATAATAGAACAACAAAGGCGACAAAATAATACGTATACAGATATTGTATCGTTTTGTCATGTTTAAATGTAATATAATTTCGAAATCATTATAAAAACGAACTATGTTATACATATAAAATATATAATGAATACATTTTAGATAATGCACTGGAATGCTTGTATAGTGCGAATTTGTGACGGCTTAGCACAACCCCAAATTTGGATCGGATATGCCCACATTGGTCGCAAGAGGGATTTATACATAACGAGCTCGGTACGCATTGGGAGTTTTGATTTTTAGAATCGGACCAAGTAGGTGTAGTCGGCTGTTGAGGGTTTTTTTTTTTATTAAAACAATATATTTATATAGGCATATAACACACGTCCAAACGTATCGGTTTCTTTTATAATAATAATTTACACGCTCGTCCGGCCGACAATAGGACAATGCCGATTATTATAATAATTAATAATAATAATAATAAGCTTATGGTCGGCCATCAAACTACCATTATTATTTTTTTTTTCCCACAGAAAAAAAAAAACAATTTATTAAATACGATTTGTCGTGTAACGATGAGTCGGCCGGACGTCATACTTGCGTATACGTGTATTTTTTTTTTCACCTCCCACCCTATGACCTTATTCGTTTTCCGCTATTGTAATAATTATTCTTATAAAAGACACGATATCGTAATGCGCTCGACCGTGCAAAATATGATTTGGTATTATGCGCGGTTAAGCGTTGGGGCCGTCGTAGTTATTAGATTTACAATTCCTATGCAGCCGGTTCGTACTCGAACCACACTCGTATTATTATATCAATGACGTCCGCGTATGTATAGTATAAAGCGTCTCCTCTAACACCCGTCTCGCAATATTGTATTATGAACGATAATAATAATAATAATAATTTCCAGTAAAGTCGGGATTTTTACAAAGAAAAATTAACATTCGGCTATAATACATATAGAATACATAACATTATTATATGATTATGCGCAGATTAACATAACGTACGCGAATATATATATATATATTATTTGAATATTTGAATATATATTTGGTGTTGTATAATTATTTACTGAAAAATTAATACCGCGCGGAATAGAAGAAAAAAATAGAATAATAATATAATAAACGTCAAATATCCGTATATATCCGTATTATTATACTATTCCTAAACCAAATCGTCATCGTGAATATACGAACAATTTCAATATATTTATATATTCGCGGCTTAGCATATTTAAGTGTGTATGTAAATAGGATCTATGGGTAGCAATTTAAAATAAAAAACAGATAAGACTACCAGTGAGCACACAAAAAGCGAAATTTACGACCGGTATATAACGAAAATACCAAATGGGTATATTATTATTATAATAATTCGTGAATAAGCCAAAAAAGAAAAAAAAAAAACCTATTCTAATGCGCAAGTATTTCAAATGTATTGATTATATATTTTATATCTATAACATAGTTCGTTTTTATAATGATTTCGAAATTATATTACATTTAAATATGAAATATATAAAAACGATACAATATCTGTATAGGTATTATTTTGTCGCCTTTGTTGTTCTATTATCAACAATTATGATAATGATTTTTTAAACCTAAATATATACTTCAGGCATCTTTTTTTTTTTTTTTTCATTCTACAAACTCGTATTATTGGATTCTGTGCGTAATATCTATTGGTTTTTTACTATAATGTGCGGGTTTTTTTCCTTCCCCGTCTGTGATAATTTTGTCTACCAATCATCTTGCTCCGATTACCAAGTGTAGCGCCTTTTCCGAAAGCATTTTAGCTCTGGTTGGTGCGTCGAGGAAATCATTTTTTTTTTTTTTTTTTCCGTTGTAGTTTTCTCGATAAACGAGAAACTCCGGGAAAATGTACCGGGTAATTGTTGTTATTTTATAGAATATTAATCTCATTTAAAACTCTGTTCTGTAGAATTAATAGTCACGAATTGCCTCGATAGTTATTACATTGTGGGCGTGTGTTATGGCGACCGGGTCGTTTATATTCGCCAAAATACACCTATATAGAGATTTTGTAGAGTTTTGTCCTATAGCGTTTTAATCTAATACATATTAGCAGCGGTTGTTTTATCGGGGGTTTTTTCTCTCTCTCCGTAAAACAACCGTTGACGGCGTTGATTTTCATTTCGTTTGGGAATTCTATATATATACATATATAATAAAATATTATAAACGCGACGTAAAAACGCGTACCTATACGCATAAGACCGCCGATACCGGGACGGGCACGTTTTGTCGGGGTGTTCGGCGGAGTACGAGGATGAGGTGGAATCGGCGGTGGGACGGAACGCTAAATTATACGAAGAAAAAACCGGACGGTTTCCGCCGGCGGCGGGTTCGGCACCGACCGACAGTCGTCGCCGACACCGTGATGTACGACTTTTGGTACTTACTATATACGAGCCGCTCGCGTATTAATATAATATAATATATACAGTGTGTACACATGTTATGTACACCACGCAGAAGGCGGGATAGTCCTAAATTTTATATATATATATATATATATATACGAGAGCCCCGCGTGTTTATACGATACGGTCGTGATCGTGGCCGTCGCCGTACTGTCGACCGACAAAAATAAAAATATTACAAGGCTCCGACGTGTTATAAATCAAACTCGGGCTCCCATCCGGCGGACCGCTCGTATAATAATAATAATAATAATATCTATAAACTATTATGAGAATCTGTATAATACTCTATAGGTCCGACCCCCTGGAAAATGTTAAAATACCCTGTCCCATTTCCCGTCCGCCGTCCAGTTTTCGCGATTTGCGTCGGTTTAATCGTGTACGGTTGTCTCGGTGGCGTGTACGTGTTAATAATATCCGTTTGAAATGTTTCAATAGTCCGTAACCTTCACCGACCACTAATCGGTATTAAAAACGAAATAATATGAACAATTTTTATGAAAAATCGATAATAATCGTGTGTGTTCGTCGAACGGTTTAAGGTGATAACAGTTTATAATAACATAATAAATAAAAACAAAGACAAACAGTGTGTTAAACACAATAATAGTGTTTTTATAAACGAAACTTATAAGAAAACAAAATGAAATAACACACTATTTTTTTTCTGTAAAATACAAAAAATATTAAATATCACGCGGTCAACGTGGCGTGTTTAACGGTGACAAAATTAGAGGGAGACGATTCCCCCAATCATCTAATCATCCTCGTCATATTATAGTTTTATGCTTATATGCATAGTTTTATTTTATGCGCGTCGATTTGAATTTTTTTCTTTTTATTGTATCTATAAAATGGCGGGAGATCGATCATACCGCCGGGGCTCTAGGGACGTATAATAATATATACGTTTGTTAATGTCGATAAATTCTCGAAAATTATTATTTTACGAACATTATAAATACGGCGACGACATACGACGAACCTGCGCGAGAGGTTCTAAATTTACACGCGTCGCGAATGATATGGTTGCCAAATGTTTACACACGTACGTGGTTTTCTATCTTCTTGTTTTTTTTTTTTTTTACGGAAGAACCAGAGGTCTTGTAGTTTACAATATAATGTATATACTTTTCCCGGTATCAGATGCATATATGTGTACGGGTTTGGTGACTTTGTCGGTTAATCCAAAGTGAACTATAAAGTTAAAACGTTTATAACGGTAAAAATATAATAACAGTTATTACCAAAAATATTACTGTATGTATTAAGTGAAACGACGAAGACGCGTCGACGGGCCGGAAATGAACGGAAAATCCATCGGGAGTGTTCACTAACAGGACCCAATGGGCTAATGTCCTTCGGGAAAGGAGAGGACGAGACGGGAACGCCTCGTAGTAAAAAAAAAAAAAAAAAAAAACGACGCGGAACCCTGGAAATCGGAAGATTTTTACGACGGAGTATGAATAATATAGAGATATTAGCTAGACGCGATTATGGAGGTTTTATAGAGGCCGAATCCATCCGAATGATAATAATTACAATAAAACTCACATAAAATTGTTTTTTTTTTTTGGCGTTTCTATGATTATATTATACAATATAAAAAAAAAAACACCGCGTGTGACGGTATACGCTAATACCCAACGCGACATCGGTTGTGTGAGTTTTATTTATATATACAAATATATGTATCCGCGTAAATAACAACAACGACGACGTCGCGTTGTCGTAAGATAGAAATCGCTTTGACGTTTTACCGAAAAAAAAAAAAAAATAATAAAAATAAAAAGTTAACGAATAATATCGATTATATTATATGTTTCGCTGCCATTCGACGGCGACGACCTAGGTATAGGTATGTATTATATTTCTCGCGTTAAACAGGCAATTTACAAGCAACGCCCGTGAAACGGAAAAAATAAACAAAATCGAATATATTTATATATATATGCGTTCTATACGATGTCAACCGAATTCGATAAAAAAAAAAACCGACGACGACTGCGGTATAACGTATAGCATTTGACAGAACGGTGGGGGGAAGGGGCGAGTGGGAAAGAAAGAAAGAAAAAAAAAACGTACGTAAATCGGATTTGATTAAATCGTATATATATATATCTATAGGCATTTTTAAAACGACGAACGACTATATATATATAATGTTTAAAAAACAAATACACCCGCCTATATAGGCGTATATAATAATATAAAAAAAAAAAAAAAAAAAATATTTATACACTACCGTACGAGAGTTTACGACCACCTCGAAATTGAATCCGTATAAATCGTATGCGTGTACCGACACCTATAATGCCCATAACTTATTATTGTACACTCTGAATTCGATCAGATGTTTTAAACGTGATAAGCGGCGCGGTTTCGTATTTTATCGCATCGACTGAAATTTATCCGAAACCAAATAAAACGTATAAAAAAAATATATAAAACAATATATACTCGTATATACGTATATATTATTGAGTTACAATATTATTATATTATATTTATCGAAACGGGTTTAAGGCCATGAAGCTTTATCGAATTGTACAATCTTATCCTCGTCGTCTACATCGTCCCGCTCGCATCTTTATTAATATATTGCATAATAAATATATAATAGTACACGATAACCCGCCAACCATTTCATTCATTATTATATCGTCTCATTGATGGTTTTTTTTTTTTTTTTTTTACGCAAACCCTATACGATTACTCCCTGAAAATACGTCGAATTACGCGATATTGGTTTACTATATATTACAATACATCTTACAATTTGTTGAAGATTACAGAAAAAGATTTCCCCGGTGCTCACAAATCAAATATACGATTCATATCATTTTTTTTTTTTTTTTAATTTATTAATTTTCTTGAAATATAATAAATTTACGAAAAATTATGTAGGAACGGTTTTTTTTTTTTTTTTTTTTAGAGAAATTTGTATTTTTAATAATTTTGTACTGGATACGTTTTCGGAATAAATGCAATAATTTTGTGAGAAAAATCAAGAAAACTGAGAATTGTTCAACCCACCTGCGATCAAATTTTACTCTCATTACTTTCGTATATCACGTAACAAAATTACGCGGAGGGAAGAAGGGAGATTAAGAAATTATAAAAAGTAATTTTATCATTTTGGTCAATGAATAAGGACTACTCTTATATATTTTATATACATTTTTTTATATGTATCACTCGACTGAAAATATATTTGTATTAATGGAGTAAAATTATTATAATAATAAACATATTAACACAGAATGTGGCCTACACGCGGACGATCCCGCCGACTCCCCCGGCTACCCATCACGGTCTGCACAGCGGCAGTAATCATCAATCAACACCGTCGATCGAATGTTCGAGCTTTAAAAATAATCAAATTTATATTAATACGGCAATCGTATACAACTGTATATAATGGCGTTGGTTGCCGATGTTTAATTATGATAAATACAAAAAAAAAAAAAAAAATTGTCTAATAAACGTATATACCTAATAATATTGGAAAAAATATATTAGGTTTAATTTTTTACCGACGAAATAATATATACGCGTCCGCCGTATGTAGTAACGTAATGTTCACAATGTATAAATGAATTACGCGCACATTTATACAATGTGACACACGCTATAAAAATATATAAATTTATATATAGTTCATTGTAAATAAATATAAAAATGTACAACGGGGCATTATAAAATACAAGTAAGTACTTCTATAATATAATTCGATGTATTATAATAATAATTATATTATGCATCTGTACGATCACTCGTAAATCTAATACTGTTTAAGTGCAATAATATTAACCGTGGCATAATAAAATCAACGTACAATATAACATGATATTAGCTATCATAATGGACTTGTATCGCAGTTTTTTTCACGAGTAATTTAACCGATTTAACCGATTGAGTTATGTTGAAAACAAACAAACGCTGATCAAATTCTATAAAATAAAATAAAAACATCGTTTAATTTCATAGACTCCCTTAGAGGTACTGACTGAATAATAATTACTGTCTAAACCTGGTTGGTTGGTTTTTTTTTTTTTTTTTTTGGAAACGGTTGGTGTTCTAATGTGTAAAAGTACCCCGAGCATTTTTTTTGTTTAACGATGGATCGTAATTGTATTTTTATTTTTTATTTTTTAATTCCTTAAATTGGTATACTGATTGGTTGGTTATACGCATATAATACCGGTAAGTATACCGCGGCGGTTTGCACTAATCGAAATTAAGTCGAAACGGAGATACAAAAATTATGATTAAATTAAAAACAATTTTTTCGCGTTGCTGTATCGTTACGAACGGAAAAGTGATAGGCTGTGCAACGGTCAGAAACGATTTCGATTGGCGTCTTGTGGAAAAACGGTAATAATTCCCCGGTATGTGAAAATAACGGTTAAATCGTAGTAGTGGGGGGGGGGGTGTTAAATACGATTTTTATCACTGATATTTAACGCGGTATTTTATAATAATATATATACTTGAAATAAGCGGCGTATGCCGGGGGAGGAGTGATGATGATGATGGATATATCGTCCCCATAGGCTATTTTTTTATATACTTAAACACGACTTTAGACCTCCCCGGTCGTTTACATGACAAGTAATTTGTACGCGCCTGTTGTCAGAAATATGTGCTCCGGTGACAATTGCTTGGTGGATAAATGATAATAAGCGTCGGATAAAAATACAATCGATTTTCGTTCTTCCGGTGCATGACATCTCCTCACACCGCTTGTAATTGATTTCGGGCGACACTTTTTTTTTTCTTTTTTTTTTTTTTTTTTTTTTTGCGAGACTTGTTGGCGTGCGTGCCGTACAAACGCGGATTCGTCGCGAATTCTCGGATTCGGTTATCGTGTCCGATCTTCGTGCTGACCTACAGCGGCTACGACTACGGATATAACAAATAAATATATATATATATATGTATTACGTAATACGCGTAAATCATTTTTTACCGTAAGTATATCGTGTTTTATGTAGAAAAAAAAAATAAATAAATTACATTATAATATTATACATTTGGCACGTCCATTGCCAATAACAATATAACGAATATATAATATTATATTATAATTTATAATACGTAACACGACCCGTTTACATGACGTAATACGGAACACGTTATAATTTTATACTATATAGGGTGTACCCCGCAGTTTTCAATTGGCGCGTGCAGAGAAACAATAACGTTATTCTATAGGTACAGTAAAAAAGTGCCCACTTTATATATATATATATATATATATATATACGAGTATATAGAACATTAAGAAACCCGTACGTTTAAAAATGGGGGAAAAACAATTATTCGTTTTTATTTTATTATTATTATTATTTTTTTTTTTTTTTCAGTAATATATGTATACATTACCGAAAAAAAAAAATATATATATCGCCGTGTCCAAGTATACGTACACCGTAATAATAGAAACAATTATTAGTTATTATATTATTGTAATTTTTCAAACTGATATCGTGAAATTCGGCACGAATAGTTATTTTATTTTTTTTTTTTGAAAAAGTTTCCGTAAAAATCAAAACGCGATATTTTTAACCGTTCATAGTGTAGCTATGATTTGAGATTTGTGGAGAACGGCGGCGGCGGCCCTCGCACCCCTCGGACTGAATGAATTAAAATTCGCCCGCCGCCTATAAAAATTCCACAGATATATTATAAAGTATAGGCTAAAAAATTCGTACACAGAGTGTGTGTGTGTGTGTATATATATATAGGTATAAGCCAGTGCTCATATATTATATAGGAATTTCATAGAAAAGTATCGATTAATTTAGGAGGTCTACGGATGATTATGCGAAGCCCTCCCACATTCCCGCCTGGTGTCACTATATATCTCTGGTTCACCAATACCATTTGCAGTTTACCGTTAAAGAGTGTGAATTTAAAAAAAAAAAAATAATAAAAAATCATTCGATTAAATATCTCCGCAGTACAATAATAAACGTATTGAACTTGTATTTTATTATTATATATTTATATTTACACACTATATCAAGTTGTAAATGTCGTTTAGTTAAGAAAATAATAATATTTAATCGCCGTATATTATGGCCGTTTGTTGTTTAATTAAGAAATGAAATCTGTAATAATGCCGCGCGTCTATAAAATATAAATTATTCATAAGCCGTTTTAATGGCACAACTTTTTAAATTAATATTATATTAATAATAAATATCAATAATGAGATGGAAAAAAAAAATAATAATAATAATAACCGTACTCGGCGGCGCGTCCGCTACTACACATCGAAGGCGGCGCGAACATTACGGTTGCCCGGTCTCCGCTAGAGAGCGCCAGCCGCACGCTATCTAGTGGACCGGCCAGCGGTCGGCTTTTTACAGAAAAATCGCGTCCGACCGTTTCCGAACCGTACGCGCACGCGCGATAATATTTATTCATCACGTAACTACCAAACCGACAGGGGAAAAAAAAAAGAAAAAAAAAAACACGGACAATATGCGATGTTTTTTCGTCACGTTCGCGTATTACGATAATATCTCTAGCTCTCGGTCGGGCAACGTTACAGACGCCTATAACTAAATATAAAAAAAAAAAAAAAACCGCACGCCTATACACCAATATTACCGTTTATATTCCGTCAAAATTCACCGACAGACGTATTTATTTCTGGTGGCGGCGGTCTGCATATAAGCGTCGAGGGCTCGATTTCGCGTGGGCAAAATTACGGAAATTCCGAACGGCCCGGTAAAAATATTATCAATTCTTATGGGTGAATATTCTACCTAATTCTTAGGTATTCGTGTTTGCGGTGCGCAGCGCGATGGTCCGCGCGGTGAAACGAGTCACCGGCCGGAGGTATACCGTCGTGGGGACGACGACGACGCGCAGGCCGCGCCCATTTCTCCATGGCCGACGACGAAATTTCAAACGTGCGCGCCGCAGCCGCGCCAATGGACTCGCCGCCCCGCTGCCACCGAATACGGTTTTTTTCTATATATTTTTTTTTTTATATTATTATTTATATATTTGTTTTTTTTTTTTTTTCGTCCTCCGCACAACGGCGGTAGTTTTATCGGGTAGGCGGGGGATGATGGCGATAGATTCCCTCCCGGAGCCTTTGTTTTTACATAAAGTAGATATACCGCCCATTATCACTGGTGGTTGGCCAGGAGCCACCCTATGACATTTTCCCTCGATATTTGCCAATATTATTTGAAATTGAAAACCGCGATATTGAAATTAACCGATGTACGATGTCCGTTTAAAAGCTTTTTATTATTAATATTATTATTTTTAACGCTTTTTATCATATTCTAGAGTTATTATTGACGGTTTTTGCGTCCAAAAATCCCGGATATTTTTTTTTTTTTTTTTAAAAACCCCCCCCAATATGCAATATCGGTTTATGCTTATCACTCGCCACTACTTATTACTTATTCGCATAGGTATTTATTATAATCGAGCGATAAGATGGTCGTCATAATAGCGCAAAAGACGATAAATACGTCTATTCATTGAATATTTTACTTTACAGAAGTATACGTACAACTTTGATATTGCACGATTGTACAATGATGATACAGACCGAGCTTTTACGAAGACGCAAACCGGGTAGAACTATACTTAAAAGTTCAAAAATCAGCTTTTCAAGTTCACGCCCAATGTAATGCTAAAGTATTTTAAATGTCAAAAACATTACGAACACTAAAAACGCCTACTGTTACACTTATTAAAGTTCCGTGCTATACACTCCGAGTTGTAATTTCACCAAGGCGAAACACACCTTGCGCCTATCCGCAAACCACATGAGCTGGGGTTCATCTTGGAGGCCCGAGGGTGTGGGATTCCAAACATCTATAAATGTGACTTAAAAACGTGTAATAACTTATGTACATGTATAGTCTTTCACAATCTGTTCGACTTAATATATACTCTATACTTAATAATATAATAAAGAGATGCAACTTGTTAGTTTGTATGTGGAGGGTAATATCCGGAACTATCCGATTCTTTTACTATAATAGAAAGCTACACTATCCCTGAGTAACATAGGCTATAGTTTATTTTGATAAAAAAAAAATTGGGGGGGGGGGTGGTACAGTGTTATTGGTATTTTTGGTACGAAAAATGAATTATTTTTGACGGTTTACGGGTGATTCGGATGAAAAAAAAAAACAGTTGTTATTATCTATTTAATTTAGTTAGCACGGGGAAAAGAGTACCGTTTTTAAAAAGTGATTGGAAAGATTAAAACAAAAGTTTTGAAAATGTCGTAACCATTTAGCAACGATTCTGGATAATCAAACTTGACCCGAGCAACGCCGCCGGAATGGCAGCTAGTAGAATAATATAACGAATTATCGATTATACAGCACTATGAGATATCAATTTTTTTAATTTTAATTTTAATGGCGATATAAAAAAAAAAAAAAAAAAAAAAAAATATTAATAATAAACAAAATGTCAAGATGCGGTCGGACCACTAAAACGTGGCCATTGCGCGGTGGTTACGACACCGGGATTATAAATCGAGGAGGTATAACCTTTTCAAGGACATACGTCAAATTATAGAAACGTTTATAAGTACTGCACGTGTACACCTGCGAGAACGGAAAATCATTGTGTAAATGTAAATTAGTTACGAAATACCAGCGTACTATTATTTTTATTATAATAGGTAAACCGCGAAAAACGACAATATTTGCGGACTTGGTCGAAGAAGTACTGACAGTTTGACGAAAATTACGATAAATAAATCATTCATCTGGTATACGGTAGTTAAAAACGTCAATTAATAATATTAAATATTCAAAATATTTTTAAAATTATTAACGGTTATTAAATTATTACTGTACTATGATAATATGTCGTTGAATCGACAAACAGATCGTCAGAAATATTATAGGATATCTATTACTTCGATTATTCTCAAAGCTGTGCAAAATTGTTTATACTAATCGTTTAATTTTGAGTAAACCTAGAAAACGATAAAAATAACTAAAGCTAGTTAGAGTTAACTTTTTTTTTTTTTTTTTGAATTAAGAAATATTAAACAATCTGTACTCATGGTAGAATAAGCTTAAGAGATATTTGAGAATTATAATAATAATAGAATTAATACAAACGAATATTTATATGTAACCCTATTATAATTTTACGTGAAATCTTGAATTGAAGAAACTGTCCAGCAACAGCACTTCGGCGAGCATTTGTTTTGTTGATTAACGTATAGACCTGTGTATTATGCTAACCAGTCTCTGGGCCACTTGCGCCGGAGTCTCCTTACCGTATTACCCGGAAGGGAGTGTGATGAAAGATCTTTAATGAGGGGATTGGAGTGATTTTATAGTCTTTTTATGGAATTTAAAGTAGTGATTTTTTGCGACTTCATTGACATACCGTATGTTCAGGTCTGAGTGTAGAGTTTCATTAGAGACGTACGGAGGGGCGTTAGTTATGAGACGAAGAGTTTTTGATTGGGCTTCTTGAATTTTGTTTATGTTTGTTTTTTTAGCAGCTCCCCATAGCTGAATTCCGTAGGTCCAAATGGGTTTTATTAATAGTTTGTACAAGTTAATTTTTGATTTTAGGTTGAGGTTTGAGGTTTTGCCCAAAGTACTGCGGAGAATAGAGAGTCTTCGTTTTAGTTTTAGTTTGGTCATGTGAATGTGTTTGGCCCAGTTGAGTTTTTTGTCAAGGTATAATGCTAAATATTTAACCGTGTCCGAATTAGGGATTATTACGTTATTTAGTGATATTGGAGGGGGTTGTTGCATTTTGAGGGTAAAAGTGGTATTGACTGATTTCGATTCGTTTATTTTTGTGTGCCATTGGAAGTACCAAGGAGAAAGAGTTACCTTAAAATTATAAATGAATTCCATTGACCAAAAGATATATTACACATTTTTAGGAAAATAATAACTTTTAGTCATAAGTTAAACAATATTTTTTTTTAAAATTACCCTTAACTGCACTCATGGAAAATGCAAAACAAAAACACAAAATGAATTCCACATTTCGTCGTTGTTTTAGGCGAAACGCATATTTCACAAATTTTGGCGTTTTAATTATTATGTATATTTTTATATCAAATTGTGTTTAATATCAATTGTTTTCTATTAAAAAAAAACATTCAGTTGCATATTTCGGTTATTTTATTTTTACTATGTAAAAACCGACTTATTTTCGAGTTTATGGATGGTTTCAAAAATGAAAAATTAGCAGCATATTTTCAAGTATACCGTGACGATTCTGAATGCGTATTTGCATATCATTTTTAGCGCGACATTGTGCAGGACTTGTTCCCGTTAAATTAAACACAGTTATACCGCCCGAGCAGCAAATATGTAATATATTCGAATAGAATTAACAAAAAAAAAAAAAAAAATCAAACACGCACAAAACCGACTGGTATAATACATCGAATCGTCCGTACGAATATTATTGTTATAAAATACCGTTCGCCGATTGGATCTAGAATTTTTTTTTTTTTTTTTGTCGGATATCATTGCACGGATACTATTGTACCGGGGGCATTGGGGGAAATGATTATTTTACGTTTTTGTGCGGTCGTACAAACCGGGCGTGTATGGGCGGCGTGACGGGTGCCGCTCGTATACACATTTATCGTACCTTTATTATAATATTTTATGTACGACAAACATCGAAACTCGGTGCCCTGAAAGACCAATGGCCGCCGTAAACCGGATAGTTAACATTCTTTACCGGACGGTCGTGTATCGTTATACGGGCCTCCGCATTGCGTACAGACACAACACATACACACACGAATAATAATATTATTTTTATTGACCCCCCCGCCCCCACCCCCCTCCAGTTGTACAATACACATACATATTTTTTTTTTTTTTTTTTATCTGCTGCCGCCGAGATTATTATTATGTTTTCCTATTTCTCTCCGCCGCCGCAGTAAAAACATTACGAAAAGTTTGTTAAAAAGTTTCCCCCGACCCTGTTCGGAATTTAAAACGATATCCAACATATCTAATAGTTGACGAATTAATTATCGGGGAAAAATTAATCTTTTGTACAGTTTGCGCGGTAATATATATATATTATTTAATGTATTAAAACATTTTTAAACAACACGGCGACGCCCGCGAGTTTTATTAATCTAAAAAATAAACATTAGATTTTCGAAATTTAAAAGAATTAACATTTTTTTTTTTCCGGACGGTCGTGTATTTCTCCGTATTGCGTACAGACACAACACATACACACACGAATAATAATATTATTTTTATTGAGCCCCCCCCCTCGCCCCTCCAGTTGTATAATACAAATACATATTTTTTTTTTTTTTTTTATCTGCCGCCGCCGAGATTATTATGTTTTTCTATTTCTCTCCGCCGCCGCCGCAGTAAAAACATTACGGAATCGTATCGGCGGTTTTAGATGCGATCTGCTAGTATAGTTACAATACTATATACGCGGGGGTCCACAATTATTATGTCGCACAACGCGATAAATTTAAAAAAAAAAAAAAAACTCCTTTTATAATTATTAGGCGTACGGTTCTACAGTGTTGCGCTGGTTTTATCCGGCGTAATCGTTGTTGGGGGTTTTTTTTTTTGGGGGGGGGGGATTTTCGGGAGTCTGGACAATATTAAAACCTAAACCCTATAGAAATTATAACGTTCGTCTCGGCGTTCGTGACTGTAGAGCAAAGCAATATTAATTCACCGATCAACAACCGCGTAATATTTATCCGATATGCGTGTGTGAGTGTGCACATTAATGTGTTCTGTAGTAGGTTATTTGATACGCGTCGTGGCAATATAATTATTATATTAATTACATTAATATATATATGTTGAAAAATTGAATATTTTAGAATTCTCCCCCCCTCTCACATCGACCTTAAAATTACAACACTTACGAATATTATTTTATTTTTATCTTAAATTCTATCTTATATTCGACCAGGTCACCACGATAAAGTTTGATTTATTGTATACATATTCGGATCTCTGGTTTACAATCGTATTGTCGGATTAGGATGATTCGACGATTATTATTCAGATATTACAAGTACTACCTGTTTGAAAATTCCCCAAGTACGCCACTGTACGTAATTTTATACATAATATGTAATCAAGTTTCGAATATAATGATATGCGCGATCCTTTCTCGTGCATGAGGCTACACGCCCTATGTATATGCGTATTTACGGAAGGTGCTGGACCTCCCCCTGGATTTAGAAAAAATAAAAAAAATAAATAAAAAAGCTGTTCCTGTACAATGCGCAACGAGTATAGAAATTCTATAAATTATAGCCGTGTCGTTGTCACGGCGGTTTCAAAGTTGCGGCTAAATATAATGTGGGGGGGGGCATAGGAGGTACTTTACGATAAAGATTTTAATACGAATTTATCGCACGGAAAAACCGATCGTTGATGGACTAGAAGAGCACCGAAAATTACACAACGAAATACCACTATAATATAGTTAATATAAATTTTTAATTAAACTTTCCCCCATAAAAAAAAAAAAAAAAATTATAGATACGTAACTGTAACAAACTCCCGTAGTTTATAACAGTTACATATAAACCAGGGGGGGTTTGATGAGGGGGCATCACATGACCCCCAGAAAAATTTGAAAATATGCCCACTATCTATATATACACACACACACACACACACATGGTATAGTCATAAATATGTGCAGCTGCAACTGCAGTCCGGAAAACGTCGCGTTGTAATATTATAATAAATAAAAATGGTTACAATCTCGATGGCTAACGAGAGGTCTCTCGGGTCACACATCCCGTCGCGAGGACAACACCGGAGAGACCGACCGGAATTGTAATTCGATAAAATTTTATTACGTGAAATTATAATTAACATTAAAAAAAAAATAATAATAGTAACGATAAACAAACCAAATGGTGTTGAATGGTGTTGATTATAAATATACAGAAGCGTTGCAATTACAGTATACTACTATTTACGTATAGTGTGTACAAAATGAGGGTACTCGAACACGGACGGATAATATCGTTATATTATATCGTCCGTCATATTGCATCGGATTTTTGAATTAAACAGTTGACCATTAAACCGATAAAAAGTCCATTATTATGTAATTGTATTGGTTTATTGGAGACGACTAAGGTATACGCATAAATTATACTATACGAGTTCGTATTATTTATTAGTAATATCATCTCCGATTTGATTTGTCAAATGCATGTGCACCCAGCAGTGCCACACCGTGAAAATCGGCTTAAATCTGAAGGATCCATACCGAACAATAGGATTAAGTAAACATATATGATATTTTATAAGATTAATTTTTCCTGAAAATTGTATAAAATTGTTGTGAGTATTTAGAACTGATATGAAGGCA
The DNA here is from genome assembly GCA_956483605.1 of Tuberolachnus salignus. NCBI lineage: Eukaryota > Metazoa > Arthropoda > Insecta > Hemiptera > Aphididae > Tuberolachnus > Tuberolachnus salignus. The sequence goes on from OY101432.1 coordinate 43,919,196, forward strand.
AACACTACTTGGAAACCGGGAAGTCCTAACTTGCCAAGGCATTCAGTAGATGGCAGTTCAAGAAATTCAAATTGGCCATTTGAAGATAGTTCTCCGCCACCATTGCCTCCAAGAGGTATATTCGAAGTTTATAAAATGTTTTATTTATTTTTACGTATTATAAAAAAAAAAAAAAAAAAACAAATAGAATAATAATTATTATTCATATTGAATTGTCTAATGAACACCGCGGTTTTATCTGTGTACGCGACACCGATTCATTTCAGAATACCGTACGATATTATCGAATTATAATAAAACATATTATCGTATTCGACGTGAAAACAACGGCCGACACTCACATTTATCCGAGGTAATAAAAAAAAAAAAATGAATTTCTGTCGTAAACGCACGCGGTTTTAAACGGTTTTCGATTATAATATACTAATAGTTTTATCGTTATGGTATAATAACGAAAGGAAAAAAAAAAAAAACCCTTCTAAATTAAATTCCGTTGTTTTTCTCGAAATCAACTGTGCAGAAATAATGACGTGAACGTTACTAATGCTATTTACTATTATCTGTTTACAGGGGGGGAATAAAATATATTAAAAATACAATACAAAATATCTAAAATTATATTTATTATATGTTTATTTAACATATTATATTGTTGAGCTACGAACATACAGCGTCCAATGAATACAATTTAAAAACCAGACCGTTTTATTATTTCGTATAATGTGGTTTCCAATACGTCAACAAACTATTTTATTTTAAACATTTAGATTTATTAATAGACCGCCGGAATCCCATTAAATATCACTAAAACGAAAAATCTATGTCCGGCGCGTACGGAGTTGCGAAATTTCTATACGCATTACGTCATTATTACGGTATACGTGGGCATATAATTGCATTATATTGCATTTAAGTACAAGTGAAAACACCAGTAATATATATCCGGATATATAATGCATTATTAATGTCTATGCGTTTGTCATTTGTTTATAGGGTAAAAAAAAAAAAAACTCGATGACGCCGAGTCGCGCGAATTTTAGGTCAGTATTCGGCGACGGCCGTGCAAAATAAAATCACGATCTGGACCAATATGCTAAATCGTATTCGGAGTATTTATAGTTTTATTACAACTGTGACACGTACGGTAAACATGCGCATGTTTTTAATATTAATTTTGAAATTCGTCTAAAAAACCGTATAAGATATCTAACCAGAACAATTTAACTATTATTGCGCGTGGCTATCGAAAGTCGTTGGTTTTGGGGGGGTACACGTGTGCATTATGATAAATACGAATACAAACGAAAAAATTCTTTGCGCCCCACTATTATATATTCATTTATTTTTTATTTTTTTTTTTATGCAGATAATTTTTATTGTAGATAAGTTCAATATACGATTATATATACGAATAAATGAGAATTTCACATTTTTTTTTTTTTTCTTCTTTATTTTGTTGGGCTCTACACATGCCGCCTGCGCGAGCTTACCGATATTATAGTATACAGATACAATATAGGTGTTCCGAGATAACCTCGAACCGTCCGAAAAATATTCTAAAACTTCGTATAACCGCAGACTGCGACAACGGGGGAGGGGGGGGGGTAAAACAACTGACATTTTGCCAGCAGATCGCCGTAAAAAATATATATTCTCCATTTTGCAATATATTTCAATCGTCACTAATAGGAGGTACCCCCCATTAAGTACCTTTAAGCGTTTAAGTGCTATAACGTCGGACGTTATGCGTTCGCGTGCATTGCAGATAATGTTTTTCAATTTGCGCCGTGTCATCGCGGAACAGGAAATTTCGAAACGTAACAAAAATAATATGGATAGATCTTCGCGTAATTGATTTCGTGTCCTCTCCATTTATCGCCAAGGTAATTTTCATTCAAAATAAAACTACAGTCGTGTTTCGTTGGAATATTACGAGAGTCCGTTATTCGTGCAAAAGAAATTCTATTCTCCGCCCCCGATGTTTCGGAACCCCTGAAGTTATTTCAAAATAGAAATTGTTTTAGCGAAATGCTAAAAAACAAAAAAAAAAATCATAAAATCAATTGAAAAAATTCATCTATCACCTAATAAACGCCGGCAAGATATGGTCGGCTTAAAACAAATTTTCCCGGGCTGGGATTCGATAGACAGTTTTACAATATACGATACTTATTCGAACTCGTCGAACCGAACCGAACAACACATCGAAATGAGAAATAGTTGTTGGTTCATAGATTATTAGCGTATTGGTTTTACTGCGATGGCCGATTTTTATATTTTTTTTTTCTAAAGTAAAGATACTACTCGCCTAGAAATACGTGCGCGTAGCTCCGATCGTCGACTTCGGAGTGTATTATAAAGATGCGCGTAGCGGATTTCGCTCGGTTTCCGCTCTGTCGCACCACGAGTCTTGTATAAGTAAAACAATAATGTATAAAGTCAAGGGGGGTATAATTTTAAAACCGTTTACTTTTTACGTTTACCCCGGGTAAAGTGGATTATTTGCCCGAAAACGCCGAGTACGTACGATTCGATTCGCGTTACTCAAAATCCGACGGCGTTATTATAAAAAATCGGCTTTGGAAAAAAAAAACTCACATTGTTTATACCGCGACGGTTTAAAACTTTGCCCGGCTTGGCCGTGACTATATACGTACACATATATTACATAAATTATACAGTTATATATATATATATATATAATTCCCACCCAGCGCGGGCAATATAAATGCATACGGTAAATACGCGTAGGGAAATACGTAAAAAAAAAAAAAAAAAACGTGTGCGTCTATTTGGGCGGACATTATATTAAGCTCGGAGTCGAGACGATAATATTGCGTCGGCGGCGGTGCGATATCAATCCAAATATTATTATTATAGCGGCGCGTGTTCTTCGATAATATTAAGACTGGCGTGCGTCCGATGCGATCGGAGGAGTGACGACAGACCGAATTATTACGATTTTTTTTTTTTTCTTCTTCTTCTTCTGTATATTTTACCACCGAATCGTACACAAACGCATATATTTATATCGACTCGCGTAGGGTGTGTGTGTGTGTGGGACGGAACAGATAGGAATGGTTTTTTTTTTTCTTTTTTTTTTTTTTTTAATACGCTCGTGCAAAACCGGACCCAGTCGTTTATATTATTATTAAATAATAATAATAATAATAATAAATAAATAAATAATACGTACACGGTGGTAGAATATTTTTGACGGAAACCACACACGACGTAAATAATAGACGCGCGTATAATATATATATATATATAATTATAATAATATTATACACTCGTCTATTTTTTTTCTTTTTTTTTTACCGAGCGGACCGGTAAAAATTGCCTACGGTCCCGATGCTCGTCGTGGATTTACTCCGAACTGTCGATAAAATTAAAACAACGTTTACGCATGTCAAGTTTAAACGAGTCTTAGGAAATCGTACAGTCGGGTTTAATTGTATGTATTAATGGGCCTGCGCTCAACTCGGTTTTATGCCTTGTACAAGAAAAACGTCCGTGACCTCGGATTACAGTGATCCGACACCGGTTATTATTATTTATTTTTAATTTGTTTTCGATCGGGAAAATGAAAACTTCCCACGGGGCGTATTCATTTGCAAAGATCGTGTAACCAAAACCGCAAAAATCAAAAAATTAAAACGCACGAGTAAAACGAACGGTGCAAATTGGTCATTTCAATCTCGAATTGTAAAGCGTTTTATAAAAGTATAATTTTGAAAATCCAAGTCCTAATTTGTTGCCACCGCGACACGAGCCTTAGGCTTCGGTACTGTCGAACGCAGTGTAATATAGAAAAGAGTTGTTTTATTAAAATATATAAAATTAGATAATATTAATAATTATTTAATTGATTATAACGAATTTGTACAGAAAAATATTGTACCGAAGTAGTATTGTTTTAGATATTATTTTGTATCAAATAGCTAAAAAAAAAAACCCGAAAAAAAAACTTTTAACAATTCATTATAATATAGTAATATATATACAGGTTTGCATTTTTCGTAATTCGATGTAAATTATTGAAAATATTTTTATTTTTTTTTTTTTTTTTTTTTATTGTTGAAAAAAATTTACAATCTGTATTTTACTAAACACAATGAGCAAATAGGACGTCTTTGTACATAAAACAAAAAAAAAAAATGACAATAACATGGTAACTTGATGAGGGAGGCTATCCAGTGATAGAACCCTGCAGAACCGGAAATTTAGATCACTTTAATAGATCCCGACACCAGCGTCTTTTGAGACGGCGTGGGAGGTTTTCAGGGAGTGTAATTGAAAATAAATGCTGGATGAGAGGATTTGGATGGTGCTGTAATTTAGAATGAAATTTTGAGTAATATTTTTTGGCTAACTGGTCAACAGTATCAAACCGGAGATCTTTGTGTAACGCTTTGTTAGATACGTACCAAGGGGCTGTAGCTATGAGACGTAGAACTATTGATTGGAAAGCTTGGATGATGCGAGTTTGGGATGATTTTGCGCAGCCCCAGAATTGGATACCATAAGCCCATATAGGTCTTAGTAAGGATTTATATAAAGTCGATTTCGCATGAATTGATAATTTGGATTTGAATATAGGACGGAGCATGTGTAGACGGGTATTTAATGTTTTGCGTGTTGCTTTTAAGTGAGGGCCCCAAGTTAATTGTTTGTCTAGTGAAAATATTAAACGCGAAATCTTGCAAATATCAACAGAGGCGTAATTTTTAAGGGGAGGGATGAGGCGAATACAGCCCCCCCACCCCCTCGAAGTATTTTTAAAATTTTTTTTTTTTATAATTTTTTAAACGAGTATAACTAATGGTTTACACCGTAGGGTAATTAGGTAAACTAACCTAACCCGTCTATTATTAGGGACGTCAAAGTTAATCCGGAAATGTAATAATAGACGACATTTACAAAAATACCACGGGAATTGAATTAAGTTTTATACAAAAATCTAAATTACTCGCCAAACTTTTATTTATATATTATATTATTTTATTATATTGACTTGTGTTGAATTGAAAAGCTTTCGGTGTGTGGGGAGGTGGTACGAGGTTAGCAGAATGAGGAGGATGACGACGCTCTCCATACCCTCATGCGCCGCGGGGCGTTTGACGGGGACAGGGAGCGCCTGGTCCGGAGGATAGGTCCTTTCGAACCGGGCGACTTGGTGTCGCTCACGTTGGAATCCCCAGATCGTTGGAAAGCCGTGGTCGGCATTGCAGAGACGGCCGTCGCGGAAAAGAAGTCGGCCGGACGGCAGCGCCAAGCCCTCGACGCCGCCGGCGCGCGCCTTCAAGCGCGTCGCCGCCGTCGTTGATCGCGGCCCCGCAGACGACAGACCGCCGGCCGTGGGGCCGGGTAGGAAGTGTCCCCCCCTACAAGTGTAAGGGCAGCAAGTGGGCGGCTTCGGCCCGGCTACTGCCCATTCCCCGGTAGGGTCGCGGAATTTTTGTACACATTTCATGTGAGCCCGCCCCGTCGTAGGGGAAAACGGGTTTTTAAACCTCGCACTTATTTGTTTGTGTGTTCATTATTTAAAAATAAATGATGGCGACCCGCCTCCCGAAGTAGAGCCTCACGGTCATTCCGGGAGGCGGGGGTATTGCCGATAGCAAAATTAAAAAAAAAATAAAAAAAAAAAGGTGATATGATGTTTACAGTTATTTACCAAAAATGTATAATTCCCCCCTCCCTCAATAATCAAATTTCTAATTACGCCATTGTTTTATTAAGTATAAAATCAATTTTCTATGATGAATACTCAACAAGACGGTTGTTGGACTTTTGATTTGTTTTGGCGTTTCTATCGTTTATTTATCCGACTGTTATAAACCCTTGGATACATTATTATGTATTACAAACGGAAGGACGGGCCGCCTTACAAAATAATTTCAAACAATCGACATCGTAAAACTGGGTCAATACGACAATACGTATGCGGCAAAAAATACGAATCGTAAATAACCCCGGAGAAACAGAATCTTTTATATTTATTTATTATGTTATTATAATTTTTTTTTGCATTATTTTATTATGGGTCGTTCTCGTCGGTTTTCGAAAGAACCGCGTCGCGTTAGCCTTTCGGGGTCACGCATTATTATAAGGGTATAGTAAACATTCGGTGTTTTTTTTTTTTTTGTTTCTTTGAAATAATGTGTGTACGCATTTACACACGAATTGACCACACACACCTTCAACATATAACTTTTTTTTTTTTCTCACTCTCCTATGGATATTATATATTATCCTCCCTTGACCTAGTTTCAGAATAAATATAAACAGCACGTGTGCGATGCCCTATCGTAAAATAAAACACGAAAAGAGTTACACGGAACACACCTCGTGGAAATGTCGAAAAACGCTACATTATAAATTGTGACCGACTGTCCGATATTTTATAGGGTAGTATCTTAGTTTTTCGATGCGGTGTGCCCTAGGAGCGTATAACGAAAATATTCCAGCATAACGCTAAATTGCACGAAATAAAAAATTACAAATCTTTTCGTACTTTTTATTCGCATAAGAAATTACTTTGAATTGGCCCAATGGCCAATACAACTTTACAAAATTATTTAAAATCGCCTACACGTGATTGGGCACCCATAAAGGCTAAAGTCCTTATTTCGTAAGTTAATATAATATGATAAATTATGAAAATTATCGAAAAACACGTTAATTGATTACTATTGACATACGAATTAGGCATGACGCACAAAACGACTCGCAATCGGCCGGTAACTCGATTCGCATAAATCACTGTAGTTTCCATAGAAACATTTTTCCGGGGGCTACGAATTCGTCTTCGGGGGAGTAATACCGCCCACCCGCCTCAGACACCCTCCCCTAAAAAAAAACACCGCGTTATCTATTATTTACTGTGGTGACGTCGGAAACGATTTCATTACGGAACAAATGAAATGTGAATTTCGAGGATGTAGCCTGCAAAAGCAACCCTAGTGTGTCGGTATAGAAGTGAAATATATAATTTACGTTTTATTCGATTGACGCGTTATCATGGAAATATAATAGAACAATAATTGGCATTTTTAAATAACTGCCATGGAATCGGTTGCCCCCCCCATCCCCACCAATGACCCCCGTGGTCTTTTTTTTCCAGCGTCCTTGTACCTTATTTATACTCAAAAAAAAATTGCCGACATATGTACACTCTATGTACAGTGCACACGAATTATGACGGAAACGATAATGTGTTTTGAAATCACCTATGCACGGCCGTCGTCGAGGTTATATAATATTTCGTCACGAGTTTAAATTTTACGATATTTTGCAGCCAATATATGTGTGTGTGTGTGTGGTGAGGATTAGCTATTATAAGTATAAATTACACATATAATACCTACCGTTATACCGTATAACGGTCGTTGTTTTCGAAAAAAAACGTTGAAGTTTAAGGTCAAACCCCTAACGGAAAGCGCAATTACAAAATTCAAAACGAATAGTATATCTCGAGGAAAACAATAACAGAAAAGACCGCAAAAAACAGATCGACGTACAGTGGCAGATCTAGGAGAGGTGCAGGAAGTCACCTGACCAACAGTTAATTTTTTCTAGTAATATTGGCCTCTTATTATTCGGACGTATTTCTTTGAACGGTATAATAAAAACAAGAAAGTAATTCAGTGTTTTCAATAATAATTACAGATTACAGATTTAATAGTAAATAATCCGAATTCTCAGCCCTAAAAAGTGTCCTCTCAAAAATAGCTGACCCACGGAACCGTTAAAAATAGGTGACTCTAATTCTGGATCCGCCACTGTCGAAGTACGTGGCATGACAAAATATCCAACATCTCGAGTTAACGGAATCCAATTCGAAAAATAGCTTATTTTCTCAGCTACATCACGGAAAAACGTAGAATAGTGGATACGGATACAATTTTTTATTATTATTTATTACATTTCAACAAAAAGAAAAAAAATTATTCACCACAAACATATAAAAAATAAATATAAAAAAAACAATAGTACGAATCGTGGAATTGTATGGAGCCGAATCGTTGACAATTCTGAAAGCTAATAGGCGAAGAACAGAATGTAAGAATTCAAAACTCGGTGTTGGCGGTAAGGGTTTTAATAATCTCCTGGACAGATCGAGTGTCGAATGAAAATGTATATCACAAAATAAACGAAAGGAAGTCGATATGAATTACAATCAGAGAAAGAAGGAAGAAATGGATAGGAAACCTCAGGGGGAATAATACACGGGTAACATCTATAACTGAAGGAAATATCGAATGACAACCAAGAAGAGGATGGCGATCAAGACAGTCTTATATAGAGCACATTATATAACATTTAGCAATAAGATCCTATAAAGAACTGAAGGAAGTTGCTATGAATAGAAAGGAGTGGAGGGAAATTTCAATTGTGAACCAATATATACGGATTGTTAAAAAATATATATATATATATAAACTTATCGTTGTTATACTATGGAAATCTATAAAGAACTAAATATTATAAGTACATTTCGTGACATCTGGTCGTATAATATATTTCGATTGTGTATCCGGCCCAAAAAAAAATATCCGTCTGTTAACAGTAACGGTAGAATGGTAGGACAGTTTGAAAATCGTATTAAAGTTCTCGTGTCAATACGAAATCTCAAAACAGAACTTGTTTTTTTTAATCACAGGCATTTCACTTTTTTAGCTACAGTATAATATATATATATATATATATAACGATAAGCGTAAAAATCAGATTTAAATTCGCATAACGTAATCGAGATTATATCTTCAATTTCATATTATGAAGTGAAGTGACGAAGTGTATTCCATTGTCTATTTTGATGGAAATACAATTTTTTTTTTTTTGTAAGGGGATTGCAAGTCGCCATAGGAATTTAAAGGTGTTATATTTCCAACGTACCCATCGATATTGTGGAGGAACGATAAGAATTTTGAAAACGGGTTATTTTTTTTTTTGCATTCCACCCGAGATCGAGTTCCCTGAGTTTTTGATTTTAACTTTTCCGAAAATTGAAATATAATGCTAGTAATATAATATCGGACTGGACGTGACTGATGGAAAATAGCTATGGGCATATTACGTACCGAAACATCGCTGTGTACTTTGTTACACTGATAATTTATGTAAATATTATTTCCTTTCGCCTATAGGATTTAATATATTATAACGATACGCACATGCGTAATCCAAACGATTTTAGCTCGACAACTATTATATGTTCCAAATGTCCGTTGCAAGTAAGTAAACATTTAATGATTTCTCCGGTAAGACGATCAAGTTCAAAGTGTAAAGTGTATAAAAAGGCCTCGGAGACGGATCTAGGGAGGGTTCTGGAGGACATCCGCCGACAGTTAATTTTCGCTGGTAAAATTGGCCACTCGTATGTAACCCCCGGATGTAACGTAACTATTCGTTCCTATTCGTACATTTCGTAAAATAGTAATAGAAAAGTTATAAAAAATATTTTCAATAATAATAACTACGCGAATAAATATTCGGTGTTAATATTGAGCCCTAGAAAGTGGCCTCTGGAAATTAGCTGGCCTACACTGTATTAGCTGACCTACACTGTACGGTGTACCAATATATTGTACGGTATTGATATGCCTTGTAAAGATGTCGAATTTTCCGTCGGACGAGGAGCGGTGTATAAAGAAGACATTGGCGGGCCATCGAGTATATCAACGACTACATTTCCACCTCTGCGTTCGGAAAAAAACAAAAAAAAAAAATAATAACAATAATCTCTAGGGGTGTACAAATAGTGTCTAGTCCCGAATTCTAAACACGACATCTCTAGATGTGCCCGTAGGTCTATCTATTGAATGTTTACCGTATTTTGTCCCGGCACTGGTACGGTCGCTCGAAATGTTTGTCCGCTTTGTGGACGCTGAAAGCCCCCTTGAAAAACCGCCCGGACACGACCCGAAGGGTAGTAGTCAAAGTCGCCGAAACGCGAGTACACATTCTAATACGTGTACGTACGTACATTGTGTATTACAGTTTGATAAATTATATAAAAAAAAAAAAAACAAAAAAAATACCGTAGGTACTCACCGTCGTCAAGCGAGTGTCCGGCGTACTTGCGGCGGTGTGTCGCGTCGTCGGCTCTTCGGTGTGACGGTCGCGGCGCGTATAGGTGAGAGCGTATAATAATATGATACACGATGACTGGTGGTCGCCTCGGCGGCGCTGGGCCCGGCGTCCGCGCGCGTCCGGGGTGCGAAACCGAGTAGAGCGGCGGAAAAACGCGGAACCCGTAGTCGTCGTCGTCGTCGTCGTCGTCCCCGTCGTTCCCGTCGTCCTCGTCGTCCTCGTCCCCGTCACCGTCCCCGTAACCCGCCGCCCGCCGCGGAGGGGGCGCGAAAACCCATAAGGGGGTTGCGGCCGTCGTCCCGCGTACGGCGAAGACGCGCAGAACACCGCGGCGGAGACCGCCGCCGCGCCGCCGCTGTCCCGCGAATGATGTGGCGCGGGCGCGCGCGTGTGCGTGTGCGCGTGTGCGTTCGGTGACGCGAGCAAGTCGCGACCGTGCACACATAAATATATATTTATACGCGCGTACCGGGGCGACCGTAAAGGCGGGCCGCCCGTACTCCGTACGGTCGTAAAAATCCAAAAACCGTCGAGGGGGCCTTTTTACGACTCCCTCCCGGAGCCGCGACGGGCAACCCCCTTTTCTTATTTTTTTTTTTTTTTCCCCCGTTTTCCACCCGGGGTTTTTTTTTTTTTTTTTTCTTCGTTTTTATTCGTTTCCCTTTGAGCGCGCACACACACCGTACGTACACATAATATATATATAAAAATATATAGTCGCGGCGACGAGGCCGAGGGACACGTCACGCGGGGCCGCCGCCGCCGCCGCCGTCATAGGAGAGACGGTTGTAAAACCCGAAACGGCGGCGGCGGCGGCGGCGGCGCGCGCGGGTTTTTAATGTCCGCCGGCCGCGTACGTTATAAATAAATACACGCGACCGACCCCTCTCTCTCACTCACTCACTCTCTCTCTCTCTGATGGTCGTCGCCGACACCGGCGCTGGTTGGACCGGAGCCCATAAGAACGGGAGGGAAAAAAAAAAAACCCGTTGATTTATGCAACCCGCGCGCCACCTCCCCGGCCGCGGACCACCGTACATTTTCACCGTCAACGCCGCCGCCGCCGCCGCCGCCGCCGTCTTCCCACCGACGTCGGCCGCCGCACGTTCGCCGGGTCTTCGGGCGGCGTCCTGCCCGTGAACTCACCGCGGTCCACAATAATCATTGCACTCTGTAAATAACTCTCGTTGTATACGACATAGGCGTACGTCTAGGCGGCCGGGGAAATTTTTCAATTTATAATTGTGCGAATTCGCCCGTCCGCCAGTTTACGTAATTATTAACGTCGTTTTACTTTTTCACGAATCAAATCGTCATGTATACCGAATTTGAAAATCGATACGATTAAAATGTATTTGGTGTAATTTTGCGACAAGTGTATAGTTGAAAATATATAAGAACTATTACAATAGGCGGGTATCCATTGGAATTTCTGGGGGAGGGGGGCTAAAAAATCTACTAAAAAAAAATATAAATAACCTAATACGAATAATATAAGTCAAATCGTAAACCTCATATTTTATTCAAGTTAATTAATAATCATAAAAAAATGTCAACGTCTCGTAGGCTGTGAGTAAATGTAAATACACAAAGAATAAAACATTAAAACAATATAGTTAATTCGAATTATTGTAATGCAATTGTTCTATTTTTTTTCTTCTTCTGCGAATTCGCTAACTATGATAGTCATTATCAATAGTTTTTACAATTTCTTATTCAATATTAAAAATCGAGATTGAAAATTTAGACTAACCTAACCTTAAAACGATTTTGAAACATAAATATTCGTAATTCCGAGTTTTTTAAACGCCTCATGACAGAAAAACTACGCTCGCGTGTTGATGAGCTAATCGGAAGTGCAACAATTTTGTATAAATTCGGGTTTTCATATATAATTTTTTAAATCATCCCGTTTAAAAACCTTTTTTTTTTTTTTTTTTTGTTGCAAGAACTTATAATACAACTTTTGGCAATTCTCATTTCTGATTTTAAATCTACGAATCTAAAATAGTTAAGTGACCGCTTGACTTAACTTACCGTTCGCTTTCGTATTGCTATTATGATTTTACATAAAACACGAACAAATTTTTGGGGGCCTATTTTTAATTTTAATTTGAAAATGTTTATATTTTCATGAAAATTAAAAAAAACAGTTATAGGTCTTATGTATTATGTGATTATTTTGATACCAGAATAACGAGCAAATTGGTATTTCACTTAATATTATAAATATATAAATTAAATCGGACATTAACATAAATACGTACCAACGATTTTAGCTGGAGATGCGCAACTTTTCATTAAAAAAAAAATTCAAAACTATAGCTATTTTAGCAACAATATTATATTTATAGTTTTGTTGGTGATGTTTTAATACTATGTTAGCGAGTCTTATAGAAAGGTATGTGAAAATCGTATGACATTTCCGAACTAAAATGTTATTAAAAAACTTAATAATTCACGACTAACTATGTACGAGGACGTATTAAAGTATTATTATTTGCTATTATGAGTTTAACGGTAAATTTTATGATTTTATAATAACTGTACTATAATAAATTTGAAGCTATTTATATACATATATATTTTAATTTTTAAACAAAATACCGATAACGGACAAATTATAATCGAACAATCATATCCCACTGTCGCATTCTCTATAATTCATCACATTTACTAGTTGTCGCCCGCATATGGTTATATTATGTAGATACAAATAACCCGAAAACCGAATACACTCCCGACAGTATGAAATAATATTACTAAACGGATATTTTTTTTACTTTTTCTTATTAGTCAACTTAAAGATACGATACGACTTCCCCCCCCCCCCGGGAATTATTCCTATCTTCACAGCGTTCGGTTTTACAATCGTAATATTACAGACCTGTAAAAACTAAAACCGTCCACCGTTTGCTTCTGTAATTCTTCCGTTCCAATTAATCACATTCATAGATACGGTTGTCACTCATTTTGATACCCCTTTTCAACGCATTTTACGGTTGAATTTTGGAAAAAATTATTCCTTGGTGGTCGCTTACATAATATAAAGAACCTCTGCGGTACGACGTTTCGATTAATGATCCGGATTATCCGAAAATCGAATGAATCCGAAATTTTGTATTTTTTATGAGTAAAACAAGCTAGCTAATATATTACATAAATTAGAGTGTAATATGTATGATTTTTTTGTTGTTGTACTTGTTTTTAAAAATAAATTTCTATTTATGATATTTTTTGAATTGTAAAAATGTATTTAACGTAATGCTATCAACAATAATATTATAATAATAGTTTTATGAGAAACGAATTATAGAATATAAAATCACAATTTTAAAAAACCCACATTCGAATTTCAAATAAATATCCGGATTTCAAATTTCGGAATCCGAAAATCCGGATTCTCGAACGTCGGCAAATCCGGATATTTCCCCTCACTAGTCTCTAAACACACAACACCGTTTACGACCGGACGAAACGATGGAAAATAAAAACTAATGTCGGTGCATGTTAACTACACCATACATCCCAGTCACGCTAAATCAACAGATAATGCCGCAAAATGATTCAGCATAATATCTGGGAATGCACCTCGACTCACGACGTAACTGGAAACATCATGTACGTCATAAAAAGTTGCGAATCAAACAAAAAAAAAAATGCACAAACTGTACTGGTTAGTTGGTTAGATACTCTGAGCTAGACCTATCCGGCGAACGTCTCTTGTACGTATCGGTCGTTAAACCGATTTGGATTTATAAAATACAACTGCGGGGTTGTGCCCGTAAGTCTAATATCGAAATAATACAAGAGCATCGCTCTTCGTGCCATTGTCGCAGCATATCGGTATGATAAGAACCTAACCACCGCGAATTGAAAATGAAATCCGTGCAGGATGAAATTACCCGGTTTGCCGGCAAACATGCAAGAAGACTGGAGCTTCACACAAATACATCTGCCATACAACTCCTCGACAACTCGCAAGACATCAGACGACTCAAACAACTGAAGCCATTTGACTTAGTCTGATTATTAGATTGAGAATGGGGCTGCATCATTGGAAGTATAACCTCACAAAAGTTTTGTATGTTTAATTAGTACAACCATGTATGTTCTAGCTCAACGAACTTTTTCCCATAAAACATTTTCTGTTTAAAATTTAATATTTGTAAAAAAAAAAAAAATTGAATAAATCAAAAATAGAAATATTATTCATTTGAACATTTAATTAATTTTTGGAGATGGTCAACTGAATTAACTCTCTTAGTTTGTTTTGAATAATATCCCCAAGCTATTGTATTAATTTCATTATCTAAAATACATTTTTTTATCATCATGAAAACTTAGCGCTATTTTATTTTGTTCAACAGTAAAAATATCGCGATTCTTAGTTCTACGCAAATTTTGTTTTACATATTCAATCTTTGTATTAAATATACAATCTACATAATCTTTAAAATGTAATTTATTATTAACTACATTGTTTTTTTTTGTCCTTTCGCCTTTTTCACTTCTTTTTAATTTTTATATATTTTATAAGAATATAATTTAGATCTTAATCCAACAAATTTTGTCATTATTAACCCCACACAAGTTTTGTATAAATATATATATATATATATTTATTACATTTGTATGTATTAATATTCCTACTGATTTATATTTATAAAGATTCTTTTATCGTTTAAATAAAAATGCCTTTGTCTAGTTTCTAGACACAGTTCAGTTTTGGCTATGATGTGCTGATTGCAATTGTGTGTTACAGCGATTCGCTCATATACACATGCAAAATAGAGTATGTGTAATGTATTAAAATTAAAAAAAAAAAAAGGCAGTTATTAAGAACTTTAAATCGTTCACGGGGTAAAGTATAAAAAATATATATTTATTGACGGCTAAAATTCATTAAAAAAAAAAAAAAAAAAAAACGAAATAATAATAATAACTTTATGTCGACGATGTTTGCAATATAAATATATAGGTTTGATTTTTTCGATACTGCCCCCGAAACGGAAGTTCTTCCTATATGACTTTAAAATTATGTATAATATCGTAAAACGCCTACTTTCTCGTTTATAGATAAAACACGCAAACACAAACTTCGTAGTATTATTGTAATAATCCAATACTCGAAATAATATTATTATTTATATATATAAAATGAAATAGTGTTGTTTGGTTTTTTCCGTCTGGGACTTGACCCCACCGTCGTAACACCGCCGACTGCCACCGGCTTGTATTTAATAGGGTTCCAATCACGACGATTGGTAAATTATATATTTCATAAAAATTAAAATCCCGCGCGTACTCCGGAGTTTATCGATACGTTATTAAAGCGTTATCGAAAACAACAAAAATTTACGACCGGCCGGACAATACCGCAATATCGTGTACGCAATAGATGTAGTCGATTATTTCACTATCGACTTTTGAAAAAGAACATTAAAAAAAATTCTTATATTTTAATTTTAAAATAATTGTGTCGTCTACGTATAATGTTACCGAAGCAACATCGTACCGCGCGCGTGACATAGAAAAAATGATAATTTATTATTATTTAAAGCGGACCGAAATTTTTTAGAGGATTTGGTCGTGTTTAAAAGTAAAAAAAAAAAAAAAAAAAAAAATGAATAAATGTATGTAATATAAAAACAGTTTTTATGTTCTATATAATAAATTAGGTTTATTTTTTGGTAAACACAGATAAGTGGAACGCATTTCCTCTTCGAGGCATATAACACTTTGGTTACATTTTAAATCTCTCCGTGCAATGAATTTCGGATCGTAGCATTAAAAATTGAAATTATATATTCTCGTAGTTTCACCGTATATTATAAACAGTATGGATTTAAATCTTGATGAATAAATCAAGATCCAACGCCGTCGATTTAACGTGAGTACAATTTTTTTAAATTTTATTTCCTAAACATGGAACATATCTTTGGAGAATTGTTGAAGAAAGGCCGCTTGCGCCCGCACTGTTAAATCTGTGTGCCCTTGGAAACGTCCAGATTTTTTGCAATCCGTTCGTTATTATTAAATGCGAAAAAATGACCGAGCTGGATTATTGGTAGGTTATAAAAAAAAAAAAAAAATGTTCTAGAGATGCAGTTCCACTAATTTAAGTAATTTCAGCATAGAGATGAGTGTAGGTATTTCACTATTTACGCGCAACCGTTACTGACAATCGTTTTTTTACTTATCCCATTTTGTTCGCGCACCAAACTCGGGACTCCTAAAAACTTTGAATAGAACGGGTCACAAAAAATATATATATATTTTTTTTTTTTTTAAACCGCCCGAAAGCTTTTATTGTAACGATCAAAAAATCTTTAACAATACATTATCAAAGGTGTACATAAATACATGATTGGTATTTAAAAAAATAAAAATAAACATGTGTGGAGACTCATTACCGGTGGAGTGACCCAGTGGCCGGTTTTAATCTATATATCTTATACTAAGTAATTTGATCTTCGGCGTTTCAGACGCCTAATGTCTAGAGAGTTGTCTAGTAGTTGAATTGCTGCTGGATTTGTGTGTTGATCCAGCCTTTTTTCGTGTTTGCGGGCAGACTTGGTAATCCCGTCCTGGACAAGGGCGATCATATCATATCTCGGTGGATTGTGTCGTTTCTGTCATACCGGTAAGCTGCGACAATGGTACGGAGAATTCCATAAGTCCACATTGGTGTAATTATCATTACGTACAAGAGACGTTTGCTTGTGAGGTCTGGTTCGGAATGTCCGACCGACCGGCCAATATCGTTGTGGCATTTTTTTTTTAATTTGCAGTTTTTTTCTGTCCGACGTGGTGCCATCAATTGAGCCGAGAGTCCAGGTGCGTTCCCAGATAATTTGCCTAGTCACACTGCGGGATGATCTACCGATCTAGCAATATCGGTTGATAATTGACGGTTTTACGCAAAATGTAATTTACGCGCGCCGATTTTTCACTGTTGTTCGAGTGTTTTTTTCGTTTTGTCGGTATTTTATAGATATATTTGGCTTTTCAAAAATGCTCGGAAATCCGACACAAAGTTCGTCATAAGTCGTGTGGGGTTGTCACAGTTGAATTCCATAAGTCCACATTGGTGTAATTATCATTACGTACAAGAGTCGTTTGCTGGTGAGGTCTGGTTCGGAATGTCCGACCGACCGGCCAATATCGTTGTGGCATTTTTTTTTTAATTTGCAGTTTTTTTCTGTCCGACGTGGTGCCATCAATTGAGCCGAGAGTCCAGGTGCGTTCCCAGATAATTTGCCTAGTCACACGGCGGGATGATCTACCGATCTAGCAATATCGGTTGATAATTGACGGTTTTACGTAAAATGTAATTTACGCGCGCCGATTTTACACTGTTAATTTTCAAATTCCAATGTTTCATTGGACACATTTTCGATGTACCTTTGATGTCAATCAGTACATATAACATATGTGTATATACACATGTTATTAAGACGGTATTATATAGCGTCGCGCGGACCAATAATATTGTGAAATATTCTTTTAGCAAAAAAAAGTTCGCCGCCGGTATGATCGCGAGCGAAGCGGAACGTCGTTGGGGGGTTTTTTTTTTTGTTTGTTTGTTTGTGCGTGTCCCGTTGTACTACTCCCCTCGTCCCGTCGCATAGACCGGGCGGCGGCCCGCTTTGCAATTCAATTATGGACTACCCACCTCGCGCCGCGGGTCCATTAGCCCCGCGTACGATACGCCGCCCCGGCGTAATACGCACGCGTTATCGGCCGGCCCCTCGGCGGGCAGGCTTTCTCCGCGGGGCGCGGCGGTATGTACGCGCGCGTATGCCGTAGCAAAAAAATTAAAAAAAAAAAAAAATATATATATAGAGGAAAAAAGAAAAACCACCTAAAAGAGAAAAGGGCGACTAGTACGGCGAGGGGCGGTGGTGGTGGTGGTGGTGGTGGTGGTGGCGGTGCCGACCCATTGGTCGCGGGCTCGTTAAAAACGTTATTGCGCGCGAGACCGATCAAAAGTCGTGCGCGCCACCCTCTCGTATATATATCCGTACAAATATATATATATATTTATATTTATTATAATAATATTATAAATTATTATAATAAATATTTGTGCCCGCGTTTGCGTTGTGTACGCGACCGACGGGATAAGTTTTTATGAGCCGAAATTCAGCTTTGAAATTCATTACTGTACCGAGATACGCGCGCGTCTGACGTGTACGGTAATGTACGTATTACCCCGAGGGGGTGGCCAGACTTTTTTTTTTTTTTTTGTTTGTCAGACATCCAGTTGCGAACGTATATTTTTACCTCCGAGGATCGACACTACCGTAAAAAAAAAAAAAAAACCAAAAAATAATGTTTTATTTTTAACAATTATTAAAACACCCCTATTGTTCGCCTATACTGATCGTCAATCGAATGTATTTGATATTTTTAGCGATATATTAATTACGCCAGAAATCAAAACTTTCGCGGCCGATGTCGTCGATAAACGACGTGACATTCTATCGATGAATGAGACTTAACGATAGATGTTCGCTTCCATTTAGTCTCTATGTCTTTGCCAACTTTTTCGGTTAGCATTGGCACCAGCGCAATCCTTGTATTCCACTTGTTTTTCACTTCAATTGTTCTTTCAGTAGTGGGTGTGCGTGTCTCGTGACCCGGTGTTCATTTCGTACCGTATAGCGAGTGACGAGTCTCACCGCCGTTTAATTTATCCGAAAAAAAAAAATTAAAAAAATGATTGAAAAAAATTCAATTTGTACGGCTAGTGTCAGAACGTTTCATTTCCTCCGCGTTGCAATTGTACGTTGCGAAACCATTTGAAAATAACGAGTTAAAAAAACACTACGTTTATCGGACATGTCGTACACGTGTCGCGCACAATTACCGACAGACCACTTGAACAATTGACGATTTACATACGTATATCAAATCGTGACACGTGTACCTTAACAACGGCGTTTATGTCTAACGGCGTACTATGCACTATGACTGCGCTTGACGAATATAACGGAAATTAGCTTAGCCCGTCTAATACAAATTACACCGTTCGCATATGAGCGATAAAGCCCGCGGTTTAATAGATAAAAAGCGCTTTTGACCCGACCGCCGATAACCAGGCGTTTACTGTGCGGGCGCCGTCGTTGATCGCGGCCCCGTAGACGACAGACCGCCGGCCGTGGGGCCGATAGGAAGTGTCCCCCCCCCCTACTAGTGTAAGGGCAGCAAGTGGGCGGCTTCGGCCCGGCTACTGCCCATTCCCCGGTAGGGTCGCGAAGCTTTGTACACCAATAATGTGAGCGCGCCCCGTCGAAGGGGAACATTGGGGATTTTAATTTTTGTGTATCATTTGTACATTGTTCATTTGTAAATAAATGACGGCGACCCGCCGCCTCCCGTAGTAGAGCCTCACGGTCATTCCGGGAGGCGGGGGTATTGCCGATAGCAAAATAAAAATAAAGGCCCGGGCCTCTCGACCGCGGCCGGCGTGGCGGCGGGCCCCGCGAATACGAATAATACATATTATTATTATTATTACAATGATATGTAATATGTAATATGGAGCTGGTGGGCGGTGTAACGGCGGCGGCGTTTATAATTAAATTTCGCGAGCAGTCGTAAATCCGTCCGTCGTCGTATTAAAATGAGCACGGCCGGTCATAAGTCGTAGCGAAACAACGTTTTTGGACATTTACGCACTTTCCGCTATTTACAGTGCTCGGGGTCTATTAGACTCGAAACAATACGTTTATTATTATTCAACCGTATCACAGACGATCGCATTGTTACTGTTTTTTTAAAAAAAAATGATCCAATAACTTAATATTTGATTTGGCCATATCGTAACGTTAGGATTTTGAGTTAAAATTTGACATATTACAGTAAAATGTTTATTTTATTTGTTACAATATTACTAAATACTTGTAGACTATAGTTATTTTAGCAGTAAGTTATTGTATGAAATATTTTGAAATATTCTATGCAGAGGCCATTTCTCACACTTAGTGCGTACACTAGAAGCACTTCCTTTTTTTTTTTTTTTTTTGTTTTCTAAGGCTGGGAAAAATCGATATTTTCGGTGAAAAATGCCCAGAATGTGTCTCGCCGTGAAATACGAAAAAAAAAAACCGATCGGGTTTTATTCAACTCGTGTATATCGGTTTTACATCCGTACCCGTAATATAGGAATATCGGATATCGGTAAAAATTTGTATCCAACTTAATCAAACGGTTTAAACACCACTCGTGTAAGCCAGCCCGAGTTCGAGTCGCACAAATGCTCAAATATTTTATTGCGTTTTTTGGTCGTCTCTAAAAAAATATTCGATGTTAAACGTTTTTTTTTTTTTTTTTTTTGTTTGTTTTTTTGTAATCGTATACGAGTATTTATTACGGTGACATTCAACACGCTCGACGCATTTAGAATATTGTACGCACAACGTTTATACGATAAATGATATACAAACGTATTTTAAGAAATAATAATACTGGCCCGTATTTATTATAATCGGACACGATTTAAATCATCACGGACGGACGCTAATCAAACGCTAATAATAATAGATCCATAAAATATCAGTTGTCCGAATTACGACCGAACAATATGATTTCGACGTTTTTAACACTCTGTTCAGTTGTGATATTTACAGCAAATACAATTTCGATTAATTCCGGTGCCGTTGCCGGGTAACGGACTTAAGAGGGCGGGGGCCACAATGATTTATTGGCAAAAATCAAAATTACGGTCAGGGGAAGGTGTAAAAATGTGTGTCATTCCACGTATATGTCTAATAATTTTTTTCTTTGTTTTTACACAACTCTCGAAACTAGTTCGGTTTCCAATTGTTTATGGACTTATCGATAAAATCCGATCGCGGTTATCCCGGTACCCGAGGAACAAATGTTTTACAAGACGTTTTTTTTTTTCTTACCCACAAAGCCCAGATTTTAACCGATAGAAACTCACCTTTACGTTCACGAATAACTTGTTCCGGTGTTTGTAAATCCGTCGAAACGAAATTTGTCCTCATTCGTGTGATGGCGGTCGTCGGATATTCATTATCGAACACGCGGATGAAATAGTTGAAACGGCAATAAATCCGGCGATTGGGGATTGTTGCGAAATCCGACCGTGTCCGACGGCCGTAATGACTGTAACGTGTTGGACCGCGACCGTTAGAAGACTGGACGGGTGGGACGACGAGGGAATTCGGGTTTTTTTTTTTTTTAATTTTTTTTATATATATATATATATATAACCGGGTAACGCGTGTGTTGTTACAAAAAAAAAATATATTATTACTATTGCGGTATTTTTCTCAAACTCGTTACCGTCGTACGTTCAACAATATTTTAGTGCCGATTCGGACAATTGAAACCCCGATAAAACTGTTAGTTTTTACGAGATAATTGACATTGATACGGACGACACCGCACCGGAACCGCACCGCACCGGTGCGGTGCGTCCCAAAGAAACGTTTTGACGGTCCGCGTCGGTGTCGGGGTGCCGGCGGTGTGAACGCAGAACCGGCAAACACACGCCGGTGGAGGGGGTGGAGGAGAAAAAAAAAATCAATATTTCAATTCATATTTTAACAATATCGTTTTATTATTTAAATCGTTTACTACGATTATATAAAAAATGAAAATATTATACCAAAATAACAAAATCGTTTTTTGTCGAAAACCGGATTCGCGTATTCTCCAATATTTACCTGACTTTTTGTTTTCCCGATAGTACTGCGCGTATTTTACTTTTGATTTATATTTCCACCGGAAAACATATTGATATAGTTCGTAGCATTTTTTTCCGATAGAAAAAGTGTCGTCAGACACAAAAAAAAAAAAAATAAAAATAAAAATAAAACACACATCACTGTAAAACAAATACATTCATCGCTCAGCTCGGAATCGACAATGGGTTCAATGTAGGTAACAGATCAACAAAAGCAAAAATTAACTTCTAACTTTGTAAACTTATCTAAATAAAAATGACGATAACAATTTAAAATCAAGCGAGACGAATTTAATTTTAAAAAAAACCTAATTTTTTTTTTTTTTGGTTCTCTAAACCGTGTATTTTGTTTTGGAAATTTAATTTTTTATTCTTAAATCAAAGTGTATTGAACTTCAGAACCGGGACATTCGGAAGTACTTAAAAAAAACTCGTGATCCTCGAGGGTTGTGACATAGAGTCGCCACTCTCGCGTTTAGGTTTTCTTTTTTGCAAAATATCGTGGAATTTTTGTTGTTCGTTTAGACTTTTGTTCCTCTCCATCGTCTTATAAAATTACTATAATAGCGAAATCTGGCAAATTGACGAAGGGTATTATGATTTTTATTTATTATTTTTTTTTTTTTTTTTTTTTTATAAAAACACCGAACTGCACAGCGGTGAACGACTACCTATAGCCGCGTGTAACAACCGAAGTTTAAGTACTCGAGCGTACTTGCACCACGTTGGTGGTGGATCGACTACGTCGTCAATTGACGGTGGACTTGTGTGAATATTCGGACGATTTGCCGTGCCGTGAACAGTGTGAATCGGACACATTATTTGGAGGTTAGGTTAGGAAAAAAATAAAATAAAACTTAAACCGGCCGCGCCGACACCGGGTGGCCGACTACCCTCTACCAAAGTTGCGACCCGCACGGCTAACTATTTTATGGTTGACAGTGGCGTACTCGAGTGGAGCGATGTGGGTGATGCATCACGTGCATCGTGCGTCTAACGTATTATAGGTATCTTGCGAAACCAACAATTATGTCAAAGAATTGTTAACCCGGCGATTATCATAGAATAATATGTCCGAACTGTTAATAATGTCAATGAAATTGCGCGATATGGGCAGATACGAATATTCTGGTTCATATCACCTCGTCGATAAAAAAAAAAAAAATCCTTATTGGATCAAATAGCCGCTATCGACCGCAAACAGATTAGCAACCGTTTTGCAAAGTTGTTTTCGAACACTAATAATATGAAATCATCAAACGGTTGTTATCAATATGGGCCTATCGGCCGTAACCGCATTTAACCGGACTGGTCGCTCACACGAACGCTTCGTCACCGGAGTCTCCGTGTTATAGGAACGATCCGACCATGTCTGATGTTTTGAAACCCAGATAATGCGATAAAGTCTACACAATACGTCAGTATAATACAACGGTAGGAACGTGAATTGAGTGCAAATTAAGTGCAAACGTTTATACAAGGACTTAAGGGAAACAAAATATTTTCACCTCGCAACTAAAAATGGTAAATGTTTCGCGTTATTTATTTATTTTAGACGGTTCGTACAGTCGGCATATCTGGAGGGTACCGGTATATCGCATGATAATAACTAGGGCTGGGATTTTAATGCCCTAAAAAGAATATTATGTCCAAATTCTTGTACAGACGCACGCAGTCGACTCGCTGTCGAACATTTTACTTTTGGCATTTTTATATTAAATTATCAAAAAAAAAAAAATTAACTAGAGTAATAAAACGGTGTTAACGACGACAAAACTCGTACTGAACGTCCAACGATAATATCATCGGACGTCGATTTTACCGATTTAAGATTATTTAACAGGAAATGCGGGTAGAGGTTACTCAAACCTTGTCCGATAATATAATACGAATTACGAGTACCTACTTATAATCTGTTATATTTATTTAAAAACCACGTTGGTGTAAAAATCTTAAAATAAAATTTCAAATTCATACACTTGGTTTCCAAAGACTCTAAAATGCCCTAAAAAATTAAGAAAATGCCAAAATAAACTTTCTTGTTCTCATTCAAATGTACATAAAACAAATTCGTGACAAGACGAGCATTGCACAGTAAGCTTTGAGAAACAATGCAAAGTGCGTCGAAATCCCAGCCCTGATAATAACATTTTCCGATTGAAAATTATTATTCAGTACTCGTATCCGAATCGGATAGCTGCGATATTTTACAATAGTGCAACTGTACAGCCGCACACGCGCGCGCGTCATACCAGAATATATTTCATTTAAAAATTAAAATCCTAACACGCTCCGATGTATTTGCTTTGCGTTGTCCGAAACACGACGGGGTTAAATACTAATTATATTCGATATAGTTCCGGTGGCTGCATTAAATTGTGTTATACACGTTTTACAATGGGAACAAAGTGATGTATTTTTTAATACGTTCTACATATATACCTTTCAGGCCACGTGGGCTTTAGCGAATAAAGTGCATAATATCGTCGTATTCGATGTTAAAACGTTAGATACAATCGGGTACACTTAATTATATGCACCTAAAGTGCACCGTTAAAATCCAATTAATTTATGCGAGATTTACCACTCTTTTTTGGGTGTACGAGAGGATTGCAGAATACCCCCACATCCGTCCACCAACGCTTCCGCGATTTTTTTACCCGGGCTGTGTCCCGTTATACGTAACAAGTAAAAATTCTAATGATATTTATTATATTTACAAAATGACTAAAAAAAACCGCGTTTAAATGGAATTGCAACTGTCGAAATCTTATAATTCGCGTCGATTCTACCGATGATCCGGTTACGATAAAAAATAACGCGATATTTTTACCCTGTACAATTAGGTTGGGCCAAGTCCGTTCGGCGTAATTCTTTTATTTTCAAAAAACACGCGGCGTTTATTTTTTTTTTTTTTTTTAATATTATGTATCTAGGATTTCGATCGAAAATTAAAATTAATCGTACCGGCCGGCGTATCACGTGAGCGTTGTTTTATTTTTGCAGTTCACGGGCCTGTTAAATTGGAACTCGTCCAGCAACGTAAAACCGCATTTTACGGTTAACACGTAAACGCGCGTAGTTGGGTTAGCACAGCGAAATGATATTTCGTATTTGTTCGTGCGTATCGTATTGTTTCGTGTTTTTCTTATCATTTTGAAGGGAAAAAAAAAATAATAATAAATAATAATAACAATAATAAGCTTCTTTTTAATTATCAAAAAAAAAAAAAAAAAAAACAACAACACAGCTACGGTAATACACGTTTTACATTAGTGTGCACAAGTAACAAGTGAATATATTTTACAACTTGGCAATTATTATTATTATGTTGTTCCCGTATGCAATTTGCATATCGTCTGTATTACGTGTACGCGCTATAATAAAATATCAGTTGTAATTGTTTCCCGAACGGGAGTAAGGTCAAGAACCACTGCAGTTTATAGAACACTTACAGATCGTATTTTACGTAATTAAAATTAAAACGAAAAAAAACAAAAATTTGAAAAATATTCCGGTGCAGTGCCGCCGGACGGTTGGCGTAACCGGAATTCCTCAATGGAGACGGGGCCAGAAAAAAAAAAAAAAACCTCGAACGAAACAAACCCGTATTCAATCGCGCGCTAACGTTTATTCCGAATTATCGCGTTAAACAAATATAATACTATAATTAATTAGTCGATAAAATATGAAAATGATTTCACCGTAAAACAACATAAACGCGAAATACGAAAAAAATAATAAAAAAATAACCGCGGTCCCCTCTTCGATACGTCACTCCGCTGCGGACGCCAAGTCCGAAACGAAATACACACAATTATGCAAACAAGAGTTATGGTTTTTTTCTCGGATATTTACTCTGCAAATACAAATCGTATTTGTAAATTATTGCCCGAACTACTAGGTTTTTTTTTTTTTTTTTTTTTTAACTACTATACGGTAGTGTTTCTCGACTTTTTTTTTTTTACCACCGCGGACCACTTAGAGAATTTTTAATAGGCGGGGCGGCCCGCCTTAATTTTAGAAAAACTAGGAAGATTTTTTTTCGTTTTGTTTTGCTTGTAAACAACGAAACACACACACACGGGCGCGCACGAAAAATGAGTATTTTTATCACTTTGTTTTACGACTTTACGGTGTACGGTGTAATTTTGTTATTTTTTATATAATATTTAATTAATGCGATTTTTGCGCTTGACATTGTTCGACCGGTTATTGAAATCCAGGATGGCACATAGAGTAATATTCTATTTTTTTTTCGCTAATGGTTTTTGTTTTTTTAAGAAATGAACAAGCAAAAAAAAAAAGAACAATGAGATGAACGTGGAAAAGAAAATCTACGCGACCGCGGACTACGCGACATGACGGGCCCACGGACCACCGGCCGGCAAAACGCATTTCAAAATAAAAATTATATTTAGTATCGACTGGCGGCGGTACGTATTCAGCCCGTCTAGCCGAATAGATTGAAATCGCATCGGTATAAACGTTAAAAACTTAATCATAAAAATACCAGTAATCGATGTTTGACAATACACCGACGAGTTAACATAAAGTAGTTTTAATGATATCAATAGAAAACGATTTGCATACTAATAAAACTTTTTAAGGCCCCCCCTCAAACACCTTTCCATATACAGGGTGTTTCAAAATGATTCATCCGATTTCAAATAATCATATTTATTGTAAAATTTGATTGATCATGTTAGAATTAATTTTACATTTTAATGGATTATTTTAAGTTTTAGGTACAATGCTTATAAATGTTCAATGTGACCCCCCTTACTTGCACGACACACATCTAAGCGATATTCAAATTCCTCATAAACCTGTTGAAGCATGTCGACTGTAACCAAGTTGATGGCGTCTGTAATGCGACTTTTCAATTCGTCAAGATCTTTTGAAAGGGGAGGTACATAAACAATGCTTTTTATGTAACCCCAGAGAAAAAAATCACATATTGTGAGATCCGGCGAACGGGGCGGCCATGGACAAAATGTAGCGTCATTAGCACTACAGCGACCGATCCATTTCTGTGGTAGCTGATCGTTAAGAAATTTGCGTACTTCTAAGGACCAATGTGGTGGTGCTCCATCTTGTTGTAAAATTAAATCATCTCCATCGGCTTGCAGTAGTGGGAATAGCCAATCCTGAATCATTTGTAGGTATGAAGTTGCTGTTATTGTGTTCCCATCAAAGAAAAATGGTCCGTACACTTTCTTTCTGGAAACAGCGCAGAAAACGTTAAGTTTGGGCGAATTCCTTTCATGTTCGACAACTACCCGTGGATTCTCTAATCCCCAAATTCGCACATTGTGACGATTTACCTTCCCATTCAAATAAAATGTGGCCTCATCACTTAAAATGATACGATAGAAAAACTGTTCTACCTCTTCACTCTGCTCAAGAACAAATGTACAAAACTCAATTCTCGTTTGCATATCACCGTCATGGAGAGCCTGCAACAATTGAATTCTGTATGGTTTAAGTCTCAGGTGTCTCCGTAATACACGCCAAACTGTTGTCGGTGGTATTGCAAGTTCTCTGGATGCTTGACGAACTGATTTCTGTGGACTTCTTACAAAACTTTCTCGAATTTGTTCTACATTTTCATCCGAAGTTCTTGGTCTACCTGATGACTTCCCTTTACATAAGCAACCAGTTTCTTGGAAGGTTTTATGCCATCTTCGAATACTCTGGGCTGTTGGAGGTTCAATGTTAAACTTTCGACGAAAATCACGCTGCACGGTAATAACAGACTCGCACTTCTCAAAGCGGAGCACACAAAACGCCTTTTGTTGCTCGGTCGACATTTCGATAACAACTAATTAAGTTACGTCACTAACGATTACGGTGCCAAATTTAACAACTAGATAACTTAAAATAAACTTGGTTATCTAATCTTTCCATTAATACATTGGTCATTAACCTGCGATTAACCGTTGCCGAACTATATCAGTTCGTAATCGGATGAATCATTTTGAAACACCCTGTATATTCTCAAATTTTGCAAAACTTGAAAATAATTTAAGATTTAATCGAATTATTTACGATGATAAAACGACGTTTGTAATTCGCGTAGGTTCGACATTTCGACAATGGTGAATAGTTAAATAATAAAAAAAAATGGCAATATGAAAATTATGACCTTCGACATTTGAAATGTTCGTTAAAATTTCTATTCGATTCGTTCGAGTATTCAACGAAAACTACAACGGAAATCAAAAAAACGACCTCGTCCGCCGCTTAATGCGCCGACTATATCCGAAATTGGCGCTGCGCTTGAAAATCGGAGCGGAACGTCTGGCGAAAAAGTCGTTTTCGACTAACCTAACCTAACCCAAAGAAGGGTTTTCGCTCGGAATCTAAAAAAAAAAAAAAAAAAAAAAAAAAAAATCACGGTAGAGATTTCATAATTCCGTTATCCGTATTCCCGCGGAGTGATTTGCGTCTATAGAAACCGCTGTACCCAAATAGAGTACCGGGCAGTGGAAGTATAGTGGAAATATCTTACAATTTACAGTGGCCGTTAGCGAATGTTGAAAACGATTGTACGAAATCGGAGGGAATTTAAAAATTGAAAAAAAAAAAAATACCTGGCGCCTTATTGGTTTTATTTGCGGGCGTTCGTAGGCACCTGTGCCGATGCCGACGAGCCCGGCCGGTACCAGGGACGTATGTCAACGACGACCATGGCGACGGCGGCGGCGGCCCACCGGAATCGTCAAAAAAAAATGTTCCAACTCCGGGGTACCAGGGTACCGGATAACAACAACGTTGTACCAGACAACAGCAATTTTACGTTTAACAATATTTTACAATACGTTATATTGACGGTTTTTTTTTTTTTTTATCAAACGAGTAGACGAATTCTTATCGGCCGAGTATCTCATCGGGTAATATACAGGATGCGGCAGAGCCGATTGACGAGTTTTGATGGGCCATAAATATCGAACAGTAAAACTTAGAGAAAAGGTTTTTTTTAAATCAGTATTCAATCCCGTTTTTAAAAATTATTTTTTGAAAATTATATCTCCAAGATGGCGGCCGTCAGCATCGATACACTGTTGTAGACGGTCCAGTGACGGTCCTGTTCTCGTCCTCAAAAAAGTAGGGGCCGATCACCCCGAATTGGGACACAGCACACCACACTGTCACTTTAGGAGAGTGAAATGGTCTTTCACGGAGCTGCCGTGGGTTATTTGTAGCCCAGTATCGAAAATGTTGTTTATTTACAGTTCCAGAAAGATTAAAACGGGCCTCATTGCTACAGAAAGAAGTTGATATCGGAGGAATTTGCAGAAGAATTTGCTGACATAGATTTTTACGGTTGCCGTAATCAGTAGCTTCTAACTCATGGACAAGCATTAATTTATAAGGATGGAATGATAAATCTTCGTGTAGAATTCTCCTCGAAGAACGGTCTGAGATTCCCAAAGCTACAGCGTGTTTCCGGGCTGAGCGTCTGGGCGACCGCTCAATCGACTCTCTAGCCAACTGCACATTTTCGGGGGTCCTTACCGTTCTGGGTGCTCCGTGTGTCCAAGTCTGCTTAGGGTACTCGCAGTTTCTTCCAAATGCCGTACCCGCAATTCGATAGTGTTAGCAGAAGGAACAGATTCAGCACGTGGAATGCCGACGATGTGTATACGAAAAGGGCTCTTTGTGTGGCGATCACAGAATGATTATTTTCGTAATACGCACGCACGACGAAACCCCGATGTACACCCGTCCAGACCACGATTCCGAATAAAAACGGCAATTCGAAATTTACCACTTATTAAGGCCTGCTCTTATTTTATCACAGGCTAATGACGTCATCAAACTCGCCAGTCGGCTTTGCCGCACCCTGTACTTAGTATATATATAAAAAAAAAAATAAATAAATAAACAATTAGTCAATAATCGCAATGCCCACTAGAGCGGCGGCCGGTGGACATTGACAAAATCCGATTTAGCCGCTCCGAGGGAATTATAGTTATATAGCGTCCTCCTACGAAGTGCAAACCAAAAATCTTTAGTCGTCGAAAAACCACGTCGGTCAGACCACGTTTTGAGCCGGTTGATATCCGCCGATACGAAACTCGACCGATAGGATTTCGTCTGTTCGCCCGGTTAAAATCCCGTCCGGAACTGCACCCTGCGGCTAATAATATTACTCTATAATCAATTCAAATTATCTTTACAACCAGCATCGATCCCGACGGATATAAGGAAAAATGATTAATCTTTTGTTATCAATTTGATATGAATCCTAACATGATCCGGAACAATAAGAACGGAAGGAATGACACGGCGCCACACTGCCAACGTCCTTATCAGTTTGTTGGAAAACTCACTCGGCTAGTACCGGGTTTACGGTCACTTCGGCCGGCCTAGGAAGGAAACCGGACATTATTTTGTAGAATAAACGAAATAAAATTTGTTCAATCATTTTTATTGTGTAAAAATTAGGTAATTTTTCCGGGTTCGGCGAGGGGGGGGAGGGGCACTATCCTCTTATAAATAAAAAAATATATCCTCTCCTCCTCTCCCCCCCCCCTCTATGCGAATTTGTGTTAACGCCACTGGTGCCTACCAACGTTACACGAAATGTAAACGAAACGCATTTCGGGTGTATTGTCTCCGTCTCGATTATTGCGGAAATCCGTATATTTATATTTAAACACGATATTACTTATTATTAATGTTTAAAAAAAAATTACCGAAAATCATTTTTAAACCGGATTGCACACTCGCATTTCGTCACTCGATAACTGAATTAATTCCGGAGACACCGATGCAAATTGTTCACGGTACTTATGCTAATGAAATGCTAAATACCGAATGTATAATGTCTATATCACGGTTATCTACACGACTAGATAAATGTAGGGTATAACTATATTTAATAAACCGGTATCGTGTGATAATTCGGAAACTAGTCGTGCGAGTGCTACACACTACGTGCTAATATAATTGCCGAACACTGAGGCTCGGACGTTTCTGAAATTGCATAGTTGTGTTGTGTTAATCCTATTCGCCTTGATGGTTTCTCGTAACAGGTGTGTTCACCTAGAGATACAAATCGTTTCGATTCGTGTGCGGGCATTAACGAAACGATACCATATTTATTTTGCACATTATTGAATACATTACGGTTTTGCGAACGTAAATGGGGGTTTTTTTTTATTTGGAGGGCGGCGGGACTATTAGAATATAAAATAATGCATATTTCCGTTTTGTACCCAAAACTATTAATCCGTGCCCTACTACTGTGTTTGTTCCGAATCGTTTTAGATTAGATTATTTGTTACACGGTAACCGGATCGATATAGAATTCTGCAGTAAAAACTTCGTGTCTATTTTATAGAATTAATCGAATATGCATTTGATATTCCCGACGTACGGTGCGAATTCTCGTTGTCGGTTTGATTTTGAAAATGCTTTAACATTTTTGTTGCCCAGTTCGGACAAACGTGGTTGTATTTTGCAATGTGTGTGAACCGAAAGTGTTGGGACATCGTTTCACAGTCGAATGCAAGCCGTGTTTTTGTGAATATCCACCGTGTGTCATCTTCGCCGTCCCTTAAAAACAAAAAAAAAAAAAACCGGTGACAGCAAAGAGACTCCCCACAGTCTCTTCCCTTTATTGTCTCTAGTCTTACCCTCTGATATTATTTTGAAAAACGTTATTACACACACGGTAAGCAAAATCTTTGTCCGCTTGGTCGTCCGTCGTACTCAGTGTACCGGCGCCGGGTATTGCGAGGCCCTGGACAAAATACTCTTGCCAGGCCGTTTTCAAATGATGAATTTCCGAAATTGGTAAACGTGTCCGTTTATTTATTAAACGAAAATAGCTAAAGTATAATACTTATAAGTTGAAATTATAATACATTAAATGTTATCTATTCGGATATTTTTCTTCTTGATTTTTTCATAACGAAGTCATCTATAATCAATATTATCGAAGCTATTTTCTGCTCGATTGAAATAAGTGCAAGATCTAAACGTTTTTCTTGATTTAATGTACTCCGAAGGCGTATGTCTTGATAAATTTGAGCTTTGAGAAATTCCTATCGGCACAAGCAGAAGTAACTGCTTATCGTTAACATGATTCCCAAAGCAATCGAATTAATTAAATAATGAGAAATTAGAACATTATAACATTGTTTTCAACGGTTTCCTTTTTGGATAAGATTATGTTCGCGTGCAGACGATGTCAAGGTCTCACGGTGATCGCCTTACAGCTCGTTATTTCCGGATCGAGCGTCGTCATTAAAACGCATCGCATGCATCAGTTATACGTATATATATAACTAAAAAGAAAAAAAAAAAAAATATATATATACAGTGCACTAAAACTCTGCGCGGTACAATTGACACTCTCGTTTCGACCCGCCCCACAGCACAATGATCACGGCTATAATATATAATGTAGGGCTACGATAAGTCGACTCGCTTTCGAGTATTCGTAATGATTTTTATATCATTCGCGTTTTTAAGATTTCATCACCGGGGCGCGTGTATTTCATTGGTCCAAAGACGCTTTGCATCGGATCGGTGTAGTTATTGACTGGGTTAGTGTTGAGACGCGGATAGGAAAACGTACATTGTACGTAGATTAAGATAAAAGATAATTGTTCCGAAATAATCTAGCTAAAAATAATTTAAATTATCTCAGATAAGATATTAACAGACATAAACGGAATTTATATCTAGATAAAAAAATGATTAATTTTTGTTTTAATTTTCTATTGCCGAGAACAATACAATGACAAACTGAAGTAAAATGATAATTCTGTAAATGCACAGGGTGTAAATCACTAAACATTTTTGTTTTGTTTTTGACATGCATATGTCTTATGGCTGGGGGTCATTCTGTTAATTTGTCCGACACCGAGAATGTTACCATGACGTTCAAGCTCAAAATCGTCATTCCGATAACCGAACCGCCGCGAAATGTCTGTATTGACGAATTTCCCCTAGCTGATAACGAATTCAATTTTCGTTTTATCCAAAACAAATTCGGTGTTTCCCCTGCGCTGTTTGCGATCGCTTTTGGTTCGAGAAAGATACGAAGCACGCGTTCCCCAAGAAAGCCGTAGATTTTTTGCTCGAAAAATACCCAGACTTAGATTCTCATAATATGAGCGTGTGCAATACTTGTTATAAAAAAAAAAAGTTACCTTTAGGTATCCTCGTATCTAATACCGAATTGACATCGACATTCTTATGTCAACTATATTCAGTAGAACCAAGACATATACGTGTACCGATGTATCTGTATGTAGTGTAGATACTCTTATTTTTTGTTTTTTCTCTATGTACACGTATCCAGATTAAAATGTTATAGAACCTCAGACAAGATATTGGAAACGTTCGTCTAGATAACATATAAATGATAAAAAAAAAAAAACAGATAAGTCTCGACACCGGTTAACAATTTTTGTATGGCCGATTCGTCCGGAACTCTATACGGTTCTGCTCCGGGTGTCCGGTAATTTACGACGTGATAAATTAACAATACAGGGAGGACGGTGGAAATAACGACCGGCGAACGCCAATAATATAATAATTATTATTAGAGAATTGTGTATGATTGGCCGGTGTAATAATAATATTATATAAATTATAAACACATTAAACTGTACCGTTTACCGTCGACGATTATTATATATATATATATATATATATTATACGTTTATCGCGAGGATTAAAGGATTACGTGCCGTAGGCGCATAATAAATATATTATTAATCGTTGGATTTCGAACGGCCGTGACAATTAAACGAAACTCGTTCCTTCGGGTCGTTTTTTTTTTTTATATATATATATATATATACACGCGATGAAATTCTGCAAAGGATTATCAACTTACCGTCACACGTGTAACACGTACCTATACATGTATATATATATATATATATATATTATATGACACGTACCGTCCCGTTATTATATTATTTTATCGCGCCCGTACGCGGTGATATCGGATGAAAAATTTAAAAAAAAAAAAAAACCCGCTAATTTGAAAGTAATTTATTATAAGCGTATCTCTACTATAGCGTTCGAACGCTGTGCCCCGGGTTTCTTCATTTCTCGTCCTGTCCTCGTGAATATACGGAAATACCGTCGTAGTCGCTTTGCGGAATCCGTATTTTGCCGAAAAACCGTCATATCCGGCCAAACGCCTCTCTCTTTCACACTTCGCGAAATATAATAAAAAAAAAAAAAATAACAATAATAATAATAATTCGCCGTTTCGTGACAACGGTCACTTGAATATTTGACTTTGTGTCATCTATTTTTTCTCTCTCACTCTCTCGAGATGTGGTCGACTGATTTGTATACACCGAAATGTCTATAAACCGTTTAAATTTTAGATTTTTCACTTTTTACCAAAGAAAAAAAAAAAAAAAAAAAAAAATCATTTTATTTCGCAAACTAGAATATCGTTTACCGGCAGTATGTTGCCAATACATTTTGTGTTGATTTGCCGACTTTATTCGGACCCTTAAATCCGCCACTGGCCCGCCTTTAAAGGAAAAACGTGTAAGAAATACCTCGATGATTGTCATTTACGTAGCTAGTCCCGTAGGTGGGATTGTAACAGTGTATGTTGCACTTCGGCGAGTATAGGGTTTTTTTTCGAACACGAATTTGCCGACCGCTTCACCTTGGGCGACGTGTTCGCACGGTTCGACCGTGTACTGCTGGCACCCCTGCCGGGATCGTATACAGAAATGTGCCAGTGTAGTGGTTTAAAATATTTTCGAGACAATTATCTATCACGAGTTTTCATTATAAATGAACACACGCGTGGCTCGCGCCGCGGATATTTACCTCCTTCGACCCGTAATCGCCCCCCGGACACCAGGCCGTGTTGCCTGTAAAAGTCCCACGACTCGAAATGATCGCCGCCATTGCAACCGTCACCGCACAGATAACAGCAGCTCAATATCGGTCTATAACCGATTTAATGCCGAACCGAAATGTTCGCGACTTTGAAAGCCTCCCGGAAAACGTATCGTGATTAAAAAAAAATCTATATATCAGTGAGGTTTTGTCTTTTTTTTTTTTTTTTTATGTGTATGTGTGTGTGTGTGTGTATAAGCCGTAGGTATACAGTAATACAATATTATTATATTTTCGTACATTTTAGTTAAAACTAACTAGATCATTTCTGAGTAATATTTTTCGAATTTAAGGAACTATTAATTTGTAGTACGAAATAACACCGAGATAAGTGGGCTATATTTGGTTACGAACGTAATATAAATAATAACAATGTTTTTTTTTTTTTTTCAAACTTATATTGAAATATACGAGGTTTTGAAATTACGATTCAAGCCTAACCAAAATCATTAAAAAAAAAAAAATCGAAAAAAATTTGAAAAAATGTTAAATTACGAGATATTGGCACGTGGGGCTGTCTATATACATTTCTATATTTTAGAAATCACAGAATCAAAATCCGTTTGGACAATATTATAACGTATGAAATAAAAAAAAAATTAATATTATATTGTATATTTTGGTTTTATTCAACACTTAACGATTGTTTTACTTAAACAAACCACATGTACAGCTGAAAAATTGGAATAATGCTGTTAGTTGAACACTAAATATTAACCGTTCCGTTTGCATTTTTTTTAAACATTTCAATACAAATATTATTTTTCTCCTTTATTGTCATTTGTACATTTTTTTTTTTTTTTTTTTTTCACACGTCAATTTTTAAATGCACGCCTAATACAAATAATAATAAATCAACTCACAAAGTGGCTACGAGAAATTATATTGTTATAATTAATCGTTGATTCTTCGCCCCCGGGGTTCAGTGTTCTATAATATTGTAATTCAGTGTCGTCTCCGGCAAATGGACAGATGGCACCGGAATTTGTCGTTAATCGCAAAATAATTTACGTAATAATATTCCAGCTGCAACTGCCATAAGCACGACTAAAAACGTCATTCTTACGATGTGTCATCGTAATTTTATAATACACCATATTCTTGCCTTCTTGATCGGGTTTTTTTGTTTTTCGCGACATGTCGGTCCGTTTTAAAATAAAATTAATATTCAAACCTAATGGAAAAGTCCTATCCATTACGATCCGTTTTGTCATCACCCTCAGTGGCATATAAAAATCATAGCGGTTATGACGGAACGGTTAGAAAATTTTAACTTTTCACGAAACGGATCAAAATGTCCTCCCGGAAAATAATGTTCCCGTAAACAATTTGATGCGGTGAAGACAATTTCATCCGGTTGGAAAAATTATTTTTTTTTTTTTTTTTTACAGAACCGATCGAAATGTCCTTCTAAAAACACTGGATCAAAATGTCCACATACCGGCAATTTTCATTACGTACGAAATATTAGCAACGGACCGGGATTATCTTAAACAGTAATTTTATAAACAATAAAACCTCTTTGTAACGGAATCGCTTGGGACCAACACATTATTCCATTATAAAGACTTTTCCGTTGTAGAGAAGATGGAAAAAACACAAAATTTAAGTTTCAAGAATCTATGTGCGTGACATAAAAAAAAAAAAAAAAATGATATTTTAGGTATGTAAATATTTCGTACAATGTACATTTAAACATTAAGATTTTAATGTACGAATTTATTTTTGTGTATAACACTAAAAAGTTAAAACTGAGAACTAAAAGACGAAAAAAAAAACATATTGCATATTACCTTTAATTTATAATTAAGTAAAATAATTTGGAATATTTTACAGGATTTTGTGACAAAGTGGCGGCAACACGTTCGGCACATTCTCGTGCTTTTGTCGTGTTAATTCTAATAGCTTTTTGAATTCGGAATTGTACCTTGGAAACCGATGTAATTCGTCTAAACATGGGCTAACGATAAACTTCAGATAACGTTATTCCCAATACATTACACATTTCCATTCATCTTTAAGCAGTATTGTTTTCCGTCATTGCGAGTATTTTTACTAATTAAATTACGAAAACGTTTCCGCTTTCCGTTCAGTAGTGGTACCGCCTCGGAGAGATCGATTTCCCTACTGTTCGAACATTTCCCGTTACAAAGAGGATTCCGTCTTGTAGACGGCCCGTTTTAGATTTATTTTAATCGAAATCCGCCGCAGTGATAATAGAATGCAAACAGAAAATCACTCCGAGATGTGTTGTTCTCACGTTCCGAAAACCGTAGTTCGTTTACAAGAGGTCAAAACCCGGTGGAAATAGTTACGCGTTAAGCGAAAATATTATTAAAAAAAAAAAAAACGTTAGTTTTGCACAAAAAAAAAAAAAAAAAAACTCAATTAATTCTTGCACGAATTCTTATTACGTATGTAAATAAAAATGTATTATAATTGCGCACGGAAAATCCGTATAGTATAACCAACCCATACGTATACAATTCGCACGTTCGCTGGCCCAAAACGACGTGCCGTAACATTATCATATTATTATAATTTCTATACGTACAACCGCCGCCGCCGCCGCCGCCGCCGCCGTCGTCGTCGTCGTCGTTATAATATTATCATATTTTAACACGTTTTTTTTTAATTTTTTTTTTTTTTTTTATCTAGAACCAGGGAACAAACGCAGAAAAAAAAATTATGTATCTACATACCTACACTGCGGTACGTACAACGATTAAACTATAGACATTTCTTTCCTCCCGCCACCCCCCCCCCCCACCGGTTTTCCGTTTGATTTTTTTGTTTTTTTTTTTTACGATCTATAAATAATAATGGCGTGCGCTAGTGTAGACCGCGAAAGACTCGATGTTTTATTTTTTTACGTAGAGAAAAATAATCATAGACAAAAACGGTTTGCGCGAATTCGCGGCGTTTTTTTTTTTTTTTCGAGATCCGTACACGCGTATACGCGTAATAATAATAATCGAAATCGAACCGTATTCGCATGCGTTTTTTTGTAATATATTATAATATTACGATAAAAAAAAAACGTTTTGCTCGCCGCTCGAGGTTTTCATCTGGGCGCATATATTACCGCGGATCCGCACGGGCCAATGGTACCCAAGTACGTTTCTGCGTACGGTAAAATTACATATTTTTTTTTATTTAAAATATATATATTTACAATCTATACACACAAAATATAATTAGTAAGTGTGGTAGGTATTTTAACAATGACATTTATATTAAGAGTAGGAAGGCTCCCAGCAGTGCCACCTGACATGACTTGAGTAGTTTTTAGTTAATTAATTTTTTTTTTTTTATTGGAGTAGGTCTCTAGGCCATTGCCTTTTTGACCTTCTAGGGATAAGTGAGGCAGAGGATAGATTTTTTTCATTAATGGGTTGGAATGAGCGTGAAGTTTTAAATGAAATTTTTTGTAATGAGATTTGGCCAAGTCGTTGAGGGTTGGTAAGGGTTCAGGTCTTTATGGAGGTTTTTGTTTGTTACGTACCAAGGGGCAGAGGTTATTAAACGTAGGCATACGGATTGAAATGCTTGCAAG
Source organism: Tuberolachnus salignus (assembly GCA_956483605.1). NCBI lineage: Eukaryota > Metazoa > Arthropoda > Insecta > Hemiptera > Aphididae > Tuberolachnus > Tuberolachnus salignus. Next base: position 43,957,475 of record OY101432.1, read on the forward strand.
GTATCGGTGTTTGACGGTAAAATTACATATTTTGTTTCGTTATTCTCGTCTGCCGTCGGATGTTAGTTACGTATACGTGCACAATAGCAGTGAGACGGGCGCAGATTATTATTATTTCAACGCACAATTCGCGCCTGGCACGTGACAAACACGGTTCTCAAACTTTTACGCGGGACAGTCGTCGTCCGTTTTTATGTAAAAAAAAAAAAAAAATAAATAATTATTATTGTTTTTCAATTAATAACGATTTATCGTCACGTGATCGAAATTAAATTTAAATAATAAATAAATACCATCGTCAACGATACGCACGCGATCACACGCGGTTCGAATCCCGCAAATGTTCTGGAACACCGTTTTTTTTTATCGATAATTCTTTATCGAACGTGTTCGTGGTACGGTTAAAAATCGCATGACGTTTTCGGACGTTCTACGCCGCGGACAAATTGGCGTAAAAATTATTTTATTATTATTAAATTCGTTTCGGTTTTAATGTCTCTAACGCGACGAACAACGCGGAACCGTTTTGTGGTTTATTTAAAGTTGGGACCCCCCGCCCCCCACGACGTCCCAATAACTAAATTACACAAAATACCAAATCTTTATCGAAATTTTGATATACTCTGTTAAATTCAATACTATTTCACTACCCATAGGGCTTTAGACCCGAAGTCCACCCTCTTGGGTGGGCCACGGGGACACGGAATGTTCAGCTATACCGATGACGTATTCGTTTCCGAGTCCGATCCAAAATTCATTATACGAGGTTTCTATCAAAAAGTATCGAGACCGTTAAAAAAAAATATGCATCTATTTAGATAAAGTTATTTACATTCAGACTCCTTTGAAATAGGCTCCTTCTGAATCTATACAAGTTCTCCGACATTCCTGCCATTTTTGAAAACATCTCTGGAAGCCACTTTCAGAAATTCCTCGTAGCTGCTCCGTCGCATTATATTTTATTTCATACACACCTTGAAAACGTTTGCTCTTAAGCGCCATTTTTATATCTTTGGGAATAAAACAAAATCACATGGAGTCAGATCTGGCGAATAAGGGGGGGGGGGTAGAGAAACAACTAGGATATCCTGTTTGGCCAAAAAAACTGCTGCGCAACATGGGCTGAATGGGAGTTGGATCATTAACGTGATTTCCAACTTCCCGATTCTTTAAACCCCCGTCTTTTTCTTCGTATAGCGTCTCGTAAACGGCGAATTACATCAACGGTAGTACTTCTTTGTGATGGTTTGTCCTTTTGGAACATACTCATGATGGACAATACCTTTGTAGTAGAAAAAACCCGTCAACGTAACCTTAACTAGACTCCGAACTTGACGGGCTTTTTTCGGTCGTGTTTCATCGCTTTCAACAGTTGTTTTTTTACCCTTTTTAAATCGTTAAAAAATACCATTCGAAAACGCGAGCACGGGACATGGTTTCATCGTCTCCATAAGCTAGCAATAACATTCGGCGTGTTTCAGTAGCCGATTTCGCAAGTTTATGGCGAAATTTAATGCTGTCCTATATTTTCGCACATAGCGAAATCCGACAGGACGTGAATACACACTTTACTTAATCGCACCTAGCAGCCCCGACTGAGTCAATTTACTCCAAACGATGTGTAACAGATTTTCCCAACATATAAATGTCTGACAAATACAGCACGTTAAAGTTCATACTCAGACCGGTTTTAGATTTATCTCATCAGTCTCGATACTTTTTGATTAGATCTCGTATAACAGCGAAAAAATGCGAATGATTTTTTTATTTTTTTGATTATTATCATTATGTTTATACCGTAATTGGAAAAAGTCGTTGGTGTGATGTGCGCGGAACCCCGTGACACTTTAGGAACCGTTTACGTAGAGTTAAAGAGAGAAAGTAATATTGTTATAATATTGGGTCCGTGTCCGTTCAAGGTCCGATCGGACGGGCGAAACAATCGATTTGCTAATAAATTATTATTATTGTTGTGGTTTTTTTTTTATTATTATTATTTATCGCGTTTTTTTTTTATATATTACTAGTAAGAAAGAAAAATATACGAAAAATACACGGGCGTTATAATAGAATATTGGCGAACCGTGTACCTACCTGTTACCTCGTCTGTACCGTTGCGGCCGACATCCGGCCGGGAAAACCGTTATTTCTGCACGGAACGCGTCGTTTTCCGGTCGTAATATTAATAATAATCTAGTCTACTGTATCGTTATCGTTATCGTTACTGTTGTTATTGCAATTATTATAATCTGTATCTCACTTCGAGTCGAATTGCCGCGTTGTCGCGACGTCACGAGACAAAGGAACACAAATTGTGTCCGTCGAGGTTGGGTCCGGACAATACCTTGTATTTGTCATACAAACGTATATTGTTGGCGAGATGTCGCGTGGATTTCGCGATTCTGTCCGGCGTACGGAAAACAGTACGGAATTATATTTGTCTGAAATCGTATCGCGGAATTGTCTTCGGGGCGAAAGTCGACGGTTTTGTTGGCAAAACGGACGCGACGGTCCAAGAGTCGGCGGATACTTGCGGGCGGACCTCCTCGACCGCGCTTTTATTGCCGCGTTTTACTCGTATTTTTTGTTATTTATTTAATTTCAACACTTACCGAAATTTGTGTACACGACAAAAACGCATCAGACCAAATATAGGTGTACTATAAATAAATACGCGCTGAATTCAAACTGATTTTTTGTTATCATTTTTTTTTGTTTTTTTTTTTTTTTTCTTGTTCTTTTTCGTTTAAAATACTAATATAACAAATCGGGTTAATAGATTTAGGACAAATTTTGTAAATAATAATATGTGTAGCAAATTCCGAATTAGAATAACTCGGTTTACACGTATAATAATATTATTATTATAATACGTAATCTACTAAAAATTATTATTACTTATAGAAAAAAAAAAAAAAAAAATGACATAAACTTACAATAGTATAATGTATATAGTATATAAATCGAAATGTACAAATTATTACAAATTATATATAGGTATTTATATAATTTAAACGATTATTATTTAAAAAAAAAAAAAAAAAACGCGAACCGATATCGTGTAAAAGTATTATTATTTTTTTTTTTTTTTCTGGTTTATACATCATAATGCCGCGTTATAGGTATTATATACACAAAATAAATTATAAACCTGTACAATTATAATTGAAATACACAAGATATTGATTATTGTATACGAATTATAAAACGATACATCGGTCGCAATTATAAGATTTGTTCGTAAAAAAAAAAAAAAAAAAAAATAAACGCATAATTTATTAATATTCTTACTCGCGTAATCTATCTGATTATTATTATTATTAAAATATTATAATATGTACACATAATGGGTTTTTTTTTTTTTTTTTTTTTGAAATCTATAAAGTCGTAATTATTTTCAAAACTTTCGGGTGCGTTTGTTTATATATATATATATATATATAATATAAATACACAATAAATAAATAAATAAATACTTATGTATTATATAGGTGACGTATTATATAAAGCTTTCTTTTTTTGGGGATGCGGGAATGAATTATACATCATGGAAAATAAATTAGATTTTGGCACCGATAATCATATATAAAAAAAATAATATATATCGCTAAACACTAAAGTCAATAACCAAAAAAAATTGATGATAATAATAATAATAATCATAATCATAATAATAATAATAATAATAATAATGAACGAATGCAACAAAAAAAAAAAAAAAAAATTAATAGTCATACATAACCAGAACACAAAATAACGTAAAAAAAAAAAAAAAAAAAAAACAATAAAAGGCAAAAAAGACGGACATATTTCACACAAACCGATATAATAATAATATACAACTTTGGCTACAAGTATATATATATATTAATTAATTAGTTATAACGAAAAAAAAAAAAAAAAAAAAATGTATACGATATTGCGAATTATTATATTGCAATATAAATGCGGTAGCAAATTATAAAAAAAAAAACTTAACAAAAAAAGAAAAAAAAAATAAGAGCTACGACCAACCGTTTTTTTTTTTCTTTCAAATTTAATTTTTATTATAAATCGTTGTATTATAATGGTACATTAAAGGTACATCTATATCGCGGATTATGTACGATAGAAAAAAAAAAAATAAAAAACAACTACTCTCTAATAAAAATTAGACAATATTGTTATAATAATAATACTTATATAGGAAAATAATTAATATAATAATAATTATTATTTAGTAATATTATTTACACATAGACGTCATACATATTTTATCAAGAAAAAAAAAAAAAAAAAAGACACTAAAACTCGCGTAAAGACTGAGAGATCGATAGTTTATTTTTTTTTTTTTCTCGTCTAAAAGAAGAAAAGAAACCACTGGTTGTTGTTTTATACGAAACGATTCATACAATTTGTATTAATATTGTGTTATAGCAATAAAATAAATGTAAAAAAAAAAAAAAAAAACACAAAAATTTACATAAAATAATAATAATATTATTATTATTTTATTTCGTACGTTTTTCTTGACTTTTTACGGATAATAATTTAACGTGAGAAATTCTTGACTTTTTCGCGGACTTTTTTTTAATGTTAACAAAATCGAATTATCAGCGTGAATATTCGTAATATTATTGTACGGTCCGTGCCGACAAATTGATAAAAAATTTTACTTGCGTACGATTTTTTTCACGTCTGTATATTTTTTATACATTTATTTTATTGATCATAAAACACCTACGTAAAACACATGTTTTTTTGTATGTTATTATTAATAATAATTACATTGTAATGTTAAGTAGAGGCGGCTTTTTTACGCAAAATAGAATGGAAAAAAAAAAACAAAAACGATTTATTTATTTATTATTATGGTGGTTTTTTTTTTTTTAATATATATATATATATATTTTTTTTTTTTTTTTAATTTTAATTTTAATTTCAACTACTAAATTACGTAAATTATTCGTATTTACTATTACAACCAAATCGATTCCCGGACTCCGGTACACGTAATATTTGTTATCGTATAGGTTTTTATTCCACATCGTTATGCACAATAATAATATTATATATTGCGCCGTATTATATTACACGTTCCGCTAAGTATATCTAATACATAAAATATAATAATATTATATATTTATATAGTAAAAAAAAAAAAAAAAACACATCAGACCTATTTGAACGTGTTCGTTATGTAATTTAACCTAATAGTATTAATTATAATAAGTAGTAACTATAATTAAATCTATGTACACGTTTAAATACAATAATATATTACGCCCGCAATTATCGGTATGTAATTGTTACAATACCAATACGCATTCGCCACTCTGGAGCCGATGATATTTTTTTTTTTATAAAAATACATAAATAATATGTAATATACTTGCAATATACAACTTGTAAGTATGAAATACTATTATGGTATTATCAACCGCCACGCGTTTTCCGCCGTTTTTGGAATGTTATATTTAAGTAAAGAAGAAAAAAAAAAAAAAATGTTTTATTCGATTTGTATTTGTATTTATTTTTTGTTTGAGCAGTTTTCTTCTTCTTCTATTTTTTTTTTTTTTTACGAGAAGATTTTCGCGAAATTCTGAACATGTATTATTATTGTAATTTTCTCGTTTCCGTTCCAATTAAAAAAACTATTGCATAGACCGAATTTTACGCACGTGTTCTAATTTTAAGTAAAAAAACGGTTAAAATTGTTCCGGAATATAAAACGATTTTTTTGTTTGTTGCGTTTAAATTCGCAAATTGTGTAATAAAAAAAAAAAAAAAAAAAACATTATTATATATACTATACAGTTACCGTAATTTCTCAAACGGACTGCATTGGATAGTGGTGATGAAAATGGTGAGGCGGCGGAGGCAACGGCGGTTGAATTTGATGGTGATGGTGTAACGGCGGCTGGGCGGCAGCGGCCGCCGCTGCTGCTGCGGCGGCGGCGGCGGCGGCTCCAGAGTAGTGCGACGGTCACTGATGGTGTTTGATGGGCCCGTTACCGTGGTGACCGCCGATCACCTGCATGTGATGCTGGTGATTGGCGTTGGCGCTACCGTTGCTGTTGTTGTTGTTGTTGTTGGTGCTCTGTTGGTTCTGCTGCTGCTGCTGCTGCTGTTGCTGTTGCACGGCCTGCCGCTGGCTGTTCTTCTTGTTCTTCATGCGCCTGTTCTGGAACCATATTTTCACCTGGCGTTCGGACAGCGCTAGGTTCCGGGCCAACTCCCAGCGCTTCTGCTTGGACACGTACGCGTTGAACAGGAATTCCTTTTCCAGCTCCAGCGTCTGGAACTTTGAGTACGGTTTTCTCTTCTTCCGCACGGTCACCTGTCCGGTCCACTCGAGCGGGTTCGATCCGACGCCCATGCCGATGCTCGACAACGAACCTGGGAACAAAGAAATTGGCACGGCGAAACGACATTAGGTTTACTCGTATAACATTAATTTATAATATTTGGCATGGCGTAGACGAATCAGACTCGTCATTTTAATAAAATCTATACAAAAATATAGTGTCACGATAATACATATTTACAATATTAAAAATAAAGATAAAACATTATTGAGAAATATGGGTTTTTTAATTCGTTTTACCTCGTTGCATTACATAACATTATGTTTTATAATATAGAAATATATTAATTGTTGTCTGTTTGAATGGACAAAGTAATCCATCATAATCCTAATAGATAAAATTATTTATTATTACATTTAATTTAATAAATATATTTTCAATAATGTTAAATTTAACGAAGATATTACGACAACACCTTAATGTTGAGCTATAGACGAGATATCTTTAAAATACTAATGTGTTTACTTTATAGGCTGTGTTACAGCGTAGATATATAAAATATATTTAGATAAAGATAAAAAAAACAATTGTTACGATATCGACTTGATACCAAATACTTCAATTGTCTCCGTCGATTACATAATATAAAGACAGGATTTGTCTAGATTAATAAAAAAAATATTAGGAATTTCTTTCAAATCGTTTATTATTGAGAAAAATATAACACAGTGAGGATTGTACGGTTTTTACGGTTGTAAAAATGCAAAAAAAATGTTTAAAAAATTCTGCCAATGCAAAGTGTGTGTGTGTGTGTGTGTGTGTGTGTGTGTATATATATATATATAATAATAGTGTAAATCACTATGGATAGTAACTTGGATTTTTTAACTTATCTAATATTTTCTACTATACGAACAAAACATTTAATTTTTAATAGATATATATTTTTTAGGATAACAATTAAAAATATAACTATTTTTTTTTATCTTAGATAAACATCAGGTAGATAACAGAATTGTCGTCTAGATAAGATAAAAGATAAATTATGATTGTCTAAATAAGTCTCAACATTGTCTATAGTAGAGCTTCCTGAGCGAATAAGTACGATTTTAGATTCCATCGGTGAATAATAAATCAATATCGAAAAATTTGCGTTTTATTTTTGAAGAAACACACAGAGTTCATAACTGAGTATTAAAATATACTTACAGGGTAATTTCAGAACACGTTCCAATACGTGCTGTGCCTATTAAATTCGCTAAAAATGTTATAATTATAGAGAAACGGTTTTTTTTTTCTTTTACATATATAATATTATAAGGTGATATTTTCTTTGTAATTTATTAAAGCAAAATTAAAATAATAAAAACGAATTGAAATATTTCATGAAATTAGCCCATTAGGTACATAAACCATACAGCTGTTAAATGCCATTGACATGTAAATCAAGTACCGGACGGCCGATGTATTTGCGGACATTTCGATACGAAACATTTGAATTTTGACTATTATTATTTGACCGTGTGAACCTCAAGTTTATATTATTAGATTGTGTGAGCATAATAAAAATAAAAAATAAACCTCCTTTTTTTTTTTTATACGCGCGCCCGGCAGTCGTATATATATATATATATACAATAATATATATAGCGTACGCTTACAGCCACGGGGACGACGATTACATTTTGAAATATTTGGTGTTTTTTTTTTTATATATATACTTATTTTCCTTTCTTTTTCCCTATTTGTTACGGTTCGTACCGGTTAACAAACGCGCGGACGCACAGGGGTGAATATCATATTCTTCGTTCGCCGAGCAATAAAAATCGTCGCGAAATAACCGCTTTCGGCGTCTATGCCTCGTACATTTAACATGCACGTGTACGGTGCGAATAATAATATCTACACTGCAGTGTTAGACCGCAATAATTTTATTGACGTGTTTGATAAAAAGAAAAGAAAAAAAAAAAAAAAAACAGTGTTAAACAGACACGTACTATTGTAGAAGCGATGACACTTGGTGGGGTGGCCGGGGGAGAAGGTGAAAAAGTATATAATTTTTCACAAAAAAAAAAAAAAAAAAATATTAAAACAATTAAAAATATTAGTCCGTGAATACGTAATAATAGACACGGGCACGTGGTTATTTTAAAATCAGACCGTGTAACAGTAATAAGTGATAATATTGATAATAACATAACCACTCGGGGCTAATCACTTGATATTACAATCATAAACCGATACGATTTATACACGTCTAGACGGAATTTTAATTCAATAAAAACATTATAAAATACTACGCCGATTCTGCGATAGTGATGATAAATATTAGCTAGATAATTTCAGGGGGGTGCGTGGTCTGTGAATCGTGATACGTCTTTGCACCCTCGTGAATTTCAACCGAGTGCCCCCCGTCTGTGTGTTTACTAGCGTTTAGGAACGCGGGCGAACCGTTCGATTTTTGAACCGAAATGAAAATCGAAAAATTTCGGACGAAAATCATTTCGACGATTAACCAAACGAGCTAACCGAATGGATTTATTAATTTATTTTATTCGAGTATTATTTTTGGTATATACTTTTAATAGCACGATATACCGCGTTCGTTTTACATTTTTAACTATTAAACCATTTGATTTTTTTGGGGGTTTTTTTTTTTTTTATGTTCCGTTCGGGTTCTTATAAATTATTTCAATAGTTCGGTTTAATCATCAAAATCATAGTTCGTTACATCACTAATACCTACCTACGAATAATCTATACGGAAAATATATATATATATATATATATTTAATATCCAAAACCAACAAATCGAAAAATACAATAGAGGCGTAAAGGCGATAAATATTAAATACCTAACCACCGGTCTCTTATTATACAAACTATTGTATAGAATTCAATGGGTTTTTTATTTTTTTTTTTTTTTATATTTCGAACGCTTTTCTTTTTTTGTTGGTTTTTGTACAACATGGCTGATGGTCGTATTCCTCAATATTTGCTCGGTTGGTTAACAAAAATCTCTTATTTCTATCCGGTATTTTTTGTATCTATAATCTAATCACTCGATACGTTACGTTATTAGAATTTGTGTATGGAAAAACAAAAAAAAACTATGTAAAAATACTGTAGTTTCGGTTATGATAATTAATTGTTGCAAGTAAAAAAAAAAATGTATATATAATACAAAAAAAAAAAAAAAAACAGACGACAAATTATGTCTAACGAAATTACTTCGTATGTTATATTATTAGTATACGTTATAATTGTTATTCACGCGAGGTGACAGTTTTTTTTTATTTATTTATTTAATTTTAACGCTTACGCGTTGCATAGAAAAAAAAAAAAAAATTATCATTTTTGCCCATATCCCGCTGTGCGGTGTACATACACCTACAGTGTTTACAATATTATAATATAAAGTGGTCTGCAAAATGACCCGCAGGTGCACCGGGCACCGCGATATGTTAAAAAGTTACCGGGAGTTTGTCGAAGATGATCGTTTACCCGATATAATTTTTTTTTCTAATTTAAACGGGTTTCACATAGCCGGTTCGCTCTGTTAGTCGCCGATCAACGATAAAAGTATACGGATAAGACTTTGAAAAAAAAAATCACTTTTTTTTTTTTTTTTTTTTTTCCCCCCCCCCCGTCCACTGTAGTAAATCATCTGCGGTCCGCATACTCCGCACCGGGGTGGTGGTAGGCTACACTGGCCATAGATGTCTTTACTGTGTAACACTGCACGCAACGAAAAACCGATTGTGAGCAGAGTACTGTCGTATTAGTATTAGTCGTGTTTTTATTCCCTCCATCCCCCCCCCCCTGTTGCCCGAAGGTAACCCAGTAACCGACAAAAAATTTAAAAAAAAACAACGTTTTTTGAAAAAAGTATTGGGGATTTCGAAAAATCCGCACATTTTACGGTATACGACGCGCAAAAAATCAAATCCATTTTTACCAACCGAAATAGTTTGGTTTTCCGAGACAGAACAAAATAATAATAAACGCATCTTGCAGTAAAACTAATATAGCTACCCTCGCTACCCTCTAAAGAATTTAAGGAATCTAAAAAAAAAAAAATACGATCAAATGGGGGCCCGCAGCCGTGCGGGAATAGCGAAGGAGGGGGCAGTTGCACCGACGATAGATTTTCCGAGGGGACATACGTATAACATTACACCCACAGACATTAGACAAGACTATTACTATAGTATATTATAAATATTAATAGACAAGTACACATCGGATTAAAAAAAAAAAAAAAAAAAAAATTAATTTATAACAGTAAAATATTGATATGTAAAAGGGAAATATGTGGGGGAAATCTGTGCGTCGTGATACGTTTTTGGCACCGGCGTGCAAACTTTTTACTTAGGTGCTACTGAAAATAGATGAGCGGGCGGGTCGTGGATCTAGAAACGTAATTAGAACGAATGGGCGAAAATAGGTAAGAAAAAAAAAAAAAAATAGATAAAACGAAAATAGGCGAATGGTTTACGGGGTGATTCGAGGTACAAAAAAACATAGGCCGGCACAGACCCGAGAAGCGCGGGATTAAAACTGTCTTCGCGCTATCTGCACGGTCGTTTGTATTATCATTTTACGTACACGACGAACGATAAAAAATATTTTTTTTTTTTTTTAAAACACGTTTGGACGGCGGCGGCGGCGACGGCAGACTACGGGTCGCGAGACCGAGCGTCGAAACTAATAATAATAATAATAAGCAGATGTTGTAATACTTTTTTTTTCTTCTTTTTTTTTTTTTTTTTTTTTTTTCCTGTATCGAGCACAAACGGAATTTAAATTTCTCAACGCGCGTCGTGCTGGTAATAATAATAATGAAAAAAATGTTGTGCGCGCACACGCATATATGCAGCTCGAACTGCAGGCACGTATATGGGAGAGGGGCGACAATTTCCCCTCTAAAACCAAGTGTCATAGTACAAATGCATATATTCACACTAACCTAACAAGGCTAAGTTTTTTTAATTTTTATTTTTCATATAATATCATCCATATAAACGTGGATATTCGTTTACTGATACGATCTCTGGAACTACTCGTCCGGCAGTCGTGGTGGTTTTTAATTTTTTTTTTTTTTTTTTAAACGATAGAATATATTACGAATAGGGTTTTTTTTTTTTTTTTTTAAGCCTAATTCCGATTCCGATTGTCGACAAACAATCGAGTTGATAATTTCCCGTACACAATCGGCAAATACGCCGATAGAGCTCCGTCAATAAGTTAACTACGGCAGCACCGCCGCGGTGTTTGTTTGGGTCCTGTCTTGGCGCGATTGATTCTCGTTTTTACGTTTACAATTTTCTAAACGTTAAAAAATTAACATCCAATCATTTTTATTTATTTTTTTCAACCTATCCTAATCTACCGATAACGGTAATCGTTCTGTTGGCAACACCGGTCACCGTGTTGCGTTTACTTACGCGAGGTCAGGTCCTTCTGAGCTTTCCAAGAGAAAGGTCGCTGTTTACGTTTTATCTCGACATTTAATTCTCATAGAGGGTGGGCGGCTCCCACTTGATTTTTGATGGTTTTTTTTTTTCTTAAAATTATCTCTGGGGTTCCTCGGTGACAACACGGATGAGATATAAAACAATTGTTTTTACATTAAATAATAATAATAATAATAATAATTATTATTTTGGTTTTAAAAACGGGAACACAATTTTTTATACTTAATACCGTTTGCGTTTATTTCGTTGGTATTCGCATCTAAAAGAATTTTTGTTAATTACAAATTATTAGTCGCGGAAATCGGGAAACGTTATTAAAAATACATTTAAAACATCGATGTGGTTACTTAAAAAAAATGTGTAATTGTTGCATTGTTATTCGATCGAATACCATACCGGGTATTGGGGTAATAGGTAAATCCGTTTGACGTTTTCAACTGTAAAATATTACGGAGGAATATTCATAAGAAAAACGAATCTGGTCCACCAGATAAGGTGCCGGATACGTGCCTGTTAAACCGATGGGCAACTGTTCGTTTATAAAAATTATTTTACCGTTGAAATTTCCAAAATTGACATTGTAAAAACGCCACCGGAATATATCCGTGTGTAAAAATTAAGAAACCCGGCTTATTATACACCGAAAACACCGTATTATATACGAAAAAACAATACGCGTGTTTTGCAATAATTATCCGAGACAATCAATTGTGTTAAAAAATATGAAATAAAAAAAATACATTCGGGCGAACGAACGAGCTGTGGTGGGGGGGGGAAATAATAATAAAATAACTGTTTTAAGCATGTAAACTGTTTTTCATCGACTTTGGGTGTACAGGCGAACAGATAATATTATGAACAGCCCAATTAAGAAACCCGTCGATCCGAGAATAAAAAAAAAAAAAAACCGCCGTTTCGGGCTACTTGGTTAGTTTTTTACCCAAAGCGTATAGGTAATCCGTATAATACGTATACGTATATATAATATTTTAACGAAATACCGGTCGCGTGCGCGATGTCGTCTCCGATAATAAAATTATTATTATAATTACAGATATAAAGTGCTATATTATGTTATCCGCATCGCCCGCCCCCCTACACTTTTACATCCCCCGTTGGCTTAAAGAAAAACGAAAAAAAAAAAAAGAAAAGAAAAATACACAACGACAACCGCGCATATTCATTTAGTAATTTAATCTCGAAAACGCAACACGTACGTTTAAATTTACAAGTTCGTACGCTTGAAGTTTTCTTTTCGTTTTACAACGAATATTTAATAATTAGGCGTATATTTGATTAAGATTCGAAAATTCCCATGGCTTGAAAAAAAAGTAATATGCATATTTATTTAGTAATTTAATCTCGAAAACATCACGCGTACGTTTAAATTTATAAGTTCATATGCTATGATTTTTTTTTTGTTTTTTTTTTTTTAACGAATACTAATAAGCGTGTTTTTAGAATCTTAATTAATAAATCTTCATCTCATAAACGTGTTGCGTAATAAAGACGAAACTACGGTTTATTCGTCTGATCGTTATTTACTATAATATATTGTACAGTGGAACATTTTAAACGTGTTTAATTTTCCGCGCGAAAACGAGCAAAAAAAAAAAAAAATAACACGTCTTTCCTCGGGTTCGTCGGTCAATAAAATTATACAAAAAAAAAAAAAAAAAAAGAATTGCTCTATGTGTTATAATTTTCGAACAATAGTACGGGTACCTCCGGTACTACGGTGTGAACATTTATACCTACCCGCGATATTGTATTAAACGAGCACGGTATTATTATGGAAATTACATCCGAATTATAATATTATTTTATTAAATATAAATTCAATCCGGTTACGGTTTTTTTTTTTTTTTTTTTTTTTTATACTCGTCAAATGCGCATTTTTTACCGGGTGGCGGGGGATGCTTGTATTTTAATTTTAAATAATATTTATAACAATACATTATTTTTTTTGTTATTAATTTGTCGTAGGATGTCCGGCATCCGATAGCGAAGACCACGACCCGTATAGTAATAATTCGGGATTTTCGGTAAATAATAACCGCCGTACGATATTTCTCATTAAGGCGTATACTGTTTTTTTTTCGTTTTTGATCATGTAGACCGCGTACCGCAAACATAATTAAAAAATTTGTCATGATACACATAACAAAAATAGTTAAAAATCAAATTATCCAGATAAAGATAAATAACAATGTAACACTATACTCGTGTTTATCCCGGATATTTTATAAAAAATATAAACATTTTAATCGTTTGAGTTCGTTATCGCATGACCGGGAACGACCCGCATATTCATTTAGTAACCTACCTATAAAAACGAAGAAATTTTTCGATTTTCACGTTCTATTTTTCGAAAAAAAAAAAAATACTACAGAGTACCGCATACAAAATGTATCTAGACAATACAATTATTCATCACAATTTTTCAATCGTCTAAATAAAATAATAGATGATTATTTATTTATCTAGATAATTCTCAACGGTGGTTATATTTATTTCTAGTGGCAATAAAGATGAACAACGTTGACGTCGTTATGGTGATTTATTAACGGACGACTAGAATGAAAACCGACTAAAAAAAGGCACAAATTACTAACTAAAATAAACGAGAAAACATTTGGCCGCGGTTATAGACTCGAGTTGGCAGGGGCGTCCCTGAACCGTAATTTAGAGTGGTGGGCACGTGAATTGCAAAACCATCTGTTACGATTCGCATGTATGCAAAAAAAGTCAACCGATTCAAATTTACCATGTCTAAACTTTACCGAAAACCCACCCGCTAGTAAATATTTTGTTAATTAAAATCAAGACCTTATAGATAAAAAAATTCAGACTGGAGGGGATTAGTAATTTAACGAAAATTAATAAATATTAAAAAGTAAAATCTATCCTTTTTTTTTGTTTCAAATAAAGATGTTTATAGAGATAATTTATTGTTATTTATCATAAGATAAAAAAATAATAAACTATTACTAGTAATGGTTTTATTTTATATATATTTTTTTTTTTTTTTTTTGGCTCGTATTCCCGTATTTTTAGTCTGGCCGCCGTACACTTGAGTATAAATATTGGTGCCGACGACGATCGCCTAATAAACATTCCGTCTATCGATAACACAAAAAACAAGCTTCCCTGATACGCGTATATAAAATACGCATACGTAAACTAAAAACTCTCAGGAACCCTTTACATTCCAGGCACTTGTTTTACAAAGAGAAAAAAATCCGACATATTTAGCATCGTGGGTGGGCCACTGTTGTAGGTGACGGGAAGTTGTCGGTAACGTAGGACGCGCGCGGCCATTTATATTTATATCCGTGTGCGCGACGATAAATCGTAACGCAAACGAAAAACGATTCTGAGCGACGTTCGGTTGAACGTGTTTTGATAAATTTAAATTGAAAATTTTCCAATAAATTTTAACCGTATAAAAAAAAATTGCAATTGTTCGTGTATTTGTCGGATTTGAACTCGAAACGCTGAGACATTTTCTTTAACGTAATCTCCATCTACGCGTGGGGTCTGTTCTATTTTATGGCATAAAATAGAAAAGACAAAAAATTCTCGAATACCGATGTATAACTCAGAAAAAACTATGAAAATCTATGCGAGTCTAGTAAGTATTAACATCGGTTGAAATGATTTTCTTAACCGAGTTATAACAAAAAAAACCAAAGATTAAAAATGGGTATCTAAATATGGCCATTTTTTTCCATGATGCTATCCCATTTTCGGAGAGAGATTTCTGACGGATAAATAAAGCTCATAGTTAAGAAATTGGAAAAAATTAATAAATGTTGTTTCGCGGAGAGAACGTGAATTTTAGAAATATTTTCGTCGAAACCGTTACTATTATAGAGCCCGATTAATGTCACATTACACGATCAAATCCGGTCCGCGGATAATCGAAATCTTCGCTGTTCCGGGTTTGGCGGTACCGCAGAACGGCCGAATAATAATATTATTATTATTATTCCAATGACGAATAATAGTGGGACGGCCGCCGACGGTTTCGCCGATCGGTACCCGCGACGTTTCGCGGAGCCGGAGCCCCCCCCCCCGCCCCAGTCCCTCCCCTCATACCGATTGGACGAAAATCTATCTCGTCCGTACGGTGATAACACGAATAATAATATTAGCGGGCACGGTAGCCCCAGGAACGACGTGATTTTCTTTTTGGGACGTTAACGATATTATTGTACTGCTACCAGCGCCCAACGGTCGACCTGTAAAAACGGAAGCGCGGCGGTTGTAAAAACGAGAGAAAAAAAAAAAAAAAAAAAAAAAAAAAAGAGAAAAAAAGTAGGTATATTATAGTAGTATATCGAGTCGTAAAGCTGTCACGAACGAGTAATAAAAACACCTAAGTACATATAATATAATATATAAATATATATATTTGTGTGTATGTACGTTTACGCGTTGGCGGTCGGCAAGTCGGCTTTTCGGACCTAACCCGTACGAATGTCACGGTACGGAATAATAATATTATTGTTATGAATAATAATAATAACAATAGTAATATTATTATTGTTATTGTTATTGTTATTATGGGAGACGATATCCGTACCGTAGAGCTTTTAATCCGAAACCCGCCGGCGCGCCCGGACGACGGTCCTCCGGGGACCGCGCGAGCGTTACTGCGGGACGCACGGCCCCGGGGCGTGTGGTTAACGGCCGGCGGCATTTCTCCGATACGTCGTTATTTATAGCGATAATGGGCCGAACAACGTACACGGAGGTGAAAAAAAAATATATATATATAAAAAAAAAAAAAAAAAAAAAAAAAAAAACAAACGTACATGGGGTGACACGGCGACAGCTGCAAATTGTATAATATCGTGATATTATATACGGGAGTATTTATTATATGTCGGCTGCGGCGGGACGCGCTATCTGCCGACTACAATACGTTAAAAAAAAAAAAAAATAATAACAATAATAATAACCGCGGTATTTTGCCTATTTTCACATAATAATTATTGTATAATTGTTTTTTATTATATTTTTTTTCTTTTAGTTATTCCTATCGGTCGTTCTTCGTCGCATGTTACTTATGTATGACCACACCGCTGCCAACAGTGGGCGTAATTGGGAATTTCGATCTGGCGGGGTCAACAATAATTTAACATAACTTAACATATACTGTTAGGAAAAAAAAAAAACAAAATCTAGATCCGATTTACTGGGCTCGTTGCGAATATCGTTTACTAGGAGGGCTTAGAGACTTTTAGTGTTCGCGTATTGTTTTTGAAAAATGAAAAAAAAAAAAGAAATATCCGAGTTAAATTAATATCGTTTCTAAATGCAACATTTTATTTTGCGTTTTTGAACTCAATTTAAACAATTTCAATAACAAAACAAAATTTAAAAAAAAAAAAACCTGTAGAATTCGGTTTTTTTTATTTTTATTTTTAAAGCGTATTAGCGTGGTTTATTTTTTTTTAGAGCTAATCCAAGTCATTACTAACATCATACCGAATTCTATTTCAAGCGAGAATGCAAATAACGCGGTCGCTAAGTAGACAACGGATATAATTATTGAGACTTGATATATGTGTATATATATATATATAAACTGCATGTTTAATTATCATAATTATTACATATTTATGAAAATTTCATAAGCCGAAAAAAGACTTTGGAACGTATTTTTCCACCTCGCCCCCGTATATATATATATATATATATATATATATATACATATATGTATATGAATAAATTATTGGTGACCTGCGGTGTTATATATTATACTTTAACACGTTTGTAAACGCAAAAACCGTATAGAACACAACAATATCGGTTAACCCGAAGGGTTTTTTTTTTTTTTTTTTTTTATAATTTTAGTTTTCACGCGCTACGGGAGCCGATCGTTTGAACGATAATGCTGCGCCCGTGACGGGCCCCGGGACCTCTTCGATAGTTTAAACGGGTAACACGTACACCCCGTATCGGGTCCCGGGTCAGTTTAGACGCAGTTTAAGTGCCGGCAATCGACAATAAGAAAATGATTGTCGTTAAAAAATTATTGCATTCGTTTTAGAAAAAAAATAAAACGGTAAAATATACGAAACGGATTTATTAGAACAGGACAAATATACTGAAAAACTGAGACGTCGTTGTCGACACTCGTTATATATATATATATATATACATACAGATATTTTTTTATTTCCCTTATTTTTCATTGTTCGGCACGTTTAACGCTGTACGAAAAATAATCGTGTTATTTTTTTTTTTTTTTATATTATTCGGAGGGACGGTCCGAGCCGAATGACGTTCGCCGACTGTTTGTGCCTTACGTTTAAACGTTCTCGTCAAATTTATCCAAATCAATCGGATCGCTCAACTGCTTCACCTACTGTATTATTGGTGACCCGCCGTGTTATAAATTATACTATAACACGTTTATAAGCGCCAAAAACGTATACGAGAACACAAAAATATCGGGTAACCCGAAGGGGTTTTTTTTTTTTTTTATAATTTTAGTTTTCGCGCGCTACGAGAGCCGATCGAGTTAGAACGATAATGCTGCGGCCGTGACGGGCCCCGGGACCTCTTAGATAGTTTAAACGGGTAACACGTACACCCCGTATCGGGTCCCCGGTCAGTTTAGACGCAGTTTAAGTGGTCGACTAGTGCCGGCGATCGACAATGAGTAAATGATTGTCGTTAAAAAACTATTGCATTCGGTTTAGAAAAAAAATTAAACGGTAAAATATACGAAACGGATTTATTAGAATAGGAAAAAGATACTGAAAAACAGAGACGCCCTCGTTCGACACTCGTTATATATATATATATATATATATATATATATATATATATATATATATATATATATATATATATATATATTTTTTTATTTCCTTTATTTTTCATTTTTCGGTACGTTTAAACACTGTACGAAAAATAATCGTATTATTTTTTTTATTCGGTGGGACGAGCCGAGCCGAGTGACTTTCGCCGACTGTTTGTGCCTTACGTTTAAACGTTCTCGTCAAATTTATCCAAATCTCAACTGTTTCACCTCCAATATTTACATTGTGTTTTTTTAACCCATGTTTTTTTCATTATCGTTTCCGTAAACCATTTTCACGGGAATTGGTAATAATAAGATAGATAAAAAAACATTTTGGGCCTCTCGATTAACAAAACCGAGTCCGTTTAAAACATATCGCCGGGGCCGAAAAAGCTTTCGGTCCGTCCCCGTGTTGTTATGAATATTGCAAATTGTCGATTCTGAAGTCTCAACAAAAATTATTCGTTTTTATAGTTGTAAGTTTGTGACTTGTACGTAGTATAAATAAAAAATATTACGGTCAAAACGATTTCTGATCGTTGGAGTACATGGGATTAGTGATGTATAAACAACAATTTTAAAATATCTAGATAATAGATATTTGGTAAAAGGATAAAAATAAAGATAATTAGTCGGCCGCTTTTTATATAGATACAAAAATGTTTATCGTTATTATTATTATTATTATTATTATTTTTTTTTTCCATTAAACTATAAATATTAATAGTGATCGTATAGTATCGTATCGTATCATTTCTAGATTTCTAATAAATATTAGTAATACCCGTGATTCTTAAAACAATAATTTGTATTGTTTGTGTATATAAATTGACTAAATTAGAAACAATAAATATTAAAATATTGAATTTGATCTAGATACGGATATGATTATGTATCTCGTATATCAGATAATTTATTTCTCGTTTATCTAGATAAAATATAAAAAAAAAAAATTTTTAAAACAACACCGTATGGGGGTATTGGCGAGCGACAAATATATTTCACACTTTCGAAAAATAAACATAACGCTCAAGTGTATTGTAGACAATTTATATTGCTTTAAACCCGAATTTCGATACCGTAGCGACGCGGACGCCGAAAGAAAAATTATTGGGTGAGCATACCGGCCATAAACGATATCGTATGTGCGGGGGTTTTTTTTTTTTTAATAATGTTTTTTTTTCAAAACCGGCGTTTAGTGCGATATATTTGGAGAGAAAATATCACCGGAATACGAGAAAATCGTAAATAATAATAATAATAAAATCAATTAATATCAATATCGGCTCGCGATTTTCTAATTCGAATATCGGCCGGGGAAATCGTATCCGCCGGAACTCACTAAGAAAAATGTCTGAAAAACCAAAAAAAAACCCATATACCTATATATATGCAATACGGTAGCATTATTCGGGTGTATTATTACCGATATTATATTCCGGACACGCATATACGACAATGTTGCCCGTGTGTGTCTCGTGTGTGTAGAAGACAGAGCGTAGGAACGTGTAGTCTGCGGCGCGACGACCCGGACGGCGGCGGCGAGCGTAATAATAATATAGCGGACAGCTGACCCGTCCAATAAAAATGTATATTTTACGGCCGCCCGGTTCTTTTGTACGGCCGCGTCACGGGCCGGACAGACGCGCGTGCACGTATCGGCTATTGCTCGGGCCGCGCACACAATGGCACGCCATATACGCGCGCCGCAGGTATATTATAATATATAGGTACACCCCGTACGCGCGTATATATATATATAATATTATATTTTATATTATTGAAGAAAAAAGAGAGAATACGGGAGAAAAAAAAAAAAAAACTAAAACGTAATAAATTACGTTAATATACAAGCGCGCGCCGTGTTTGTTTTCGGCCTATATATGAATATATATATATATATATTCACACGATACGATTCACGCCCTGCGCGTTTTTGTCGTGGAATCCTACCATGTGTAGGCCACAAGACCGCGAGTTTATTATTGTATGTATTATGCGTAAAATATTATTATATTAACGATCGAATATTTCGTGTTACATACCTGTGGGCGGATAGGGCGTCGATGTGACCGGATCGTGCGAACCGCCGTAGTTCCTGAGCGACACCGCGGGCGGCGGCGGCGGCGGCGGATACGCGTTGTCGTGGCCGAACGGAGCCGCGGCCGCGCCGTCGCCCGACCCGGACGTCATCCTCGACGTGTTGTTGCCGGGGCGGTCGTCGCCCGGGCTACCGGACTGCAGGTACGCCGGTTGCGGCGTGTCGGCCGGGCCGCTGCCTCCTCCGCCGGACGAGTGTCGCGAAGCCGAGGCGGCAGCAGCGGCCGCGGCCGCAGCGGCTACGGCCACGGACGACGAGGACGACGACGACGTAGTAGTGGTGTACGGCGAGTAGTTGGTGCCCCAGGACTGTGAGAACTGCGAGTGATGGTGTTCGGCGGCCAACGGCGGTCCCGCGGAACTGCTGCACGGCGTCACGCCGCCGCCGCCGTTAGTGTATTTGCTGGTCAGGCCTCCGCCGCCGCAATAATCGGTAGCCGCGGGCGACCAGAACGGTAATCCCGTGGGCGGTTTACGCCCGCCGCCGTCCATGGGCGAACGGTGGTGATGGTGATGGTGGTGATGGTGGCCGCCACCGCTCGCGTCCGGAAGGTTGTAATAGGTCGGTGCGACCGGCTGATGGTGATGATGATGATGCGGAGCGGAGTACTGGTCGAACGCGGCGTGGTCGACGACGGCCGGTGAGTACGCGTTCCAC
Organism: Tuberolachnus salignus; assembly: GCA_956483605.1. NCBI lineage: Eukaryota > Metazoa > Arthropoda > Insecta > Hemiptera > Aphididae > Tuberolachnus > Tuberolachnus salignus. Next base: position 43,978,817 of record OY101432.1, read on the forward strand.
TGGTGGTGCGAGTGTCTGATGACACCCGCGGTGGTGTCCATGCACTCGTATCCACCGCCTCCTCCGCCTCCGCCGCCGCCACCGCCGCCGCCGCCACCACCGCCGCCGATCGAATGCGATTGCAACCGCTTGGCCGGTATGTGGAGCAACGGTGGTTGCTGGTTAGGCGGAGGAGTACTGCAAGACGTCGCAATAGGCGTGGACGACGGTGACGTTTTGATGACAGCCGCCACCGGTGTGATCCGCGTGATATCCGACGACGACGGCGGCTGCGGCACGGGCGGTGGTGGCGGCGGCGGCGGGCTGTCTTCGTACAGGCCGCCGTTCATCATGGTCCACCAGCTCAGCCCGGGTCCGGCTGTCGGGGTCGGGCACCCTGCTCCGGTGGTGACATCGTGTTCACCGCCACCGTACAGCGTACCGACGGCAGCGTCCCCGAGGTCGCCGATGATGATAATTGTTGTGGTTTCGGACGGGGTTAGGAGTAAACGGACCGGTCGCGCGGGTTGTTGTGGTGTCGGTGTCGCGGTTCAGTCGGCGTATCAGACGTTGGCGGACCGATAGGGTCGGCAACAGAACACAAAAATACAAGTCCAGATCAGTTTAGAGCATAAAATAATATTGGCACTCAATATTTATCATAATATTTTTATAATAGGCGTATAGCGCGCGAACGTGTGTGCGGTTATCAGGACGCGATTGTTTATATGCCGGAAAAAAAATTTACCCGACAAACATACCTTAGTAATAACTAAGAGCAAAAAAAAAAAAAAATTTAATTAAATTATCTTCACTTATATTGCCGAGCAAAAAAATAACCGTCAAAAAAAAAAAATAATAAAAAAAAAAAATAAATAAATAAATAAAATCGGATACGCGTTCGCGAAACTTTGAAACACGAAACAATATTTCCAACTACCGAACGCGGACGGCGCGTGTGCGCGTATGATGGAGAGGTCCGAAGTTTCGTACGCACGGTGGCACGAGAGCGGACTGACGTGAGAAGTGACGACCGCCGATGACGGGTGACGACACACCGCGCCCGACGGCTCACAAACGGGCCGACGCGAGCGCGTAACAACGTTGTTGGTCGGTGTTTTGCGGCCGTGCACCGTCGTCGTCGTCGCCGCTACGCGCGTAGTATGTGCGCGTGTTGTTTTCGTTCTCTCCGAGCAGCGCCCCCGGCCGCGCGGCGCGCTGCCCGGCGGACCGGCCGCAAACTACGCGGGCGCCGACCGGCCACCGGCACGCGCGGTAGCGCTGCTCTCAGGCCCTCGCCGGCTACCGTCTACTACTACGCGCTCCCGTGCTATTATTATTATTATTATTATTATTATTGTAATGGCACGTCCGACCGCCGCCGCCGCCGCCGCCGCCGCTACCATTATTATTATTATAATAATCAAAGGCGCCCCTTATGCGGAGGCGGAAACTATATAAAATAATGGCGCGTGCTCGCCGCTCCGTTGTTTTGTATTACTAATATCGTATTTTTTATTCCCGTACACGTCCCGACTGTTATTCGTATTACCCACATCTCCGGAGGATTTTATACATATTTATATACACACAATTGTTTTTATAATATATTATATTATAACAAAATGACCGTTCACCTACTCGAGTTAAACTTGAGTAATATTGTACACGACGATTGGCCACCGCGATCAACAAACGCACAACATGTATCGTTAATACATGAAAAAAAATCTCCCATATATTATATAATATGCATAGTTTTTAATTTTATATTTTCCAATGTGTATTATTATAATATTTATTTCGACACCCGCTACGAAAACCCGGAACTCCATGAACCTCGTGTAATATTTCCACGAGCGTTTCTGCTCGGCCCAAACGTCTTTATCCACAACGTAAACCGAATAAAACCTCGAAAATTGCCACAACATTTGTTGACGTCTCGAAAGGGTTAAAAATGTACGGTGAAAATGTCTGGTCGCTTCGATCATTTTTAACCGAGCCGCAATAATAAAGAACAAATCGAAAATAGAAAATATGATAACAAGTTATTTTTTAGTAGAATTTAAATTTAAAAGATAACGGAATATCAAATACTGCAATGCATATTGTATGTAAATGTATTCCCTCAGAAAGTATATGAAAAAGTATTAAAAGATATCGATAAAATGATTGTATGGCACACGTTTCTCTAAAAATACAACAACAAAAATTAGCTTCTATATTCCATAAACAAATTTCGATCAACGTATCAGAACAGAGGAAAATAAAATACAAACTCATCAAGTTCCGAAGCCTTGATTATTAGTATAATAAAAGAGAAAAAAATCAAGAATATACACAGCAATTATATTAGACCTTCTCTCATGTACACTCGAAAGGAGGCTGAAAACCTTAGTGAACGGCGTATATAGAATGAGTATGATATTGCGTGCGCCGGTTTGCGATACCAGGACACAAAATAACGGAGAGAGAAGTTCAATAAAGAATTACAGGAAGAAAAATGGACCCAAAGACGCCAGTTACTAGCTATAGGCAAACAGACAAAGGATACATTAAGGCTGTTGTGCAATGGAAACCGAAAGGGAGGAGACACCGAGATGGACGTCGGAAGAGGTGGTTGGACGCACTTGGGGGAGATCTCATAGGAGCGCAGGGCCGGTAGGAAATAAACCAGGACCTAGTGAAGTATACGGAGGGTGATGTATAGTGATGGCGGCGAAAACTCTTGAGTGATTTATGGACGCCCGCCAGAGAAGCAGAAAATTGCAATTTATACAATATTATAAAACAAACTAGTAGGTCCGTGTCTTAGTTTGCGTACAAGTCGTTGTAAAATTATCGTTTTTGTCGATTGCACTCGCATTTTTAGTTAAACTAATATAAGTGCATTGGCAACACTGCCGATGGGTTTGCGCTCGCCAATTTTTATATAATCGAAATTGTTTAGAAACGGTTAAATGGAAATTCTCGTATAGGGGAAAACAGAGGTCTAATTTGTTGTATTAGCCCGAGATTCATATACGTATTTATATACGGTATATAATATTATGGACAATAACACGTAATAATATAAAGGGAAACGGGGGAAACCGGCTCGTCGAATATATTATTATTCGTCATCGCGCGCAGTTCAACATTTTACTATATATTTATACGTATAATAGAAAGCCTCGGTGATTCATATATATATATACAGTTCGTCTGCGGTATATTATTAAGAAAACCCATTATTACATACGGCCGGTCCTACGTATCGTATATATTATATAATATAAATTTGACCTCAACCCCTTTCACGAGATATAGATAACACACGAGACCGACGCGTGTTGCGGTCGACTTTTCTGATAATCCGATATACATATATATATATATATATATATATTGTATATCTTTATAGATATAATATTTATATACATATATAATAAAAAATTCTAACGGACGCGGTATATAAAAACTACAGACGGGCATTACCGATTAGTTCGAATGGTATTTATTGTCGAGCGGTTTTCTACACGACCGAATTAGTATTGACTGTCGAGAATAGTGATTAACGTTACCGAATAGACTGTCCAACAGTTCAGTAGACCATCGAATAGTTGTTTTATTTTTTTTTTTTTTTTTTTACGACCAAATAGACGATGGGCATCGTGCGCGCATCAACAAAATAAACGGTCCTTATCATAAATTTATATTACCGTTCTTATCAGAATCAGTACCCGGAAATATCATAGGCCTATATTATATTGTTTAATTGAAGGCATTAGATTTACATTTTTAATGAATTTTTTTTTTTTTTTTTTTGTACAAAATTCAATGTCGTGTTGTTATATAGATGTAATTTTCCAAGTAAATCGTATAATGTAAAAAATCAAAAACAATACGCCAGAATTTAAATTTAAACAAAATTCTATAATCGCCAAATATATATATATATATATATATATATATATATATATGTGTATACTACAATAAGAGCTGTTTTTCGTACCACGAAAGACGATATAATAATATTAATCTGACCAATCTCACCGATTTGTACTTCCTTGACGATACCGGGGACGTGTAGTCTTTCGATCTACGAATCGGGAGAACGAAAAACGGCCGCCGATGCCAACGCTACCGTTGAACCGGAATTTACCGTAAATCAATAATCGCGCCTCCAGTTGTACAATCGGAATTGCCGAATAGTTTTCGACCACCGAATAGTTCGATTTTGGCTATTCAGTAAAGCGCCCCCACCCCCATTACTGATAACAAAAAAAAAACCGTTAAAACCATAACAATAATGGTATAATATAATATCTTAGACACGCGATAAAATACAATATACGCCACGGATTATTATTATAATAATAATAATGTAATGTAAGAATGGTGGGGGGGGGGGAAATCGAACGACAAAAATATATATTTGCGCCGAGAGAAAATTACAAGTATAATAATACTGCGCGTAGAAAAGAAATGGCGCGTGAAAATACCGTGTGTGTGTGTACCTACGTATATAATTTTGCAACGCGTGCCCGGACGTCTATAAAGATTTCGCACACCGTATATATAAAGCAAGACACGTATTATACAACATATACGTAAAATATATGACGTGTGTACACACGTAATATATTATTATTGTACATTGTAGGACAAATTTATTTTTATTTTTTTTTTCTTTATTATGCGTGCGATGCGACGAAACACAATAATAAAAGGCCATCAGAGGCGGCCGTGTTGACTCTCGTCGTAACAATAATAATAATAATAATAATAATAACAATAATAAAATAATATATTATATTGTGTCAGTTTTCGAATTTCCGCGCGGATTACCTTGACTTTTTTTTTTCTTTTCGCATTTTTAGTCACGGCCCCTCGACGAAACGTCAAATAAACCGTATCGGCGCGCCGAACGGAAATGCCGCACGGAGGGCACGTCGATTATTTATTATCATCGTAATATAGGGTACCCTTAATAACAAAAAGTCGCGAGTATAATAATATATAAAAAAATAAAAAAAAAAATGTGCGTGTCAATATATATATATATATATATATATAGAGAGAGAGAGATAAAGGGGCCGCCGCTGGGGGAGAAAAATATCCATTATAAGGGGGACCGAAAACGGCGAATATCGGCCGGCGGGGAAAATCGTTCGCGACGTTATTATCTAAAGTACACTGCGGGCGACGACGGCGGCGTCGGCGAGACGGAAAATTGCACAAGGCGACGCCGACGAGCAGAGAAACACGACGGGAGTCGTCGGCGTCCCGGTCTTTTCGACAATTATATCGTAACGCCCGGGCGCGGACGACGGCGCAGGGGTCGGGCATTCGCTTTTGTAAAAACGCCGTACTGAGCGCATTAATATAATAATATAATACGGCACGATGTGTTAAAAGACGACGCGGACGCGAACGGTTGCCGGGGAACGATATAAACACGACCCGAAAATATTTTTTATATATCATATACGCGTCGGGAAAAAAATGAAAGAAAACAAATGAAGGAAAAAAAACACCGGTGGGGCGGGGAAACACGAAAATTATCCTCTCGGCGTGTACCTAAATAATATTACATATATATATATATATATACGTATGTGAAACGGCACGGAATACGAGGCATAAAGACGTCCGCGTGTGTAATAATCATTATAATATATTATTATTAAGATGTCGTCGTTCACCTGCTCCGAGGTTTTATCTACGACGTGAAATAATGATATTATTTTAATATCGCGGTATTCGTTATAATAATAATAATAATATATGTGCGTCCCCGAATACTGATTTCAATCGTCTGTGGCGGCGTCGGCGACGTCCGTCGGCTGTGGCTGTGGCAGCGGTGGTGGCGGTGGCGGTGGCGGCGGCGGCCATCTTTGTACGCGCATGTCGGCTCATTATACGATTGTCGACTGGTCCGCGGACGCTCCGCCGCCGCGGGAGGTCCCGCGCAAGCGCTCGTTATCGTGTATATAATACGAAATATTGTAACTTTTTTTTTTTTTTTTTTTTTAATTTTTTTTTTTAGGTATATTATAATATTATGCTAGACGTGTAGGTATACGCGTACGAATTTACTGCGAATAATATTATTAATATTACGACTCGAGACGAGAAATATATGTATATATATCTATAAATTATTTATTATACTGCTGTTAGATTCGCACACACGTTCGCGCGCGCGGTACATACACCTGATTACCGATTTGATTTGATTTGTTTATTTTTTTTTTTTTCTAAAGTAATAAAATATTATTTTTGGCGTTTCCGCGATTAAACGATTTTTGATTTTATTTATAGTAGTTTTTATAATTACCTTGGACGCTGGCCAGAGTGATAGCGGGCAAGAAACAGTGCAACCTGAAAAAAAATTTAAAAAAAATTATGTATATTGTATAGCGCACAATTTATCTGTTAGGTTACAATTTTTTCTGTTTCTGACAATATAGGAGTATAAACGATTTTTCTGTTATATTTCAACGTGATTGTTGTTATACGTATCGAATAATATAAATTAATTCTGTTCACTAGACTTCAATGTTCAACATTTATCTTAATCCGTAATTTTTACCTTGTAAAATAGAATAATTACGTTTTGAAATTAAAAAAATGTTATTCTCTGATTGATAAAAAAAAGTGACTTTTCCGATTCTTTCCCCGTACCCTTCATAATCAATATAACACATTTACATTTATAAATATATATATATATATATATATTTATACGACACTCCGTGAACCGTGCGTTTTTCCGACAAGAATTTTATCACGGTTTTCGTCGCATGCAGAGAGTATGAAAATGTTGTCAAGGTGCACACGTCGTCTCTGGTTTTTGTGATTACGCCGCACGCACGCAAGCACGCACGAATATTGCTGCAGACTTGCTATACGTGTACTCGTACATCGTGACCGTTATCATAAATAATGATATGGGGTGCGAAATTCGCCCTGTGGCATGTTGGGCACACACCATATAAATTATGATGTTTTCCAAGTAAATATAGACATTGTTAACATAATTATATAGTTAACAGCCTAACCTGCTATACGTACACGTATATATATACTCGCATAAATTATACACACCTCCGCCGCTGGAAACCCCCCCCCCCATAGTATGATATATATTTTAGTTTTAATTTCTAGAGGAAATAGTATCAGGATATATATACATGTATGTGGATAATAAAATCTCGTGAAAATCGTATAGAAATGTTTCCCCTGCTTAACGCGACAGTGGACATTTAAGAGCCGGATCCAACAAACTCAACCCGGCTGAAATATATAATTTCAAGATTATATTACTAAATAAATACTCAATAGTTGTTGTATTTTCAAGTCATCGTGGGCGATATAACCCCTAACCCCTGCCATCCCGAACACGCCTTTGGTATGTAAATATCGATATTAAAATGATATCATGTATTATGATCAGGGCCGGTCATAGGGTTGGGTGAGCTAGACGACCGCCCAGGGCGCCTTCACAGTCCGAGATATCATAGTATTTTAGTGAAAGTTCTTGTAATTCGAATTATTATAAAAATGACTTAACTTTAAATTTCTTTCAGAAATAAAAATTAATTTAAAAAATACTTAACTTTAACTGGAAAGGGCACCATTAAATTTCCTTGCCCAGGGCGTTAATTTTCCTAAGACCGGCCCTGATTTTAATGTACATTACGTGTGTACTGTGCATGCAGTAACGCACAGAGCCTGATGGCGATGAAATTTTAGGTTTATTTGGAGAAAATAAATTTTAAATTTCTTCCGGTACACTCTGCAGGGGCGGTCGAACGGGGCACCGATGAGGGGGCTATACCCCTTCCCCCTATAACCTCGTTTCCCTTCAATCTTTATAATAATATATGTATATATATTTAAAAAAAAAAAAAAAAAATGTTTTGTAAATAATAATAGTTGTTCAAAATCAACCTTTATTATCTCTACCGCCCACCCGTGATAAATTCGTTGGACCGCCGTTGCCCACACACAGCGACGACGGCGCACAAACAAAACCGCCACCGGAATATATTAATCTGTATTATAATATATAAATTCTAATAAATATATATAATATTTCTGGTCGCGGCGTTTACGACCACGTCGTTTTTCGATTATATATATATATATATATAAAATACATACGTCTATCCCGGGTATTATAATACGGTCGGAATAATGGTAAAACGGTGTTCGGAGCCGGGACGGGAGATAGAAAAAAAAAAATGAATATAACTTACAATTTGGTCGGGCGAGCGGGGGAAATGGTATACTTAGCTCGCGGGTGTTCGGTATTATAGATACACGTGCACTCGTTGGTCGACATCCGAAAAGACTATATAATAATAATAATAATAATATAATATGATATAATATCGCCTCCGATCGATATTACATTATTATACTATATGATAGTATAGACCACGTGTGCCCGAAATATGCTACGTCCGGTATAATACGAGTGGTTCGTGTGCGAGTATATTATAAAATATATCCACGTTTTGGTATCATCGACATTTTCCAGACGAATATTCTTTCGTTTTTCTTTCTCGTTTGTATTAAAAATTCGGACGCGAAAAACCGCATTCGTCTCTTGTGCTGTTTTATAATATAATTATATATATATATTTCGAGAAAAAAAAAATACTAATAACACGACAATAAACGTTTAGGTTTATACGATTTATGTGAGAAAAACAAAGTACGATATACCGATCGTAAGGGTGGGCTAATGTTATAAGCGAAAAGTCGGTAATAAGGTATTGGATATGGACGCGAGAGATTTTAATGTTTATATCTGTACACAATGATTAATAAATCAGCAAGAAAAAAAAATTATTTTAAATCATTGCTAATGAAAAACGATGCTGAACGGTGTTTAGGTAAAAACGTCTTGATAAATTAAAAGTATATTGTATATATTGTTAGTTTGTAACTATACAATTGTCCGGGTTTTTTTTTCGCTTCAAACTTTTATGAAGTGTTTTATCCGCCTGAATTGGAAAATAATAAGTACGCAAAATACCATAATTTATACGATGTTCATCAACATTTTAATTTATACCAATAAAATATATAAAAATCACGACAACGGATTTATGATATTTGTATATGGTCATTAGAACAACTTGTGACGATCTTGTGTCAAATTTTCGAGTATTTTTGCTGGGCAAACATTTTTATCCACATAAAACCATATATAAAAACTTAAAATAAAAAAACTGGACAATTTAATAAATATATGTATAACAGAAAAACCGCAATGATTTGAAAATTGTACCACGATTAAAAAGGGCTATTATATTATTAAGTATTCAAAGAAAATATCAGTTTCGATTATACTGCAATAAAAAAAGTATAAGACAATAACAGAAACCGCCCGTTATTTCTTAAATATTCCGGGTTTTTTTCCCCCAGCTATTAAGAAAATTACAAGAAATATCCAAAAATGCATCAACTAAATCCAATATACTATATGCAATGTCCATTAAAATTGTTGATGGAAGCAAGAATTCTGATCGAAAAGTTGTTCAAAAGATCTCTTCGATTCTGAACTACCGACGTCCGTATTCGTCCAGATGGTGTAATCACGAATTTTCTACAATTTTCAACGTTTCCATAATAAATACGTATAATTATAATGCCGTACATGTACTTGTATATATAAATATACGGTCGGTCTAATTTTCAAAATCGTTTTATGGCCATGCGCTGCATTGTCGGGCGCGTGTTGTAACGATCGTCTTGGGTGAAGTATAAATATAAAATATCAAAGTTGTAAAATAACAATAATTCGTTGTTTTTTTTTTTGTCATCGAGTTTATACTCTTATACGTATATATATATATATTAGCTTTAGCCCGACTACAATACACAGCGCGCCACTTTAATTTATATAATATTATATCTCATGATCTGCAGTATGAAACGAATCGACGACGGGTTTGGACTATAAAAAAGTTTAGAGTGGATTGTAACTTTTTTTTTTTTTAACAGTATATATATATATACAATAATACACGGCGCAGTTTCGCAAGCGAAATCCGAATGCATAAATATATTAAATATTTACAGCATTTTGCTGTGAAAAGTTTCTATGATGTCTATATATTATTACAAATACACAATATATAATATATATAAATTTACTATCCGATGCAACGTTATACGTTAGAAAACTTTATAACTTATTATAATTTATAGTATAAACTCGAATAATATTTCTGTTGAATTTTAACGGAATATAAAAAAAAAATTAAACATTTTTTTATTCCGCTGCTGGTATAACATAACGATGTAAGTTCAATATTATATTAAACGCGAGAGAAACGCCTATAAAGAAGGGCTAATTATAAATATTTGGTGAAAATATCAGATGTTTACGTTTCTTTTTAATCGAGTTACAGCAAATAGAAATAATCGAAAATATAATAATATAACTGTTATTGCCGTAAATTTTCCGGTTTTACCAAATTATTAAGGAAATTACAAAGAAAATCGAAAAATCGACCTCTTCAATGCACCAACTAGATACAAGATTCTTCCAGAAAACATATTACATGTGAAATTCAGATTAAGATTTCTTGAAAATTTGTTTACAAACAGAAAAACTAAAAAAAAAGGCACACATCATAGTAAAACTAGTGCATTTTCTTCGTTTCGCTCATAATTAAAAACATTTTTCAGAAAAATTTAAACACGGATTGAAATCGATTTATATACGTAATGCGTCGAGTATAATATATCGTAATACATAGGGGAGTATACATATCAGTAATCTTTTTATTTCTTTCTACAGATAACCGCGCCATCTTTGACAGATAATATATTATTATTATTTTTTTTTTTCATGGATAATAATTGTCCGTTTTATTTCGCCATGTACAATCGCGGGTCACGAAAAGGGCGTTTTTACCGCGGTCCATATTTTTGGAACATGTTTTTTTTTTTTTTTTTTTCTTTTGATTTTATGATTTTATATTTGACACACGCCGCAATCGCTATATTATACACGTGTGCCACGTCTGTATAGTACAGCGTTATTATCATCACCGATACTACGACGGAATGGATATTGTTTTTACTATTTTAAATACGTGCACGTGGGGTTGATTTTAGGTTTTTACGCGTTTTATAATAATAAAGGAGACGTCTGTACTTCATTATCGGTATGAATCGCTATTATGTATCAGGCATGCGAGGAATAGGAGGAGATTGTGCTGCGCACAAGGGGAGTGACTTGGCGTACACACACACTGATACAGCGTGTATGTTTGACTTCTGACACGGATGCCGGTTATATGTATAGATGTATATATATATATATATATATACCCTTAAGAAAAAAAAAATAAAGAAAATAAAAACGTGCGTTCTGATGGCAACAGACACATAAACTATATCTACAACACGAAATTCACATAAAGAACTCGGGGGACGGTTGTATATACGTACGTGCGTACTATAACCGTGTAGTGATATTTATATTATTTTAATTTTCGATAAGAATCTTCGAAAACCGGTCGTGTAGGTCCCTATCTAAACGAAAATATTTTATTAAATTACATATTACGCTGGAAATATGCCCTTCTCAACTATAAAAAAAAAAAAAAAAGAAAAAAAAATAGTTACCGTGTTATACACAGCCATTTTTCAACAAAATTATTATTTACGTTTTAATTTATTTTACTCGCACGGGTACCCAGTAAATGTATATTTATTTGAAATTTATATCTACAATGCCCGTCGTGTTTTTCCACACGATGATATAATACATATACTTTTAAATCCACTGCGTATTACATATATACTTTATATGAATATAATTACATAATTTTATTACTTTCTTGTATTAAATGATATAAAAAATTCACTATTTTACTAGAATAGTATAAAAAAAAAAATATATATATTTGTTTTATTTAATGAATAATCTATATATAAAGAGTGGAGGGTGTATATTATATAATTATTATGATTTTACGGAATACCAACGATTTGTAGGGAAAATATTGATGTATTCGTGTGCCTGTTTGCATGTGCATAATATTACAATACAGTTTAATAAAATTAGAATAATATGTTGATAAAAATCAGAGGGTAAATCACAGAAATCATCTAAATTTCGGGGGGACGGGGCGAAATAAATGGAATTCTCAAAATGTACCTACGCTAAAGGTAATAAATGTTATACCGACATGTGGGAAATCTCGGTAATCGTTGGGAAATCACGAATAAAAATAATTATATAATAATAATAATAATAATAATGTTAAAACGTTTGTGTTGTACATTACCTGTTTGGGTAGTAACCTGATTGAATTTGGGAGTCCACGGTTAGGCGTTTACATTGGCTTCGTGCAGAAAATATTCGTGGCCTTCGATGTCGGTGTAGCCCGGAGAGATGCGCGTGGTGTTCTATATATAGGCGATGCTGCGATCACCCTCTCGCTAAGACTTCGCCGTATCTAAAACACGATAATATATACACTCGGAATTAAATCTCGTACGTACAATACTATATGCATATACGCGTATATATTTATGTACACAGCGCAGTTGTATTAGTTGTATAGGTATACGAATAATGTAATACGAGATGGGGTAGAAATTCTCCCCAGATTTCTATATATATATATATATATATATATATATATATAATACCGTATAGAAATCAAAAGTCTTCTCACGTATACGTAGGTACATATTGTGTATATAAATATATAACGGCTCGGGGTAGTTTAATTTCCTGTGCCGTTTTATCGCTCGAACCGAGAGTAAATATTTTAATTTCGAGCGGGATTCGCCGCGGCAGAACGCGCCGGGGCATAACAAGAGAGAGAGAGAGAGAGCCCGGCGTCGGATTATCCCTCGCGGGAAATTAAAATATACGTATATAAATATATAAATATACGTATATATATATATATATAATACGGGAACACGTCGGCGGCGGGATACCAATTAAAAACCGACCCCGGCGGCCGAGTTTCCGCAGTCTTCGCAGTGCAATTTACCGTTATAATATATGCACGAATGCGAATAATATTATTATATTAAATATATACGCGACGCGACTGTCGTGGGCGTGAGCTGGCTTTTCAATCCGGACGGGGCACGAGGCAAACGGTTTTCCGAAAACTGTAGACAAATCGTTATTTGCTACGCGCGCGGATACTGGAACGAATCATCTAAACGTTTGTAATAATGTGACTTTTTCTACTTTATATGTTCGTAATTATTACGCATTGAAAAGAAAAATCACGGTCGGGATAAAAGCGCCGATCGGGAAAGAGGCATATTATTGGATACGTATTATAACATCGATGTGTTCTCGTAAAGGGCGAGGTTATAGGTATTATACATACCAGAAACTGGGTTAAATTTTCGATGCTGGTCGAAAATGCGTAGAGAAAATTGCGATTGATATCGAAATCCACCATGATTTGTATACTTCAAAATGGTAAATATCTGTTTTATTTGTTAACAATTTTTACCAAATTATTGAGTTCAATAACAGTAATCGGACGAACTTTGAAACGAAACCAGCTATATGTCACGAATTATATTGATTGCGCAATATTATTTTTATAAAAATATATGTATAGAATTGTACGCGCACGTCAAATCTATGTGTTATTTCGTATTGATAACATAGTTATAGAGTGAAATCTCAACTCTGTTTACGATTTTTGTTGTTTGTGAAAAATGTCGAAAATTTCATACATAAGTAATAGCCGATTTCGTAACGCCTGCCAATCGATTCTCGAGTGCACCCCCACTTTTACATCCCTCCTCTCGCAAACTGCCAGTCTTGAGCGCGGTCTACTCCTATCCGATATTTTCCCATTTGTATCTCCTTCAATTATTGTTTTATCACGACTCCATTTTTCCGCCACGCAATTATGAACGTTTCAAAAATAAAATGGTCAGTATATATCGATAATGTATACGAAAATTGTATTCAAAATTATTTATTAAATAATACATTTTTTTTTCTAGACCTCCCCCTCCAAAAAAAAAAAAAAAACTAAAATCCTGGCTACGTGCCTGCACACGTGTGCGGGATGGAAACGTTTTCTCGAAATTTCCAGTATCGACGAAAATAAATACATATATATATATATATATATTATATATGAAAAAACGGTCTGTTTTTAGTTTCGGTTCACACACACACACGTGCGAGGGACGGTATAAATCCGTCGACGGTCGGACGGAACGGGGCCCGACGATTGATAGCCGCACTCTGCACTCTCGGGCGAGACGCGCGTCGACAAAAACGCCGGTGTGTATAATATTATATACTCGTATAATAATAATAATAATATATATTTATACAAACGCCGTCGTATTATACGGGCGAAGGGTCGAGGATAAAAACGCCCGGAGAAAAATATCGTCTACCGTGAAACCGTATGTATATAATATATATATATATATATATATATTCTTTGTCCAGAATAACATTTTCGATACACGTTAAACATAAACCGTGACGACGAGTTTGCAGTGTGCAGACGCCATTTTTCCTTAAAAATATGTCCACCGGATTACGTGAATACAAATAATATTACACGGGCCGCGCAGTATTACGTACATCTGCCATTCTACATACTACCCATAAGAATCTCGTTGCACATCGGACTCGAGATCGGATTTTCACTGTGTTCCCCTACGGGCATTTCCGTTAACCCAACAATTTGTGATTTTTACCAAAAACCGGCGTTGCCAATGTATAATATGCATTCGTGTACAATGCATATTGATCATGAATTATGTTCAATATCTATAGATGTGCGATAAGGACAAAATTAAAATTACAACCACGGACTAATTCGCGATTGCAATAACACGAACACACGTGTCGGAACGGAAAAACTCCTCAAAAGTATATTATTTCTTATAGTGTTGTTGTTGAGTTTCGCGTTTCGTAATTATATTTATAATATTAATATTAAAACGTTTCAAAAATAAATACATTTTATAGCCGGTTTTTTTTTTTTTATTTTGTTTTTTTCCAAACACTATATATATATTGTTGATTTAAGCGACTTAATTCCCGTCGAACATATTAAAATGCTACGGTTGGTATAATTTATTGTATCTTCACAAACGGATCTCAGATAATACTTCTCTGTAGGTTTTTTTTATTATAATTTTGAAAATTTAATATATAAGTAATAAATTCACGATAGAAAGAGCGTGTAAAAACTATACGCGCGTATATCGTAATAATTAATAATGTTAATTATATAATATATATATATATATATATATATATATATATATATATACAAAAACTCGTCCTAATAAAACTTTATTATCCATCATGGTTCATCCCGTCGCGGTATCTACTAATTATTATAATAATTGACCGCTGTATCCACTATTCGAAAATTAAAATATTATAATGTATATAGTACAGGCATCCGCCTATTAAATGTTATACGCTACTTTAAAAATACAAATAAATTATAATAAAAACTACGATTTCTGGTCCTAAATCAGACCAGACCGGATTGTCGTTATCACCTTATGTATTTAACTGCATATGATTATGATGCGTCAAACGACTTTTTCCACGTGACCAGTTAAAGGCCAAAACACATGTACCTAAGTGATGTGATAATATAATTTTAAATACAAAATTAATCAATTTGGTCTATACAATATGTGGTATATATACTATATGCGTACACTATAATATTATTTTATATAGGTACACTTTATTATTATTGTCCAAAAAGATTTCATAATATTCGTCCAGCGTTTTTCATAAACATAATATTATATTATATGATTTGTGTGTACTGTAAACACAATATAATCACAAAATTTGATATTATTAGAATTAATAAATGTGAATAGCATTTATTACAAAAAAAAAAATATATAAGACAGTCGATTTCAAATAAAGTTTTACGATGAATTCAAATATGTTTTCAGAAGTTTTTTCCGATAACAACTAGTCGGATAGTCGGTACAATTGGCAAAATATTGATACTTTTAGAGAAGAAAAAAAAACACCATTTTCTCGACCGTACCTCTATGGCAGTGAAAAAGTATCGTCATTGAGGCGGTGTTATTGAAATGTAGAAAAAAAAAAAATAATTTCGTTTTGAATTTTACAAAATCGGTGACGATTTGGACCCCTTAAGACATTTTTAAATCGGGCGAACCGTTTTGGGACAGAGTCCGACGATAATAATCGCATAAGCCGACATATATATATATATATATAGTTAATTACACGAGACTTTAATCTCGTCGGCGTATTTGTCGGAAACCCCGCGGGGATTATGCGCACCGTCCGCGAATCTTTAGACTGGCGCGAATTGTACGCGTCCAATTAATTCCGCGCTCAAGAAAAAGCGTAACAATATAATATACAGCGGAATACGTATAATAGGGACGACGGGGAAAAAACGACCGGGCGAGCGCCTCTTGAAATCCTTCTCAAACAAGTATTTATATATATATATATATATATATATATATATAACTCCGGATAGTATGATATATATATATATATATATATATATGTGTGTGTTTTTTCCACCCTTCGGCCGTCGCGGCGCCCGAGAGACTTGCGCCCGCGAGCCGGTGCCGCGAACGTCGCCGCCGTCCGCCCGTACTGTACACCCGGCGACGACCAATGGCGACGGCTGTGGGTGTCGCCCGCGGCGATGGCCGCCGACCCGCGTCCCTCGTCCCGCCGTCGTACTCGCGATAGAGGTACACGGGGACGATCGCGCCGCGTCGTCGCCGCGTCGTCGCCGCGTCGCCGTGTGCGGACCGATTTTTGTCGGTTTTCTTTATTTTTTTTTTTTTTTTTTTTTTTAACCAAAAAACCAAACAGTCCGACGCGCAAAAATCTCAATTGCTCGGGCTATAGTTCATTTTTTTGTAAAAAAAAAATATATATATATAAGTACGCTGCACGGCCTTCACTGTATTCGCATTTATACAGGTAGGTATCTCAGTATATTTATCAATCACTTATTATTTCGGAAACCCTCCGAATGGCAAAATAAAGCGACTATTTTACGTTAAATATTGTTAGTTCGGCGGTGGTAGACTACAGAAACACCGTCGATATATAATACGTATCTGTATTGCCTCTTTTCTACTGCCCTGAAGTGTTATTTTTTAGGAGTTTTGTGAACCGTCAGAAAGTTTTTATTGATTATCTCCAAAAGCGAAAAAGTGTACTTACGGGAGTTTCTGCAATAAACGATTCGATTATAACATAATAAAAAACCGATACACTTTGCACCAACTGCTACGCCGTATGGCCACAGTTGTAGGCGGACATTTTGGCATACGTATTATATAGGGTATCTGATTTAATTTATATTTGTACGCGATGACAAATCGTTGCCAATAAAAAACAATTCTGAAGTGAAGTTGATGATCGCAGCTAGGATTCTATATTACGCTCGTAGTCTAAAATGGAACAAATTATAAATTATTGCTGTGTTGTAATACGGTTCCTAGTCTTATTGAAAATGAAGAGGTTTTATGTGTATATTAATAATAATAAAAATAAAAAAAAATCACATTTTATACACGAGTACATAAAAAAAAAAAAAATATGCTGAATAGTATACAATAATTAATAGTGTATAATTTAAGCGTATTATTCCCTTATGGCCCTATTGAGTAATATCAATAATTATTTTTATTAGTATTATAATACTTATAAGTTATACGTATAGGTATAATAAATATATATAGATATTTTGTATAATTTTTTAATATTTTTTATATACAGCTGAGAGAATTATATTATATAATGCGCATTAATTATACGCGAGAACACACGACAATACCTATAATACATAATATACCTATTGTGATAGTAATATCTATGTAGGTAGGTAGGTATTATTATTAGTTATTACGTGTATTATAATAATATAATTCTAATATATATATATATATAAATATACGAGTATTTTGATTTATGTTCGAAAATTAATCTTGCACTTACACATTTATATATATATATATAAAAGGCTGTAGTTAATAAAACAGTCATGTCTGAGGTCCAGCCTATACTTATAGGTAGGTATCAAGGTATATACAGGATATTGCATATTCCTACAATATATATATATATATACATTATACGTACATATATCATTAAACACGATGTTTAAAAAAGTTTGAGATATTCCTTTGAAGTATATATATATATATATATATATATATATATATGTTGATTATTGCGTGATTTCGTCGTTGTTGGCTGCCTAATCGTTTCAAATAACCGACGTGTTGTTTCAATAATCCGTTCGGTTTTCAATGTTCAAATATACGGGCCGGCCGCCCGTCCCGAGATATTTTGTTACAAAATGCTACTATTTAATATATATTTCCAGTAAGTTTTATTACAATATACATATGTTATTTTATATATAATATATCTATGAGTAAAGTACCTGCACTACGCTAGTTGTATATATATATAACTATTATAATAGATCACTGTACGCTATACGATACACAAGAATGAGACGATATTGTGCGTAACAATAATTATTGTATAACGCGTTTTTTGTCCGCTTAAATACATTTTTAACGTGCACACCGTCCCGGCACAATGTTGACTCGACAAATTATTATTAACGAGTATTGATCAACGACAAACACAATATAACTGCGGGCTAAGTATATCAAATAAAATTATCGGTAATATATATAGCGCGCATTATCGTTTGTACAATATTTACATAAACTAATTTAAAATAAATACACATTCAGATAATAGCGGGTACACGTTCAATAAATTCACCCGACATGTTCCTGTTCAAATTTATAAATGTTTTCACTCAACAATAATAATATTCGACAATTCAACAGTGGTTAAATATATTATATGTTTTACTGCTTTCAGAACAAACCGATTCTCGGCTACTATATATCATTATATATTTTTGTACCGTCGTAAAACATAATAATATGTACATAAATAACATACATATTCAAATTATTTGAGCACTGTTTTAAGTGTATGGACATATTATAAATTATTTTTTAATTGTAATAACACTAGTGGTTATTATAATACATATATTTATATATATATATATATATATATATGACGTATCTGCCCACAAACAATGTTTCAGTCAGCAAAAAGAAAAAAAGAAATAAATTTTAAACTATTAAAATGTATTTGCTTAATATACAATAATAACGTGAAAATGCGAAATACTAAAATAATTTCGTTAGTGATGGTGAGCATTTCGGAATATACATAGTTTAAACGGTCGATAGTTTTAATGAACTATCAAATATTTCATTTAAACAATTATCCAAATACTTTTATTCGAAAATCTATCGATTACTACGAAAACCTCCTCGTAACCGAACAAAAACTATTATTCATTATCGAATAGTTTCCATCGCATCACTGTACAGAGTGGTGTGCACATGGGGGGGCGGGTTTTTCTTCTCCTTCACCACACCGACTAAAAAATACAACATTTGTGAGTATTTGTTTTTATTAAATAATAATTTAATCTTGAAATGTACGTGTACATTTCGGCCGAGTTACAAGAAAAAGCTTGATTTGTCGAATAACAGTAGGCGTTTTCGCTAAATCCGGTTTTAAAATCACATTGTCGGGTCAGGATAGAAGAAGATTTCTACGATCATGATCATGATTTATGATTATTATTCAAGTATCGGGTAATACGTGGTGCCCTCTCATTGGAAATTCCCGGGCACGCCACTGTCACTGTATAGTTTTCGTCCGGGATGTTTAGCAACATAATTACATAAATTACCGACATAATTTACCGGCTAGTACGTATTATGTGTTCCACGTCTTTAAATTGTATAATAATAATAATAATAATATTGCGTTATTATTTATGCCGCGGCGTATACTTTGTGTTTTTATATAAGATTAGGAATATTTTAATAAATTATCGCGGCACGCACGGGGGAAAAAAAATAAAAAAAAATGTTAAATATTATAATATCGAAACGATATTAGTGTCGCACGACGAACGTCAAAAATATTATACGATACTGCATATTGTATTATTATAATTTTTTTAATAATATCACGTCGGTAAACTATATTTTATATATATATATATAAAAAATCGCCTTGATTTACGGCCCGGTGAAAAAGTTTTTTGTGTGTTGCCCTCCCCCTTCCGTCTTATACGTAAAGTCATAAACAGGGTAAAGTGTATAATATATATATACGCGTATATACAAGTACAATATTATAATGTATATAATATATTTATATATGGGGAAAAAAAAAAATAATAATAACACGAAATAACTCTGTGGGATACTGCGGGCGGGTCGCGTGGGTACACCACTGCAGGATACGCCCATCGGTGTTAAATTTATATTTTTTTTTTTTCTAATATTTCTTATTCTTAAAATAATAACCTAAAGATATATTTCGGAATTATTATAATAATCCGACGAGCCCGACTTTTTTTTTTTCATATATTTTTCGGTAGTAATACACGGATATTTTTTGACGGCCGCTCGTTTTTTTGTATTTTTTTTTTTCGTATATACACCAAACGGGCATATTCCAATAACGTAGGTCCGCATAAGGCGGGCACACACAATACTCGTGTATAATTATATATTATTATCGTTTATAGGTATAAACCACGCGCGGTAAATTTTATGAAAAAAAAAAAAAAACTTATAGTATACGTGTAAATTAATGTTTTAGACGTTTTTTTTTTTTTTTTTTTAGCTGAAGCTCCCGCTGCGATGTCAAACGACATTATATGGCTATGGTAAGTAGGAGACCGGCAAATTACAAAAAAAGAAATAAAACAATTTTTGTCTTTGTGCGCCGCGGCGACATACAATGTTTGTTTGATATTATTTTTTATTTTTTTTTTCCCCTTGACCGTTTTGTGCTGCATGTATAATAAAAATTAGAACGTGGGAGTATATCGATAATAAGTCTACAGAATTAATTTAATATATCGTGCGTTTTGTTTTATCCGCAGTCAAACCGTATAGGATAAATACGTACACTTAAAATTCGCCGAAATAATTTTTCATCCTTTTTTTTTTTTCATTTTTACTGTTTTACCGATATAATTTTCATAACCTATAGGAAAATTAGTGATTTCGGGGGCCACCGTTTTATGAAAATACTATAATTTACCATGTATTTATTTTTTAAATATCGTGAAACGGAGGAATTATCGTTAAATGCTGCAGTTTATAAGCAGAGATATACTGTATTATTGTGCGTAATATACTTAACTAGACGAATCATTTTTAGATATAAATACTTTACATAAATAATACACACATTAACAAAAGCTGTGGTTTATATCTTATAATTCCTTTATGTACACATGAGATAGAAATCAAGTATTTTACTTTTTTTATAAATGTATTTTTGGCACATGGACATGCGAAAATCTAGACAACATTGTTTATTCGTTTGTATATACAATCTCACACGATCTCGGACATATAACAGAAGTTTTCGGTTTTTAATAGTATAATATGTTATGCGCATTATGCCTACCTCATCGCATATCATTCACAAAACTATTAAGTATTTCAGAATTAAAACCAAACAAATTTTCCTCGGATATATGAGCTTTTCGGTCATATAGAATTTAACGGAGTATTTAGAAATCATATTTAAAATATGTATTATTATAATCCGGCAAGAAAAGTTACTTGTCAAAAATGTCCAATATAATTATTATTCAAATCGTTGATTTTAGTTAAAATCAAATTTAAAAAAAATACGTATTACGGTAAAGACTATATTATTATTATATGTGTATCGTATATCTATCATTTACATAAGATTAAAATTATTTATAAACAGAGTGTAATTGTTAAATAATAGATATATTCATATTCTTTATGTATTTCTATGGTATATTGTTTACATGCGTATGTATATTAATTTCAATTTGTCATTCTTTATTGGGTTATACTTATAAAATATTCTATGATTCTATGAGCGCATTCGGATACATTATTATTGTTTGAAAACTCATTTTTTTTTTTTTCGATTTATTAATATACAATAAAATGTAACCAATCGGAGATTTTATTGATCGCTTTAGTATGTCCCACCCTATATCGTATAGGTATTAGAGATAATAACCAATAAAATATTTTTAGAAAGGACATCGCCATTGTCCATAATATGACCGAATTAAATATTACAATAATATTATAGGTTTTAATGAATGTGCTGCTGACGTCAAATAACGCTAATACGTCATAATAATTTTATAAGTATAATATGGCCAAAATATAAATATTTTAATTGAATTTAAAAATATTATAAATATTACAATGAATATAATTATAGCTAAAATTATACTTAAATTAATTTTATTGTATTTGATGGTTACCTATTTATAATATTTGTTTTTTTTTTTTTAAATTTAATTTAAAAATATGATAAAATTTTTAGTATGCGTTATAATTTATAACCTTTCTACTCTTTTTTTAAATCCATAAACTTTTGACACTCGACTATAAAATATAACAAAATGTTGATTTTAAAATCAATATATTACGTTATAAAAAAAAAAAAAATAATCCTCCAAAATTATAGATTGATATCAGAAAAGAATATTTAAAAAATAAATATATATTAGATATTGTCTTTGAAAAAATAAAAAATATTATACGACATTCCATTGATAAGTACTACTAGTTGCAATTATGCGTATAATAAGTTACATAAGTATTTTATTAAATATAATTCTATTGAATACAAATTATAGATTCATAATTAAAATTAAACAATTTTTTTTTTTTTAAATTATTAATATGTCGATTGTTCGAACGCCGTTCACCGCCAATGCCAGCAATTGAATGGGAAATTATATTTAAAGTTGTATTTTCTACTGTAATATAATATACGATTAGATAAACTATTATTATTAAAATCAGAATTAGATAGTAATCGACGAAACCCGTAGATGCGCGTATATAAATGACGAGCGAAGACAAATCGAAGGTGAATGGAAAAATAATTGCGTTTGCGTTTCGTTATATAGGGGAAAAACACGCACTTGGCCTCGTTGTTGCAAATGGCGACGGGCATAATAATATTACGTACGTGTATATTATAATAAATACAAATATATATTTGTACGCACGCAAACAGAATATGAAAACCATTGTTTCGTATAAACGATGACGAATATAATATCCGTTGGTTGTCTCGTAAACAACAGCATATTGTATTTTTGACATTGAACAATAATACTGCGGTTAGCCTAACCTAAACTATAAGCTACACCGTATTTGCGCGCTGCAATAATATTATCTCCGAGGCGTCGCGATCTTAATTGTATATTATAATTACGAATCCTGAGGAATCGTCAGGATTAATTCAAGGTTTGGTTAATTATATTTTTTCGAAAAATTCCAATAGACCATATGCCTATTACGGGTGTATATATTACAATCGTATTATTGAAGTCCGCAATCGAGTACGATATTTAGCAAAATGTATAATTAATTATGTAGCAATTGATTTAATAATATAATTTAACGATGTTTTTCGAGTACACCGAATTATAATCGGAAGTTGTTTTCGATAAATATATATACAGGTATATAATAATAGTTTATAGTAAAAAAAAAAAAAAAAAAGGAAATAATATGATACAAATTTAACTTAGTACGTCTACAATACTACTTTATTACATTAATAGATGAATACAATAATTAATTATTTAATGAATACAGTTTAAAAAAAAATAAATAAATAAAAAAATTCAATTCAATTTGAATTTAATTTAATTATCTAATTATATGCAATTAATTTATTAATATAAATAATAGTTTGTAATTAAAGATCCAGATAAAGAATAGGTACAACCGAATATTTCACTAATGGTCTTGTTTTATTTCCGTTTAGATTATTTTATTCCATTATTCATTAATACGATGTTTTTTGATTCTTTTTATGAAATATAAACATGTATTTAATTATAATTATGTATTATTATATTATGTTATTCGTATATGCCATTATTGAAAAAGTATGTTATTATTTTTACTATTACTATCATAATTGCGTATCCCACGATATACACATTGCGATATCTCCTGAGATAATGAAGAAACAAAAAATAGAATTTGATTATTCTGTTTTTTGTTTTTCGTATATAACTCATGGGGATACGGACTATAAATATTCATAATCCAATTAAATGTATATGTTTTCGTTAAAAATTTGAAAATGGCCATTTAATGTATTTCGTTTTTCTGAAATTTTGGATGTTTAAACTTTTTATTTTCATTCCCCTCGTTATTTTTAATATATATATATGTGTTTTTAATTTGTTTTAGTTATAGTGTATAATTTAATACCACAGTAGTGTTTTGAAATGATCTCATCTCGTTTTCCGATAAGTTTTGTTTATCAAAATAATATTATGTAATATCAAAATACTATTATGTTTAATACATTATCTTTCTGTGAACTGAAAAAAAAATATTAAAGATCATGGGGTCAGTGAAAATAAAAAGTTGAAACGTCCAAATGTTTTGAATAATTTTTACACCATAAAATGTTCTACAGTTATTCATAAACTTATATTTTACACCATACTGATATCACTAGTGCTTATTATTACATTATTAGTTTAATAGTTTTTACTATCACGATTCTGTATGACAATATCATAATATACTAATCACCACTATACATGAAATTAACTTCAGTCAGTGGCGTATTTTGGACAATTTTTCAGAGGGGGGAATGTCCAAAATTGTAGGAACCTTACTAACCCGATTATAGAATTATTTATTGATAAAAATGAAGATTAAAATAATGAAACATTGAAGGTACTTTTTTTTTCAAATTACTATGTCAACACTTGGCAAGTAATTTTACATTTGAAATTCTGGTATATAGTATAGTAGATAAATTGAAATTCATTACTTAATTCTAACATTTATTTTCATAAATTACCTTATTATATTATTAACATTTAATATTAGTCAATTTATTATTTATTAGTTAAAAAAAAAAACAGCCATTGGATTTAGTTAATCTATTGGGTTGGGCGCCACTGTTGACAGTATAACAACAACTTCAGATAACTTTTATACACGTACTTATGTGTATACATACTATACAGTCTACAATTTTTTTTATTCGCAGGCCACTTAAAATATGTTGGGGCGGGCCAAAATTGTACGAGCACGTGTAAATACGTATACAATAAATATAGGAATTCGAAAAAAATGAAATACTTTTGTATGCATAATTTTACATAGTATTAATTGTAATAATATCGAATAAAACGTTAAACCCGGATTGGCGGCGGGAAAATCGAGCGCGGGCCAAGTTTAGTTCAAAAACGTATTTGATAATAAACGCGCCGGACGTTCGACGGGAGTGACCGGCGCGCGGCTGCGGCAGCGGCGGCGGCGGCGGCAGGCAGGCACGGACGAGCTGTGGCGGCGGCGGTGGCGGCGGCGGCGGCGGCGGCGGCTGTGGGCACGGTTGCGAAAGAAACGCGCTCGTCCGTGGCGGCCGGCCGGCGAAACGACAAGCAGAATAATGATGACGATAATAATAATAATAATATAAAAGGCGGAAAAAAACAACAAAATTTCCCCTCGGACTGCGCCGCCCGGCCATGAGACCCTGGTGCAGTACACCGACACGCGTATGACGTTGTGCACACCACGTGGTGTCCGGGCGGCGGTCTCGGTACGGCGCAATGCCGCTGTCCGTCTTGCTCGCCGCGAGTGCACCGCCGCTCGCGTGCACGTACAAGGCGCGGCGGACGACGGCGCGGTCGTTTTTTTCCCTCTCCTCTTCCCGTCGCGCTCGTGCCGCCGACAACGGTGCGCCGGTGCATCCGATGCACTTTCGCGTTGTTATTGCAATGCACTCGCGCCGCCGCCGCCGCCGCCGCCGGCGTTTGACTTTATTAATTTTTTTTTTTCCGCGCGTTCCTCCTACGTACGTCTTCGCTACAAGTATACTAGGGCCGGAGTGCGTAGATTACCAGGGCCCATGCTAGGGCTTACCGAAATAATTACGCCGGTACGTTTGTTGTCCGTCGGGTATCCGCGATAATCTTTAAAACGGTTACATTATCGCTTAAAATAATAATGCTAATAACGAAACAAAAAAACGAGATATTCGCCGCGAAGAGTGCGCGGTAATAATAATTTTGCGTGTGGTTTTTTCGCCGTTTTTTTTTTTCTAACTGGCTATTTGTCATACGGGCGGGGGGAGGGGGGGTGTCGGCGTACGCGGCAAAAGGTTCCCGGGCCCGGGCCGACCACGCGATAGGTTTTCGGCCGGCGGGCCGCGTCGGGCGAATCGAATAACAGCGCGACGGTTTGTTAGCAACGACAACGCGACCGACGCCCGCCCGCCCGCCCGTCCGCCCGCCCGCCCGCCGCGCGTCCGCGAGTGGCGTGTTTCGATTTGGTTTTGTTTTTTTTTTTTTTTTTTTTTTTTTTTGGCAATAGTATTTTTATATATTATTTTCGGCGGTAGCGGCGGCGGGGGCCTCGCGTCCAATGGAACGCAAGCGCATGGGCGGAACGTCGCGCGCAACGTCGCGGCGGCGGCGGCGGCGGCGGTCGAAATTAAAATTGCCCAAATAATAATATTGCGTAACGCGTCGGTTGCGCGCTGTTGGCGCACGGAACAATATCGATATCCGGGATATTCGGCGGGATGTTGTTTTGTTCTTACAGGATGACCGGCCGTCGACGAAAACCCGTAAAGGACCGCGCACCGCGGCCGCGCCGAACAACGGCCGCTGGCCGCTGGCCGCGGGCGTCGCGGAATCGGCGTCCATCATGCATTTACCGCGGACCCGGTACCAGGGCACTATCACCCGACGGCGCGTCGGCCGGCGAGCCGGTCTCCCGCCGTCACGGCAGGCGGCGGCACTGGCACTTGCCGCGGCGGCAACCGTCGTTCGCGTACCAGGGGCGCATCGGTGTAAGCGACCGCTCGCACAGCCGCCGCCGCCGCCGCCGCCGCCACCGCACCGCCACCGCACCGCCCGGCCAACGTCGTAGTCGTGCTACGCGCTCCGCTCGCGCCCGACGCGGTTTCACGATAAATAATATTGCCATTGGACACCGACCGTTTCGCAGGAGTCGTGTATAGGCAATTTCTTGTACCGTACGTGTATGAGAAATAAATGAGTACAAATTCAACTGGTAAACGCTACTGCTGTGGTTTATAGACGCAACAAAAACCACCGTTTTTTTTCGGCAATCACATTGTCGACGCAGTGGAACGATATGAATTATGAAAATATATTCGGACCGGGCCGTTATTTAAAATTTAATTCGTTTCATTTTTTTTTTTTTTTTTTTTGTTTTAAACTATAAACAAAATTTCACAAAAACGTTGATTTTTAAATCAAATATACGACGAATAAAATTCAAAATTTATAAATGTCGTCCAAAATCGTCTTTATGATGAATTCAAATAATATATTGTTTTTTTTTAATCGATTGTTATCCGTCATTCAATAGATATCGATTCCTTCCAAGTTGCATTAGGTGAATACGAACGAATCCAATTTAAATCATTTTCACTAAGAATTAAACCAAATAAATTAGTTATGCCATTTTAAGTAATTTTTTTTTTTATATAGTGATTTTTTTTACAATACGTATTTTTAGTAAACGATTTTTAGTACACGAATTTTAAATACGTTTTAATCACGGAAATAATACATTTTACTAAAAAAAAAATAATCATAATAATTCCGGTCTTTCTTTTTTATAAGAATCGATAATTAACTAAATTTTTTTTTCAAAATTGGCAGTAATAGTCGTTTTGAAAAAAAAAATATACACCTCAATTATTAATATACGAATGATTAATTTTATTGTTTTTATTTTAGACTAGCTGTCCTGCCCGTACCAATTTATATTCATGTTTTTGAAAGCAGAATTCTTTTTTTTTAAATAATAACAACTATAGACGACATTTTATATCTCATCCGTGTCGCCAAGGTGACCCAGAATAAAACGAAAAATATTTAATTTTTTCATATTAAAATATCAAAAATCCAAGGCTAAGTCAAAACTTAAAATTTCAAGTGATACTGGATTTTGATAGTGTTGAATTAACTGCAAATTGCATCTGTGTTATTATAAACATATTCGTTTAGGACGTGAGCAAAAAAGGTCCACTATATTTATATAGATCGAATTCAACATAACATTAACGTATATGCATTAGGTCCCGTATTTTATTACAGTAAGTGTTAAATATATTTATTATTTTTTTTTTTTTTTTTTTTGTCTAAAGTTAAAACCAATATCAAATCCTAAACTTTATAGATAAATACGCTTATCCTAAAACTACTTTACGACTCAACTTTAAATAATAAAATACCCTCTATACGCCATCGCCGACCCACTTCCACTCCTTAAAAAAAAATCAAAACGGAGGTGTGACCGTAGTGGACGCAACTTTACGGCGTATTCGGCGCCACTACCACTTTGCGATTTTGACCGGACCCCAATGTTGCCCCCTGTCGCCGGCCCCGGGTCTACGCCCGCACACACGAGATACAATAGCGAAAAAACCAAAAAAAAAAACCGTCACTTATATTATTTAAAAACGAAAAAAAAAAAAAAAATACAAATTAATGCTTGCGTACCTGAACTTCGACTCCGACTACGAGACCTACGGCCCTCGGGGCCCGACGCAGCTGCGGAGAGGACTTTTTCAACTAACCTTGTCATGCTCGCCGGCGTGCGTTTGTGTCCGTCTCGGGTGGTATACTGACGACGCGTCGAAATCCGTACACTCGGCCGTACACTTATTATTATAAAAATAACGAAAATCGTACCTTCGGCCGACAAGAAAGGAGAGAAAAAAAAAAGAAAAGAAAAGGTTGTTGTTGTGACGGCGGCGGTATGGACGTTCGGGAGAGAGAGATGAAAAAAAAAAAATCGAACGGGTAAACGGCGGCGTGTATAAAACCGTACATATAACTGCACTATAAAAAGGGGTTAGGTTTATTAGGTTAGGTTCGAATTCGGAGAGAATACATAGCGAGATACGCTTGTTATACGTGTATTTATAATATCTGGTTTTGTATGTGTATGATTTTTTTTTCTTTTTTTTTTTTTTCCGCTCGGTTTCGGTTTTTATATATATATATATATATATTATTATCTTTCGGTCGCGTAATATATTCTATAGGTATATCGGGGTTGACCTAGTTATTGAGCGGTTTATTATTTTTTTTTTTCGACATTTTTTTTTCCGCTTTTTCCGACCCCTCCCCGCCGTCGACGTGTATTATAATACCTATACGTTCCGCCGCGTTATCGTATACGTATACGTACACGAGACATTATAACCGCAAGCGTAAAACCGTAATATTATAATATAATATATATTATATTGTACACACTACTCGGTCAAAACACCGACATAAAATATATATAACCTACTTTACCACCCTCTTCTATACGCGCGCGTGAAAATTTTTTTTTTTTTTGTAATATTTCCAACCCCGAGATGGGACGCCGTTGCCGCCGCCCAGACTATATAAAAACCAGTATTACGAACTATATTATTTATATTTCAAGATTTTTACACGAATAGAGAAAACCGATTTTATCTTTTTCTCGATGAAATAAATGTATTAAATATATATATATATATATATATATATATATATTAAACTTCTACGATTTTATGGTTTTTATTTTTTGTTTTGTTTTTCAAATACTCGTTAAATCAAATCGAGTCGAGTTTCACAGATAATAACAAATAATAACTTCTCCGCGATAGATAAAGTAAAAGTCTCACGTTATATAATTTATATGTATATACAAATTTTTATTATTTGTATTGTATATAATACCTATATTATTGGGTTTTTAAAAAAAAAAAAAAAAAAAAAATTGTTTGATACTGCAGAAGATGCATATTTTCGAGTTAATAGATTTCCATTTCATCGATAATTTTGTTTAAATCGCCTACACGCAACAAATATTTGGACGTCCTCTTAAGACTGCACAATGTAAAACGTTGCTGGACTCTTATATCAGGTCTGGTTTCTTTTTTTTTTTTTTTTTTTTTTGAGCATACGAATATAATAAATATATATTGCCTGTTGAAAAGATTGAACAATTTTTTTATTATTTATTTATTTTTTTTATGAACTAATTTTAATGTCGCTTTAACGATCCAACGAAAGTAACGAGCATTAAAGAGCACACATTAAATCGTTTTGTTGTTTGTAATACAAACTCCCGGACCGCGAGACACAATAACAGTGTAAGAATGTACAAATTTAATGATTTGGCGTACGCCGCAATTAAAACTATAACTATTTAAAGAAAAGAAAAAAAACAACATCTATTTAAGACTATGTGATTATAGCTATAATTTTAAGATAAAGTCAAATTTACCAAAAATGGTATTTTTTGTTTTGTTTTATGTTTCAACTATGAGCTGTTACAATAGTGTTGCTGTTAAAAAATATAGCAAATATATTGTTTTTGATATGTATAATATTATAAAGTAATATCGGATTTTAAAAATAATATTCATTCAATATTTATATACGCAAGATGAAGAATCCGGATAATATTTTTAAAAGTGAAATCCCAGTACGTATATAATAGTTAAACGCAATCTACAAGATTCAGACCTGATTTTTTTTTTTTTTCCATAAACACACACTGCAGCATTTATAATATTATGTTATCTCTACAACAGTTAAAAACGCTGTAGTAAATAAATATATTAAAACATCGATAAAAAAAAAAAATAATAATATACCAAATCGTATAGGTCGTAAACCCGATATAATAGTAATAATGCATTATCCAAATTGATTACAAAAGTCTAATCTAGAATGCATTAAATTATATAACATTATGAAAGCCATCGTAATTACAGCCGGACGTTATGCCACTTTCGTTATGCATTTAGCATGATATAATATTGACCGTTAACGAAATTCAATTGTAAAAAAAAAAAATAACTGTACATTTTTTGTAATTCACGTGTTATCACGTCGTATTATTTGTGCACGCCGTGTGTCTTAAATCTTAATAATCATTGTATTCTACTCGGATAAAGTCAAGTCTATTGGCATAGGTTAGCGCTGTTTTATAATAATCGTAAAATGTATGCATGGACTGTATAGTTTCGAGAAGAAAATGTCGATAAAAATTTATATAGGCTTTTAGAGATTACGAGCGTCCGGTATGGGTTTATAACTATATTCTTTTTTTTTTTTTTTTTTTTTTGACCCTAGGAGATACGAAAATATATTATAATTAACAGTGGCGCAACCAGGAAGGTGGTTTGGGGGGTTGTTCCTCCCCGCCCCCCCCCGAAATGTTTTTTAAAATCAAATTGGCAAGTGATATGTTATTGTACACTGGACGATTTTTACATTTTTATAAGTATAATTATGTATAAGTCCACGGCCCTCCCCGAAAATAAATCCTAGTTGCGCCACTGATAATATATATTATTTACTCGCTCTTCTGGAATAATATAATTTTGACCGGGATTAGGAGGGTGAAAAACAGCAGAGTAAAGGTGCATTATTATTATTATATCTATCCGAAACTCCAACGACGTTCTACAGTCAGTGTTAACCGATATCTACATACATAGTTAATAATCTTTTATCATATACTCTAGATACTTTACAAAATTGACTATTTGACGAATTATCTTAGACGAATTATTAAATATTATTAGATAATAATTGTATTATCTAAATTAATTTATATCTAGATAAATGTTGCGGGTACCTAGCAGTATTTTTGTCTCTAAAAATAATATGTAAAACAAGGAAACCCCTAATCGTATCTCTCCTTGAGTGTGTGTATACACAACTATGCTGGTCGTTTCCGGCCATGCGACAGCGAATTCAAGCGGCTAACGATTTAAATATTATTTTTAATAATTTCATTAGTTTTAACAAACGTTTATCTTTTTATTATTATATGCATCATCCAGATAATTAGTGTTTTATCTTCATCTAGATAAAATTGTTAAATAATTACTTGGCAGTGTAGTGTTTAGCCCGATTACACTATACGTGATGACAGTGACGCAATATATTTTAATATGTAAGTATGTTTTATTTATCATATTTTATATACTTATTCCAGGCACAGAAAATTATATAAATATAAATGTTACGAAATAATTCGTACAGGCACAATGTAAAAAAAAAAAAAAACTAAATATACAAGAGATGAACTCGAAATATATATATATATATATATATACGTTTTCTCGATTTCTTTAAGAACACAAGTATACCAAAGACTGTACAAAAAAAATTATATAGGTATACTCGGACACTCTGCCAAAACCAATAGGACCTGTATAATACATAATAAATGTATGTTATTTATACGGTTCGAGTAGGCCACGATGGAATTCTATTAGTACGTATATATATAGTTGTCAGGTCCTATAGATATTTTTCAAACCGTATATTACGATGTCGACATCAAAAGTATTTTTTTTTTTTTTTTTTTTTTTTTTTTTATTGCGTTTCCCTAGAGAAACACACCCGATTAATATAATATTTTAGTACCCCCGGGCCGTCCCGTACACAAACGCCCGTCTGTCTGCAGCCAATTTACAACGATTACACCGGATATTAATGCACCCCATACCGTACGATAATAATACAAATGGGATGTGTAATCGGCAGTGTGCGCGTCGATGATGGGATTCCGGTACGGAGACGTATTTTGTTGCCGGTGTACGAATACGAATGGAATCCGACGGCGGTACGACCTCGCGCGCGCACTATTCAATAACAACAACTGTTCCGGGACCTCGTGATTTCGGGTCGACGACGGCGAGTGACGAGAGATACAGTGGGGGAGGGAAACGAGATGGACACGGCGATAAAAGTATGCTTATAGAAACGAAACCATCGCGGTGCGCCATGTTTTTTTATAGTATATTTAACAATATACGGTGTACATATATATATAGGACACCTCTTTGGCAGTCATGTTCCCCGTCCGTATATATTACGAGTTAAACCGTTAAAAACTCGTACGAGACTTTTTTTTTTTTTTTTAACGCTAAATGTACAAATACAACCGGGGTAGGTTTCACCGGATTGCATAAAAATAACCATATCCATTGATACGAGCCTTAGAATATTGATCGTACCATATATATATATATATATGTATACCATTTGTAGTCCGTTTCTACCATAATTTAATACGATTTTAATCAACAGTTTTATATATACGTATGTATTTGTATATTTTCATCGGCCCAAAAATTTATCGCGACACGCCGAGTTTTGCTCGGTTACTGGGGCCCCGGCTCCGTTAACGAAAAAAAAAAAAAAAAAAAAAAATAGTCACCGAATTGGCTGTCAAGAACAACTGGCCCTACGATACTATCGAAAATCATTTTGATCTTATACACCGGTCGCAATAAACGCGATCGATAATATTCCATCTGAAGTCGGTTATTATTATTATTGGGCAATTCAATTAGTAAATCTACCGGAATATTTGTAAATGTGACAAATAGAAAAATGCGCTATTCGAATTTCAAATGCATTGAGGAAACGAAAAAAAGAAAAATCGCTTCGTATTATAACTCGGGGCGTGTTTTATATTTTGTCGGTCCGGCACTGTACAGCGGCGAAACGGTTTGGAAAAAAATATTATACGACTTACGGGATTCCGGAGATGTCCGCGTAAAGCCGGAAGAAAGGGTGCGAAAATTGAGGTCAAAAAAAAAAAAAAAAAACAAATCGCCTCTGTATGTACATATAGATATATATATAAAAACGCATAAGGTACGCGTTTTTATGCGTAATGCCATTACGCTCTTTACGACGGCCCATAACGTTCTCGCACGTACTCGCGCCGTGTCCGTATATATTTTTACGATTTCACTTTCGGTGTACATGTACGCGACAATAATAATTAGCTGACCCCTTATAGCCTCTGCCCGCCGGGAGCCCGGCGACACCGATTTATTATATTGCGCGTGCCCCGTACATGATAATATGTCGTATAACAACGGGCCGGCGGCCCCCTCGGAGCCGTTACAGTGCCGCCTTTAGCCAGAGTATACCTACGCCGGCTGCGTTTTTCCACCCGGGTATAAATACATACGGGGGCGTCATTTTGCCGCGTTGCGAGGTATGCGAATTCGGACCGGATTCGTGGTCGCGGTAATGACTGGCAGACTTGCGATCATAGGCCGGGTTCGGGACGCACGAGGTCCGTTCAAAAAGTACCGGGACAAACGATTATTACGGCTAATCTGCACGCGATAACGTTTCAAATCGTAAACAGACGTGTTCCCCGCGAATAAGCGGATACACTACACAAAACCCGAAGTCGCTATCTTATCTCCGGTTAATATTTAACACGCGGTTAAATCCAGTCGGTTTTTTGTCGTACGCCGTTTTCGACGTGTCCGGAATTAACGAACGACGCGTGTGCGTCGAGTTTTGCTTGTAACTTGGTAAAAACGATGCAAAGGAAACGAATAAAACCGCTTTTGGGGACGATTCATTAAGTGGTTCCGAGACTTTAGAGTGTTTTAAACGTTTCAAGGACAGTTGGCGGTCAACTGAAGACGATCCGCGTTCTGGAAGACCGTCGACGTCGTCCAGTAACGGTGGTGTGGCGACAATTTGCGAAAAAAATGCGAAATGGCCGCCGATTAACCGTTCGTGGGTTAAAAAAAGCGAATCTCAATTGGGTCTTGTCATGCAATTTTACAGGAAAATGTACAGATGAGAAGGGTCGCGGTGCCAAATTCGTGCCGCGATCATTCACCACGACAATGCACCGGCACATTTAGCGCTGTCGATTCGTGAATTTTTGGCTGATTAAAAAATCGCTGTGGTCCTGCGGACCTTTCCTATTCTTCAGATCAGGAAACCCCATGTGTTTTTTTTTTCCCCAAGACTAAAATCTGCGCTTAAATGACAACGATTTCAAGATGTAGTGGAAATTAAAGCGAACGTGGCTACACAACTCATAGATTTAACTTTGGAACAGTTCCAAAGGACTTTTTAGCTAGATCGCCGGGATCACTGCATATTGTCCGGAGGAAATATCTTTAAATAATATGTAACTTCATTTTTTTAATTATTAAATATAAAATCCTGGTACTTTTTGAAAAGACCTCGTATAGCTCTTTAAAACATGATAATAAGCGCTAAAAAAAACCCGTAAATAAACATATAAATCCAAAAGGAATATGCATTTAAAATATTTAGTAATTAATACTTATTATTCAAGTAGGTATTAGTATTGCATTAAAAGTTTTAAAAAATACAAAAAAAAAAAATTTTACTTTAAATTTTGAAGAAGTCTGTATTATTTTTTTAAATATTACTCTTCCTACTTACTTCTTTCCTTACTAACTCTATGACGAGTTGTATATAACAAATACATATAATTGCATTAAAAATATTTTGTTGATTAGGTGTTTCTCTTAATTTCACCGATCCATTAATATTTGTATAGTTTTTCTTTTAAATTTTAAGAATTTGTCAAAATACGTATAAAAAAAATAAGCACTTTATTGCAAAATCTAGGAAATATGCACATTTAAAATTTCAGATTTGATATCTTGGTAACCAGAAATTAATTTATTTCGCGCACAGCAATATTTTACAATAAATAACAAAATTATGCAAATGCTATCATTTCCAAACCTTGATGAGTATTAGAGTATTAGAGTATTAGAGTATTCTGAATTTATTAAACATTATTTTTTTTTTCTCGGAACTATTCTATAACACTGTATTTTGAGTAAAATAAAACGTATTTTATTCCTAAAAAAAATATATTCTACCACCCTCGTTTTAAATTCTAAGTGTTCTACTACGACTTATTGTAACAAACACCAACATTTAGTATCACACGAGCACGTAATAAAATTAGATAGAAAATATCAAAATAAATTTATAATTATTTGTGTATGATGTAACTAAAGTTATAATTTGTTTTGTATGTTTTATTATACAATTGAGAATTCTAAAAAAAAACAAGTAAAGTACCTCACAGCGGAAATTCCGAATATTTCATATATATATATATATATATATTATGTTATTTAACTAATCGACAAAAATGTTTTCAGAGAAATAAAAAAAACCACATCTAATCGAAACTAATGGATACATATAGAAAGCCTGTAATAAAAAAAAGTGGCCACCGGACCAATGGATACGGATTTCGTCTAAAATTTGTTATCAGCATGTCCATGGTTATCAGTTATTAATAGGTTCTCCCAATGTGTTGTATTTATATCAATACGTTCAATAAATTATTAAATAAAACGTTTAAAAAGCAAAAATTAAATTAAAAGATAGCGAGGAATATTGAAGTAAATAAAAAAATTTAAATTGATAATATTGTTTGGACGAAATTTTATCATTGATAACGGGAACCCAATCAGAATTAAGTGGCGGCACCGGGGGGGGGGGCATTCTCTTATTCTAGGCTCTTATATAGGTTCATGGCTTTGCTCAGAATTTAAAAATCGTTTTCTATTGACATTCGATTAAATCTAACGTTAAGATAATTTAATTTATGTTGTATAGCGTGAATAATATAATAGATAATGCCTATCGGAGTTTAGATTTTTCAACGTGATAGCGCGACCGTTTTATTTTTATCGTCTCTCGCGTTATAATAATAATAATAATATGGGCATTACGAGAAATATACTCGTGTATATATATATATATGCGTATAATAATAGGTATACTTTGTATATAATAATATAGGATTTTTTTTTTATTTTTTAATTTAAAATAAAAAACTCGAAATCCGTCGTATATGTGGCGGCCGGTCGACGGAAATACATAAAAGTCGTACTCGCCCGTATTATAAAAATGTAATATAATACAATTTTACTAATCCACACTATACACGTATAAAATATAATACCCGCCGATACATAAATAAAATTCGATATTGCGTCCTTCACCTGCAGCGTTTTTTTTTTTTTTTTTTTTTTTTATCGTTAAAAATCTCCATGCTCTCGGGTGTGTATATACGCTTATATAGTATTTTATTCCCAAAGTCTTTCGCTATCGAGACGATAATAATAATATATGTTAATTAGACTGCTTGCGAGATTTTCCACGTGTCACAATGTAATATAATGTCCTCGACTTTACGATCTCCACGGTTAAGGGGCGATAAGAGGAGAGGAGACCCTCGTCACCGTAGTTTTCAGGACGATATTAACTTGTATAGTCTGTATAATTATTATATATTATTCAAATTTGTGTATTATTATTTTTTCTCATGGCTGCAGCTTGTACGAATACATATATATATATATTTTTTTTTTACGTATAAATTGTATATATATATATATTAAAAAATAAAAAAAAAACTGTGCTACAGGACGTTTTTGTCGTCGACCGTATAGACTTTTATTATGCGTGTGTTTGTATATATTTATGTATTTTTTTTTTTTTTTTTTTTTGACGCCATTGAAATTAAATGAAGAGAGAGAGAGAGAGGGAGACGGAGAAAACGTAACAAATTAAACGAAACGTCATTTTTAAACATTATTATATTATTATTTTAAATAGGCACACGCGTTCGAACTTAGTACGAGTAGAACGGATATATTATAATATTATTATTATTATTACGTTTGTGCGTTCGTGAGGGATAACGAAAAAAAAAAAAAAAATCGTGTTCGCCACGTAGGAGGAGCGACGGAGAGGTGAAAAACCGACTCGAACGAATAAAACCGTACGATTTATCGTAGGTAGGTACGTATATATTATAACATAGTCGGACAAGTTTTACACTTTTTTCTTTTTTTTTTTTTTTAACGCCCGAGGATGCCCATAAGCATCACGTCAAAAATGTCAAATAAAATTCGTTTTTTATTCGTCTTTCGCGGCGCGTTCGTTATTATTATTATAAATAATATACATATATATATATACCTATATGTATTACGTATAATTTTATACATTTATATGTATACGAAAATAGAAGCTAACTATTATATTACTTTGGCGATTAATAAATAAATAATTTTTTTTTTTTTTTAAATGTACGCAGTGTTTGAGTTCTGAATCATTTTGTTGAGAAATATTGGTGGTTTTATTTTATTTTCGGCCAATTTGACCGCGTTGCTTTATAAATGTATGCATTATACTGCGTAATTATATCAATTGTGTTGCCCGTTGCAGATATATGCGGACGACAAAAAAATACACCACAGTCTCAATTATTATTGGTAACAAATTAAAGCGTATTTATTATTATTTATAATATGCATTTTGACTATATATATATATATATATAATCGAAATTAAAACATTATTTTCAATATTGTGAAATCGACGCTTGATATCGTGATAACCATGCACGTACGTAGATATCGTCTACGATATAGACGTCCTTAAAATACTAATAAAATATTTACTTATCTAGGGATTAGGTGTTATATTATATGCACTAAAAAAAAAAAAAAAAAATCATTATTTCATATGCCGTTTAAAGAATATATGAAACAGGAATACGCGTACAATATATATACATATAGAAAAAAAAAAAACCAGGCAAAATATAGCAAACAAAATTCTAAAAATATATTTAGAAGTTCACGGGTAATAAAATACAATATTAAATTTCAATCGGAAAATGTGTGCTTCGTTTTTGGACTGAAAGAACACGTGCGCGCACATAGTTTAAAAGCGAGTATATTTAAGTGTACCTATATATACATGATGGTTTCAGTCGGCCCCTGTAATAATTATTTTTACGTTGAATATAATATTTTGTAACAAAGCTCGAAACAATCGAATAGTATTCTTACATTGTCAACACTGTGGATAAATGATTTAAAAAATACTCTACAAATAAAAATTAAAATAAACTTTTTATCAAATAAACCGGCAAATATAAACTGAAACAATATTGAAATAAGTTTTGTAAAGAATTTTTTTATATATATTATCTTCTATTTTTTAATATATATTTGTATTGTATATTCCTGAATATGCATATTATAATACATAGGTAAATACACATAATATGTTACCTACCGTGAAATATTAAAGAATTTATTCTCAAAGGAATGGCGAAACAGTATTACAAAAATGAAATAATTAAATTCATTGTTGAATACGAATAATGATTTTTTTTTTTTTACTACAAGACTACAGGATCTTTTTATCATTTTATATTACACTGTGGTCATTTTGCGCATTTTAATATCGTATATTTAAATAATTTAAATATTTTAAATGTTTAAAAACAATCGCGTTTACGAATAAATTACAGGATAATATTATATTGTAGTATGATTTATGATTATGGAATCCGAGTTTTCGAGCCACGCGCCGACATATAATTATATTATTATTATGCGGTATACAGTTCGAGTCGTAAAAACGCACTGGGTAAAATAGGTACTCTATACATGAAAAATAAATTCATCGCAGTCGCACACGACATTTTTACATAATAAAAATGTTTCGACCCGTTTGAGTCCATTCCAAATTTGTACAAAACGGAAATACAAGAGAAAAAAAAACCATAATTATAGAGTAACCGAGCTCTATTTTTAACGAACTTTTCTATATTATAACGATTTTTTTTTTTTTTTTAATTTTCATTCGAAAAGGTTTCTGTTTAACGAATTTGTTTAAATATATTACTGTATAGTTATAAAGTCGTGTTTTAATATTTCAAATAAACGCGAGCATTTTCATAAGTCAGAAAACGGTACGAATGGTCGGAACGGCGGTTGCCATTCGCAAAGCAAAAGACAATACTGTATAAGAATGGGATTTAGGAGTGATAAACATTTGAATGCTTATAAATACTTACATAAAATGAAAAACGAAAATGAAATTCATCAAAAAAAAAAATCATCCGAGAAAACGGCCGGGTCGTGATAAAAGTATCACCCTGTAGCGTCGATAAAATATATTATATTGTTTTTTATACAGAAAATATTCGCGTCTCACGGAAGACGTTTTTTTTTATCTTTTTTTTTTTTTTATCATTCCCTGCGTCGTCGGCCCCCGAACGATAATCATAAATATCGCGACGCGTGTCACCGGAAGAAAAATAAATAAAAAAAAAAATACCGCCCCGCACGCATATATCGCCTCGTACCCCTGCAACCCACCCTGTTAGGACGGTCGTAAACTGCAAGACGATCCAGTTTATATAATGCGATTTTTCATATTTATTTATTTTTTTTTTCCGCGTTTTCCGCTATCTCCGACCCGCGTATGTATGGCATCTAAGTCGCAGACAATAGCGTATATACATCGTAATCCATAGGCGGTACAATTCGTATGTAAAAAAAAAAAAAAAAACGCGTTTGTATGCGTTATAATGCCATTCGGATTCGGGCTTTCGCGTAAAAAAACTAAAATATCGATTTTACGACGCATATAAATATACCCAGTATACCGTTGTCGTATAAAATATAACAATGAAATTCGTTCGGTATTTTTTTTTTTTTTTTTGTCAATTATTAGATGCTGAGCGTACATACCGACCGAGACTCGTGAACCTGTAAGTTTCGACTATAGTGAAACCACTATACGACGTGTGCTTCTTTTTTGTGCTTTTGTGTGTCCGTTAAACGACTTTTCAACCAGAATTATTGTTCCGATCGTTTCAAACACAGAGGCGGATAGTGGATAGACGAAAATTTTGTCCGCAGTAGCTAGGTGTGTTGTGGTGGTCATTTTCCTTGTGGTTTTCAAACAATGGTGGAAAAACGGGAATATTTACGCACAATTTAACGGTTTTTGGCTCTGTTCGATTCAAATTCAGTTAAAAATAATCGAAGTAACTCAAATATTTTCAAAATTATTCTTGCGTTTTTAAGTTATAAATAACTATTTTTAATTTTTCGAGTTTTGTCTTGTTCAACGGTTTGGTGATTTATTATTATCGGGGTTTTCTATTTAAATCTATATATTGAAAATCGATAAAAAAAAAAACGCGAAAAATTATAATTTACTCTGTATTTACGTAGAATTATCGAATTGAATTTATTAAAACATGTTTACTCGAACGTCGGTTTTTAAAAATTGAAAAATATAACACTATAATTAGTGACGCATCCAAGGGGGGGGGGATATTAGGGAGTTATAATTCCTCCCGAAATGTCTTCGATATATCTTTTTGTTTTTTTTTTCAAGATGATTTTTATCTAATATAACCGATAAAAACAATATCCTATTGGGAACGAGAATTTCAATTGTAACCCGCCCCCCCCCCTTAGAAATATTTTCCTGACTACGTCACTGATTATTGAAAACTATATTGTATTCGTTCCAGTCGTTATATTATACGCATTATCAGTTAACAATATTATTTATTATTTCTCGCTTCAATAATAATTATAATGTCGTATATAGTTTTAATAATAATAATAATTTAAAGAATACAAAACTCATATTAGACACACACACACACACACACACACTCACACTATAATTCGGAAAATTTGATTTTATTAAAAAGAACTTTATTAACGAATTATTTGTATGGCCCACAACGTTTTTCTATATATATACATATAAATATATTTGTCCGTCAGAAAACAATTCAGCGAACGGCTAATGAGCTAATCGACTGTGCCCATCATCTTGAATTTTTATTAAGTTATTATTATAATTTTTTTTTTTTTTTTTTAATTTCTCGGCACAAAAAAAGTTACAACAATGGCATTTGATTATAAAATTTAATGCGGTTTCGTATTGGCCAGAGAATATGAGCAATGCGACCTTGAATAAAACCAATATTGAGCAACGGAACGGCAATATTATATTATTAGCTACACGCATTTTTTCAATATTTTTTAAGGCCAATTATAATGACGTGTTTCGCGGTTTGGCACTTCTAAATTATGTTCTTATACAGCAATAGGTCCGAAAACAATACGAGAAATAATGCCAACAACAATGAAAGTATTACCGTTAATCGACTCGAATGTATCATAATAATTGTCCTTATGCATAATAAGTAATTTTGTATTATTCGTATCAAAAAGAAATTTAAGTAATTATTAAGGTCAATGAAAAAAAAAAAAAAAATTTTATTTTATTTGTCGGCTGTATGCTGTATGCTGTATTGCAGCTGTAATCACAAGCAAGATAACATAATAATAATTATATACAAATAGTTCTAATAATTCAAATAGTTTTTCAATCGGTGCGTTTATACACGTTCAACTATGAATTGTAAGAAATACAATATTGAGAATGTAATATTACAAACTGAAAGAATTATACTCCCCGAACATGTAAAATTTGAAGAAAAAAAATTAAGTTCTAAAAATCGCTTTGGAAACACAAAAAGGCATACATATTTCGCGCCGTGGGTGGGTGTTGTAGATGGGAAGTTTGGAAAGCCGTATATAGATA
Organism: Tuberolachnus salignus; assembly: GCA_956483605.1. Lineage (NCBI taxonomy): Eukaryota > Metazoa > Arthropoda > Insecta > Hemiptera > Aphididae > Tuberolachnus > Tuberolachnus salignus. Next base: position 44,021,221 of record OY101432.1, read on the forward strand.
GGAATTTAATTTATGTCTGTATGCAACGATAAATTGCAAACGAAAAACGATTCCGAGCAAAGTAGTATTAGTTGTGTTTTTTCATTGTTTTCATATCGTAACCGAGAAATCAACATAAATATAAAAGAAATAATAAATTTCGAGTTTGACGAAATCAGTTACGTCGTTTGTTTGGTAGTTCATTCTACCGCGTTAAAAACCTAACAGGTATATCGGAAAACGACCTGTTTAAAGTACCAACTAGACAAAATTTGCTACCGGAAACCGTATAGAAGTGCATAAGGTCGGATGAAGTGTTCTGGTGGAAAAAGCGTTTACAGAAACAAAACATAAAATAATTAAACTACAAGACCGGTCGCTCCGCTCAGAATCTAAAAGTGCAAAGATTCATTCGAGAATTCCTTTGTTACGGGAACACGGTTTTTGTTGCGATCAAGGTGCAAAACCATTCGTTACGATCAAATCCAAATTTATCCAAAGCTATTTTAAATTGTCAAGTACAACAATGAGCTAAGTCCGTCATAGCTATAACTAATTAATTTATAGAAAAAAAATGTACATAATAAAAGTTGTATACGCTGCCGGCGAGATTATACTCTCGCGGGTGTACAGGCCTAATTACTATAAACGACGACAAAAAAAAAAAAAAAAAAAAAAATTACTTACCACAAGACGAATGACATAATACAATCGACCCTCGCACACTACCAGTATTGCCCTCTATGTTTCGCGAACGACACCAACCGACTGCCCTCGTCGGGTGTAAGTAGTGACCTCTAGAGGACGAATAATGTACGCGTAGCAGCGCCTAACGTATCTGTAAAATTAAAACCATTACATTTATTTATTTATTTATTTTTTCTCACGCTAATGTATTACTAAAACATCGCTTACAATAATGTTTGTAATTTTTTTTTTTTTTTTTTTTTTAAATCGTACACTGATAATGACTGATTATGACGGATATAAGACGTTTATCGTTTCGCGTACATCCAAAGAACAACACGGTTTCAAAACGAAAACGATGGGGAAATATCGCGTGAACTGACCAAATGCGATATAATCGCTTGATAAAATGCGCACGATTTATCATTCGTCGGAATCGGGAAACAATGAACGCTGGGGCGAGTAAGAACGAAAATTGTAGTAAATGTGCGGCGGCAAAACTACGGCGGCCGCGGCGGTACGATTACTGCAAATAACCCCGAGCGCTTCCGGGGTACACGCAGAGCCATCTCGTGACGAGTTTATCCGGATTCCGTGCCGGCTCCCGGTCAGAGCCGACCGACCGTTAAAATCCGAAATATCGCGCGGGGATATTACACGATTGACGGACGTCTAAAACAACGACCAATCCGACAATTTTAAGCGGAAATTAAAAACTCAGATGTGGTCTTATGCGAACGCAATTTAGTCGATTTACGAGGTAGGTTAGGTTAGGTTAGGTTACCCCACCTAACCTACCCTACCTTTATCTACCTCGTATACACATAGATCGTCGAATTTTAAATAACGTCGTACAATACTGTATATCGTTTTTACGTTACTAACTCGGTGATTTTACACTTGCGTTTTTTTTTTTTTTTAATTCGACATGTAATCTTTTGCTAGGGGACGAAAAATTCTTCGGTTATCGGATGAACGCAATATTACGATGTACAATTATGTATTGCAAATACTATAATATTGTTACACCGTTGCACCGAAACTCGTCTAAACTAAAAATAATACATTCCCTAAACCGTAAACGTTATTGTCGTTATTTAAAAATAATAGGCGACCCGTGTAAAATTAGTCGAGTCGTTAAAAACTCTCTATATATAACCCGAACGAGTATTATTGTACAAGGGATTCGGTCAGTGGCCAACTTTTCGAAATTCCTTCTCTATACGTTTCTCCACAGAAATGTTACAACAATATCGTTAAAATTACTTGTTTCAAAGACTACGGGCAATTCGAAGTTATCCCTTTTTCCTTTTAGCCACGCGTATTTATGTGAAACACTTACCGAGCATTCGAATATAGTATTTTTAAAATACACCGACGGAAATTACTCGGTAGGTTTTGATGTATTGCATTTTAATTATTTATCAAAAGTAATCGCATTTCAAATCGAACACTCATTTTAAACATTTTTATCATTTTAAAAATCGTTTGTTCTAAATTAGAATTAAAGCGCATTGCTCCACATCGCGATGTTTAAACCATTTTAATAATAATTTCAATATGTTCACTTACAAGATTTATAATATTATATTAAACGTTTTGATTTGTTACATTATTGATAATTTTCAATTTCATATTATAATTATTTAGATATTATAATTTTGCAATTAAAAGATAGGTATAAAGCAGAGATTAAATCAAAAAATTCAATTTTATTCTACGTTTACTTGAAAATCCATTGATTTTTTGTTTTTTGATTCGTAGTTTTTTTTTTTTTTTTTATAGATTTTCTGAAAATGAAATTAAAAAAAATTACTAAATTAAATTACAACCAGCAGTGATTAATTTCCGACCATTATATTTAAAAGCTATCATTACTACACGGTTTTATACGACGGTACTCAAAACGATTACATAGAAAATACTTGTGATAACTACAAGAGACTGCTTGCACATTTATTTGAATATTTTCGAGTTGATAAAATAGTTATTTAAAAATGCCTTTAAAATTGCCTATACACAACCCCTTAAATCCAATTGGTATCTCAGATTAAATGTAATTATAACATAAAAAGACCTTATTGTGCCGATAAAACGTTTCATCTTGCAATGAGGGCGCAATTTTAGCGTAAAACACAATATGATAAAAATTAATGAACACAAATACGGTTTACCTATTGATCACAGAAAGCTTACTCGTGGATAATTGATGGCCAAGGAAGAACCTCCATCGTGCCCAGCCTGTAGTACTGAACTCACAAATAAATATATATCAACTGAATAGAAAGAAAGACATCCAGATCAATTATACGAAATCCAAAGACCACAAATAGAAGCAACGAAAAATATAATATAATTTTTATAACCAACAGATTTGTATAGACTAATTTAGAAATATAGAAATTGTATATCAATCAAAATACTCAGAAAAAGAATAATATAAAATTATCATATTATAGCTTTGCCGTTGAAGCTAATTTGATCAATGAAAAAAATCAAAAAAATTGTCTACGGATTTATATGGAAATTAATTTGAATAATTTCGATTATGTGCATTTTTTATTGCCTAAACACTACCCCTTAATTCTCTCGGGCGGTGGTACTTTTAATCGTATTTCGGTTTTGTATTATTTGATGTCAAATTTTATAGTAACTAAAACTTTAAATCGGCTATAATATCAGGCTATAATTTTTTTATTTTTTATATATATATATATAGAATCAACTGATTATCATTTAAATTTTCTAAATTACATAAAAGTTGTTTATACATAACTATGATTAACAATTCATTTTATAGAATGAATTTTACAATATATATTAATTACACATTGCTATATAGATGATGTAAACTATTTTTGATGTCTTTCCTACAACGTCGAGCTGTATATAATTTATATCTATTCTAATAGAGTTATTCCTCCAATTGTTGTTAGTTATTTTAATTTTGCAGAAAAACCATCGGGAGTCTAGAAAATTTGTTCAAATAAAGTACCGCCGGTCGAATATTCCGCGTCTCTCGATGCTCAGCGCGAAAAAAGCGGAATATTTTTTACAAACCATAAAAGACATTTTTCCGAGAAAAATACTAGTTAAACTGAAATCTTCTCCACGTCACTAAAAGTCTTTAAATGTTCGTACTGCATTTTTTTTATTTTTTTTAACACATTATTTTTTATAAAAATATTAATGTAAATAATAATAATTTTGTCTGTAAATAAATATATAAATACAAGGGATAAAAGGTTAGAAAAAAAAAAAATCACCTTATAAAATCTCTGTTGGTGTACCTATATAATATAATGGGTACGTGTGCATGGCTTTTGAGAGGGCTACTGCGATTATTTTACGACCGCATTCGTGTGTATATACGTAAATATACGATGACTTGGACACAATAGTTTATGACGAGCTTTAACGATAATAATATCATAATAGAGGTACTAGTAAACTCTAATTTATAGTCCCTGTGCTTCTATATGTATAAACATATAATATTATACATTGAATATAAAATATACACGTGTACCTCAATTTTATAAAAAAAAAAAAAAATCATACACCTCGTATAACGAATTTTTCGATTAAAATTATTAAAATTCAAATAGTAGAAATACACATATTTAATATAAATTCTAAAAAAATATATACGCTATACACAAAAAAGAGAAAAATACCTACAGTGTAGTTTTGAATATTAAAAATGTATACATGTCTATTAGTTACATAACTGTATAGTTTTGAAAATAACGAGCATATGATGCAATATGATGCAGGTTACAGTTAATAAAACACATCGCAAAATATAAAGAGATTTGGATGTGATAGTTACTTAAAAAAAAATTGTATGAGTTTTCGATATAGTTATAGTATTTTGTCGTTAAAATCGCACGGTATAAAACAATAACGATTTTTTTTTTTTTCATTTTGGGGTTGTACAGACATAAACCAAGGGTACACACGTGTTATAATGAATAAAACAATCAGGTTTTAAGGAGTAGGGTATAGGTAATTTCAACAAAGATTTTGGATAAATATTAAATGGTAATTTATAAACACAAAGATATACAAATGTACTATCAAATGAATGCGCATGTTGTTATCACAAGTATTTTTCGTGTAATCAAATAAAATGTACACGAAAATCAATTTCGCACGGGACAACAATACCACTTTTTCCGTATTAATAATGGAAAAATGCGAAAAATGTGTAGTAATGTTTTTGTACAAATATAGGTAAAAACTTGTAAACTATACATTTTTAATAGTCAAAAGGTTTAGAAACAAACTTATTAAAAAAAAATGATCATTTCACGTCCATGTATTTCCTATGGAATGAACCGTGATAACAGTTTGTTTTGAACCATTGGCCGTTTATAGTTAACGTTACGTCACTACTATTTGTGATTATTTTTCTGTAATCAGCGTTACAGTGTTATCGATGATTCCAATTATTTTTGAAATCGAATGAATATCGATAACCGAGTCTAATCGATTACGATTCATATCATTCCGATAATCGTAGTTCTGCGATTCACCGGTTCCAGAGTCGAGGGAATCGAACAATCACATCGGCCTATCATTAGTAATAATCCATTTTCGAGTCTAGCAACTTTTGTATTTGGCATCGGCCAAAATTTTAACCACACCCCACCGTCGACTGCGCGCAATAATTAATACTATTTTCAAAACGAGACGTACCCGCCGACAAGTGCCGCAACTAGACATTACGCGAGGCTGGCGTATAGGCCGAGATGGCCTAAAGAATATTTTTCACATCAAACAGTGAATATGATATAAATGCCGTGTGGACAGAATTTCTGGTAGCCGCGGCTGTAAAATAAATTACAACGGATCGGTTTCGTCGGTTTTGGGGTCGAGATGTGCAAAAAACGCGCACCTCGGGCACACGGACGCCGTAGTCGCGGCACCGCTACCGGTCCCGATGGAAATAATTAACAAGAGGACGCTAAAAAATGAAATAAAAATAAAAAAAACTAAGAGTATCTACACTACATACAGATACATATACGGTACATGTATATGTCTTGTTTCTATTGAATATAGTTGACATAAGAATGTCGATGTCAATTTGGTATTAGATACGAGGCGGTTAAACTGTAGGTAACTTTTTTAACACGTGTAAAAAATAAATAAGTTTCAAAGACATGAATTATTTATTTATTTTTCAAAGACAGCAATTATTTTTATCGAGTATACATTTTTCTAAATTTTTAAATGGAAGACGCGGTGACACTAATCGTTCAGAGATAGGATCGAGAGGCGGTAAATCAGATGGTGGAAATGGAGAGGATAACAAAACCCGTTAATCGTAGCAAAACGGGGGAACTTTGTTACTGAGCAGAGTTTTATAACAAGTATTGCACACGCTCATATTATGAGAATCTGAGTCTGGGTATTTTTCGAGCAAAAAATCTACGGCTTTCTTGGGGAACGTGCTTCGTATCTTTCTCGAACCAAAAGCGATCGCAAACAGCGCAGGGGAAACACCGAATTTGTTTTGGATAAAACGAAAATTGAATTCGTTATCAGCTAGGGGAAATTCGTCAATACAGACATTTCGCGGCGGTTCGGTTATCGGAATGACGATTTTGAGCTTGTTCTTTAAACGCTCGCGTCGCGGTAACATTCTCGGTGTCGGACAAATTAACAGAACGACCCCCAGCCATAAGATATACATATACATGTCAAAATAATACGAGAGATTCCTCCTCCTCCTCCGACCACCAGCCCCGGTTCGAGGACCGGTAACACCCGATAATACGGCCTTTTTTTTAATGCGAACGGCGGGACGACGACGGGGGAACCGATCGCCGCCAAGGAATCGACTCTGTCCGCGGACCGGAGGGTTAGGGGGGAACTTACGGTGGGAAAAACGAAGAGCAGCGTTCGGTGTCTGCGGCTGGGTTTTACCGTTCGGCGGTGACGGTACACACCCGTAGGTTTGCCGATAGAATTATCATCGTTGATTGCAAATACTTAATATTATACATTATTGGACATTGCGAGTACGAGTACGGGTCGCCCCTCGGGCGTGGGTATTACGAGGGCGTGGACACGGCCATTATACGCGATACTCACGCATAAGGTGTACAATATAATATAATTTATATATATGTACAACATACGGCATATAGGTACCGAAACGATAAATTCGCATTCCGTCCGGTAATAATCGATTCGTCCCACGAGACTGAAACGCGTGTTTTTTTTTTCACCGGCATTTCTGCCCCCCGCCCCGCCCGATTGCCGGCTTCACTTTGCCGCCGTCTGCGTATACGCGCGCGCGCTTTATAATCGTTAGGAATGTTAGAGGGTTCTATATAAGGTATGGAAAGAAAAAACACTTTAAAAGCCCGAGTAGTAACCGGTAAAACGAAACAAATCTTTTCTTTCTTTTTTTTTTTTTTACAATATCTTTTTTATATATATATATATATATAAATTATTATTTCCGCGTACAATTATATACCTAACACGCCGATACCTACCTATATGTACACACACGTCGAGCTGTGAATTTAGAACACTTGAAAACAGTAAAAACCCATTAAAAAATGCGTTTAAAATTTAAAAAAAAAAAAAAAAACACTGAAATGCAATAAATAATATTATATTTTCTTTGCATTGAGAAATAGAGATAACATAAAACATTAAAATTTACTTATTTTGTAAGTATAATATGTTAGAGAAAATCGTATAGGCAAATAGGTAACTGAAAATTATTTTGCAACGGATTACGTAAGTAACGCAAGGAAATTATATAATCCGCGTAAAATAAGAAAAACAAATCATTGATAATAATATAATAATATACGTAAAAAATTGCAAAAATGATCAAAACAATAAAAATGCGTGTGATGATTATTGTAAACAGTTAGTACCGGGCCAAATTATTGTCAAATGGCGACACTGTGCAGACGAAGGGGCAGATCCAAAATCGCGCGTCAATATATAAGCTTGCGGATCTTATTAAATGTATAAAAAAAAAAAAAAAAAAAAAAAAAAAAAAATTATCAATTACGTTGAATATCGTATAAATGTAGGAAAATACCACAGTGAGTTGACGAAAAATTAAATCTTTTGCCAATTTATTAACAAAGTTCAGCAGCTTTGATGTCACGTAAAAAAAAAACTTCAAGTGTATTAATAGGATTGTTGACAGAGCGCCACCGTTCTTCTTTCAATTATTGCATTTCTTTGTATGTTTGTTGCACCTCTCGATTTTATTCCGTGTATATTCTTAACTTTTACACGACGTAGTCATAAAGTTTCACTATATTTAATTGTGTTTGGGCACCAGTGTTTGGGATCAACAAAACTCCCAGAGTGGTTAACAGTATATTGTGATGTATACAGTTATTGTATTGATACTATAAATAATAAATATGCCCTCCGTTTGTCAGAAATTGGGTAGGTGTCATATTAGACAAAGCGCTTTTTGGCGTGTGTACATATTTACATACAATAGTTTGGTAACATTTACTTGCCATAGGGGAAATTAGGGTGTTAGACTGTCCCCTCTAATCCTACGGTTAGGTCTACAATGTTGTTTAACGGTTTAGCTCCAAATAAACTTTCGATTTCGATTGGGCCCTATGTAATTCAATACAATACAATAGCAGAATTTATAATAATACATATAAATTAAGTACTTTGTTTGGTAACTTGTCCGCCTGGATTCGCCGCATGGCCTACGAGACCGCATATAATATTGACGCATTTATCGAAACCGAAATTTTTTTTTTTTTTTTTAAAAGTCCCACTCAAACGAAACGGATCGCTGTGAACGCGAGCAACACGGTATATATATTGTTCTTAGACTTTGGACGGGAAAGCGAGGTGGTTATATTACGTGTAGTGTACATGTATAACGCGAAAAATTATTATTTCCGAAGAACCGGCGAAAACCGTAAATATTACATACTGTTTAAAACAAAATATTATTATTATGTACACTGTGCACGCATATTTATACGTATACTTATGGCCGTAATAGCATAACGTATACTGCGAAATTATCGCGCACATAACTAGGTACCTTTCGTTTTTTATGACGAAAACTACGGCGAAATTAATTTTATTTCGACACAACGTTAAGACTCGACACGCGTACACCGTGTACCGTAATACTAATATCGAAATAAACATTTTTTTTTTTTCTTCTTCTTCTTCATTTTCTACTTTGCGGACGAATTTATTTCATTTATGTCGTCGTATGAACGCGATTTTTATTTAATTGTCTTTTCAATAATCCATTTTTATACTATTTAAGGTGTATGCAGGTAGCCCGGCGATATTACTAATCGATATTAACCAAGGCAATTCTATAGCGGGCCGTATAAAATTAATCGTAAACCAAATGAAAATCGACTTGTGGAGTGTATATGATATATAGTGTAATTTTTGACAGTCGTACTTATATATTTTATATATATATATATGTATTTAATATTCTTTTTATACATTTTGATGTACCTATCGTCATAAGAAAAACACAAGCACAAGACATAAATATATATATATATATGATGAGCATAAAAAATTAACGACACTTGGCCCATTCGTCTATATATACGTGTGCCTAATGACTGCATCTATTCGTTTTAACACCTCGTAAAATCATCGGAATTGCAGGAAGCGATTATGTTAAATGACCGTGGACAGTTTTAATACTTTAAAACAAAATTACCGTGATGTACTATATTAATATATCAAAAAAAAAAAACAGTGATTTAAGACTCTACGGCGTTCGCAAAATGCAAATAAATCCGTAATAATACTATCAAAATGAAAAATAAAAAAAAATAACAATAATAATGTGGTTAATGTGCTCAATGGCGCAATTAGAATTTCTTTTCGGGGGAGGTGGGATCGCGATCCCCAAACCACCCCCATGGCATCGTCACTGTTTATGCTTCTATATTATTATATATATATATATATATATATATATATATATATATATATATATATATATATCTTGTATAAATATTCATATAAAAACACTACGGTAATATTATACTTATGACAGCTTGTTTGCTTGTGGTGGAAATGCAAATAATTTCAAAGAAAAACGCAAACATGCATATGATTACGAAACCGGATATTATAATAATTCGAAATGATTTTAATAAAAAAATCGGTATACGAATATGTGTTGATGTATATATATATACGTGTGTGTGTGTGTGTATATTAAGTGGAATACAAAAAAACCGTTTAAGCATAAGTTCAATCATACTGAATTTGAAGTATAAGTAAAAAGACACCGTTTTAAGACGTCATTTATATATTGTCGACAACTTATAGGTATTAAAACATATAGAATTAAACCCATAATATCCGTCTAAAATAATTATCTGCAGTTAACGAAACGTCAAATCGCTACATGAAACTAATGTATGTGAAAATCAAATATATAGGTCTAAATTTCCTTTTGAATCGTTTTATGTCCAGCTCACGGTTGGGTCTATCCGGTTGATTTTAAGGGAAAAACCACCTATTATACATTTTATAAAGAAGATTATTTACTGTGTCTTGGCCGAATAATTGCCTTTTTTAAATATTTAAATTTTGTATCGTGAAAATGCGTGTTTTAATTGATATTAATTCTCTATTTTGATTATTTCTCTTAGTTTTTAACCATTAATATGAAACGAACATATCGAAAAAAAAATCAATCGGTCAAGGTATAGTGATACTGTTTTTTTTTTTATAAGATGTACAATAGCCATGTCCCTTTTCTCTAAACTCAACCAGATAGTCGAAGTGCGTAAAGCCTTTGTTGACACGTATATACATATGTTACAGTTAAAACCTAATCAAAATTAGTTTTAACCAGTCAAAACTAGTTTCCATAAACCTCTTTTGTCACAACTGATTTTGACTAGTTACAACTAGAACTAATCTGGACCCTTAAAGTTTTAACCTACTTTTTTTTTTTATTTAGAACTATAGTTGTATCTGAATTGTATTGATTAAAACTAAATTTATCTAGAGAAAATTGTATTTCCAGAAGTAATTTTTATATCGTTAGTTTAGACTAGGGTATGAAGTATGAATTAACTACACGTTCGAATAATTCCGTTAAGTTTATACGGACATTTATGAAATGTTGGGGATAGGAATATTTAAGGATTGTTATTTGTTTCGGTAGGGTAAACTATCGGTTAGGCATATAGAATGACACGGGATCTGATTTTTGAAATTAGTTTCGACTCACTCGTCATTTAAATTTGCGGTTAATTCTAATTTTAAACAGTTTTGGCGAAGGGGACGTATAGAAACTATAGTATTGACTAGTTAAAACTAGATTTGACGGATTTCGGGTTTCGACTGTAACATATTATATATTACGCACGACACCGACTGCATATAGAAAATATATTACACGCGTATGAAACTTCAAGTCCCAACCTCCGATTACGAGGTTACATATAATTAGGGCGCGGATTTTTATGTAGTAAAAAAAATCAAAATATGTAAATATTTACGTTCTTATTTTTGCCAAAATATGTATTTAGAAAAAACGTGAAACATTTTTATTTTACGTGTATTATACGTACAAAATACAAATGTAACGAACTGAATTGAATTTGTCTTCACGAAGGAAAACCACTGTACATATAGTGTATATACTTGTTATAGGTACCTACTAGACTGTCTATAACCGATATGGCGATATTGAAAAATTGTAATCTATCGTATGTCATTTATTGCGACGTCGTCTATTTACAAGCCGACAGAACAAAATGTCCAACATAATAATGGTTATTGTCAATATGTCTTTAAATTGTACAGGCACACGTGCGTATGAAATTACGGAATATGTAAAATGTTAAAAAATATATGTATTTACAACGAAATGTTGTGTGAAAATAAAAACGTGCCTATATTTTAATCTGCGTTCAATAAAATTACGCAGTTACATGTTACATACGATATGCAATTGTTTTATACGCGATTTACAGATTAAATCCAAAATGTGGTCACACTCTGTAAATATTATAATTGCATTTTTCGAAAAACACTAATAAAAATACAATAGTACTAGTATGTAGGTACACCCGCGTAATATATAACGATACGGTTTAAGCGAAACAGACTCGTTTATTTACAATCTAGACGCGTATATATAAATATATATATATTATTAGTATTATAAATAAATATACATAATGCACGTGCGTCTAGGTCACGATTCCGCGCTCCTTTTGATGTCCACCGAGGAGGGCGGGTTTTCAATTCCAAGACGTTTTATGGAACCCGCAGACAGCCCGTACAAACATCGCACAACACGAGACGGTCTTCATGTAACACTAGTGGGGTTATATTATTATACGGATATTTATTTACCCCCTTTTTTTTTTTTCCCTTTTTTTTTTTTTGCTCCATATACTATCATATAGTATCAGGGTCGTGGCGTAGCGAGCGATTCGGGTCGGAATTCAGAATAATATAACATATTATAATGTAATGCGATGTATATATTATGTTATATAGGCTCACCGATTACGAAATTTTGGAAATAAAGGAGAAAAAAAAAAAAAAAAAAAAAAAAAAAACGTTTACCCTTTCGGTTTTACGACCGCACATAATATCCAAGGTCACGCAGATGGCAATCTTCCCATATTATATAGTGATGTTTAACGATTTTAAATATCAAAATAATAACCGTAGGTGTATAGGTATACACACAGATGACAATCTCGCCGTCACAATGCTGTTTCGTCATACCTATTACAATGCGTGCGCGTTTATAATCCCGGGACGACCGTCAATATATTGCAGCGTTATTGTTATTTGAATTGCACGTTATTATTTTATTTATAAATATATACGAATCTAACGCAATGCGAATTTTAACGATTCGATTCGAAATTAACGATACGGTAAAAGACAACGATTAATTATAAAAAAAAAAAAAAAAAATCTATATATATCCGATTAAAAAAAAAAAAAAAACAAGTATAATCCATTTTACTGTGTGTATGCAACACACGCAGTCGAGGCTGCAGCCGAGGAAACGGTTAACATTATAGCTAAAAAAAGTTTAAAGTTAATTTGAAAAATTAACCACCTCGTCAAGTGTAACTTAATAGTAATTTGTTGGGTTGTTGCACGGGCATATCGGCACTACGTCCACTTTAAACTCGGAAATCCGTTACACGCATTATAAGAAACAAAAAAATCCAATTCAAATTAAATGTACACGGATTGTATACGTGATACTGATTTAACGTTTAAAAAAAAAAAAAAACAATTGAACTTGACTCGTTATTTATTACGTTAATTTAAACGAAATATAAGTAGAGTTAATAATAAAAAACAAACAAACAACGGATCGTATCGAATCGGATCATACGACGGTCGGAGTGTACGTAAATGCGCAATTTGACGGAAAATTTGAAATCAATTTCGAGTTTATACCGCAGGATTATAAAATCGTATTCAATAAGCATTCCTGTTTTCGGACATTTTTGTTCCCGGAATATCCGCATTATGAAAGTGATGTATGAAAGACGCACATAAGACGCGACTTGAAAAATCGGAAACATTTACCCAGGCGTATTATATCGGTATGTAATTCGTCGTGTACGCGTCGCATTTTTATAATCTTATACAATAATAGGTACGGCGTGCCGAAACGTCTAATACGCTTAGTGTTTTTTTTTTTTTTTTTTTGTTTGTTTCGCTGCGCCCAGAACAAGACCGATACAACTCGGTACATTTTTATAGTTTTCAGTACGTACCATATATACCGTGTATTATTATATTATGGTTTAAGTGAAAAAAAGAAAAAAAATGAAATTGCGAAATCGCGTGCGCGTTAACGATACCCGTGCACGCGTGCGTTATAAATACGTAATGGCACCCGAGAAACGTGCTCGGGAGTCGGATTTTTCGCACGTTATCAACGGGTACGACGACGCCGTTATCACGGGCCTCGGCAATTATAGCGAGAAATCCGCGAAACGAGTGCGGCCGCGTGATAACGCCCGGGTATACCGCGCGGTCTCCTTGGCGGCCGGTGTCGGCGTCGTAAAAAATTCGCGGCCTTGGCGTGCAACACAAGCACCGAACAAGAACCGGTGTCGTGTATACCAACAGCATGCTCATAACAATTATTTATTAATTTATATTATAACGTACCTAATGTAATATTTGACGCGGGTCTAATAATAATAATTAATATTATTTATTTTTTTTTTTTTTTTAATAATAATAATACGCACGTAGGTACATCGCACGATTTTTCTAATTTTTTTTTTTATGTGCCTTATTTAATTATAGTGCTGTTTTGTTATTTTTTTTTTGTCCGTACATTATACTGTTAATATTAATAATAATTACTAATTAAAATCAAAAGCCCGCCGAAATAGCGTACGCGCGCGCCTACGATAAAATATTATATTACAATGTCGTATAATCGCTGAACCATCGCGACCATACACCGACTACGCTCGCGCATTTTTATAAAAAAAAAAAAAAAAAAAAAAAAAAAAAAAACACAGGTGGTGTGCATATTTTAGTAGATTTACATCTAAAAGACAGGCATAACCGTATTTGTCGGGTTTCAATTAAAAAAGAAATAAAAAGCATATTATGATTCTTTAAATACTTCACTAGAATATATTGGAAATATGAATTTAAACGGTTTACTGGAAAACGTAAAAAGATTTTAAACACGTATTCAAAGTATTTGGACTCATGTAACATACGTTACAGAAGATTAAAATTAAAAAATAATAATAATTCCAACGTAACCTAGTAAAGAATCTAATAAGTCATAATACGTTTTCAAAATTAAAATCTGTCGAACGCGTTTCCTACAGTTCTGTCTGGCTTTTCGAACTAAAACGTCAAATCTGTCCATAAAAACGGCCCTATCCCATCCCCTTAAATAAGTAAATGACAGAAGTACAGGGTGCGGCAGAGCCGATTGACGAATTTAATGAGATCATTAGCCTGTGATAAGATAAGAGTAGGCCTTAATAAGTGATATATTTTGAATTGTACGGTAATGCCGTTTTTATTCGTAATCATGGTCTGTACATCGTGGTTTCGTCGTGCGTGCGTATTACGAAAATAATCATTCTGTGATCGCTACACAAAGAGCAATTTTCCTATACACTTCGGCATTCCACGTGCTGAATCTGTTCCTTCTGCTAACACTTCGAATTGTGGATACGGCATTTGGAAGAAACTGCAAGTGCCCTAAGTAGACTTGGACACACGGAGCGCCCAGAACGGTAAGAACCCCCGAAAATGTGCAGTTGGTTAGAGAGTCAATTGAGCAGTCACCAAGACGCTCAGCCCGGAAACACGCTGTAGCTTTGGGAATCTCAGTCGTTCTTTGAGGAGAATTCTTCACGAAGATTTATCATTCCATCCCTATAAATTAATGCTTGTCCAATAGTTAAATGCTACTGACTACGGCACCCGTACAAATCTTTGTCAGGACATTCTCCTGCAAATTCCTCCGATATCAACTTTTTTCTATAGTGATGAGGCCCTTTTTCATCTTTCTGGAACTGTAAATAAACAAAATTTTCGATACTGGGCTACAAATAACCCACGGAAGCTCCATGAAAGACCACTCCACGTGGAAGTCGAGGCCATACCTGTCGAAATGTGCCGAAAATCATATGAGAGCTTCAGAGATCTTCTACAACAGTATATCAATGCTGACGGCCGCCATCTTGGAGATATCATTTTCAAAAAAATAATTTTGAAAATTGGGATTGAATACTGATTTAAATAATAAAAAAAAACCTTTTCTCTAAGTTTTACTGTTCGTTATTTATAGCCCATCAAAACTCGTCAGTCGGCTCTGCCGCACCTTGTATATTAGGGGAAATGTCTTATCGTTAAAATATAAAAAAAAAAAAGACATTTTTATAACATTGGATACAATTTGGAAAACCACCAACAAAATACAATTTTTAACTTAATATTTAAATATATTATATACTATGCAATACAATTTACGTTGTACGCGTACAATTAATTATCCAATACATATACTCGTGTATTTTGAATTACTCTAATATCTTTGACCAATATTTATTTCAATTTAACGTGTTTATGTAAGTGTTTCGAAATAAATAGTTTTTATACATTTTTAAGTCATCAACACATAAAAATAGTATATCTGTAGTGCGTCAAATATTCGTATACGAAAACAGCGAAACAAACTATTGTAAACGAGTTAATAATTGTATACTTTTTTTCGTAATCTGTAATGGGTATACGGTATAATATATTATATTTTTTTTAGAGCTGATGAAAACGCGTGTGAAATAACAGTCTTAATTGTAATAACATTTAAGCACGGAATGGTATCCACAAGTAAGATTTACGGAACTATAAGTATAATAAAACGTATATGATTTATAGTTGGTGTACCTACGTTAATAATAAAGCAATAAAATAGTCGCGGTCGTAAAAAAAAAAACAAGAAAAAAAAAATATCTCATATTAATTTGATATCATATACGTTATTATGTATAATTAATTGTACGCACGTTTCAAATGTGAAATAGCTGTATAAAATACCCGACGGTAAATTCGATAAACGGTACTTGTATATTTTGATACTATATTTAGATATAGCCTAATACGGCTGTATAATATATTATAATTTGTTGTTTATTTAAAATAATTATATTAGAAAAATAAGAACCTATTAAATTTGACGGGCTCGTGTACCTATAAAACGGTATAATACTTTTTCGTTTCCATATCCCAAACGTAATAATGTACCGGCAGCGCTCATTTTTATAGCGGCAAAATTGTAAACGCATTTGTCCAATTAAACGTATAGGAAGACGGAGGAGACCGTGGTTGTAATCACGATTATAGATGAGATAACCGCGCGGTTATAGCCGCCGTGCTGCCGTTACCGCACCGTGGATATTAAACGTCTTTTATCGCATGTGCATTGAACACGTACGGGGCCGTACGATTATAATGTGCCGACACATGGCAACGCTACAATGGTCTGCGCAGGCATTTTTGATTGAAACGAGTATAATTTCCTCGTAGATTTAACGGAAATTCGTGTAGGGGGTGGGAGGAGGGAAAGAGGCCCAGCCTCTATCATAGGATTATAATACGCCTATTAAATATAATTCGAAAAAGAATATTATCATATTGTACGATTTGCTGGGCGGTTATGTTTCGTGCCGAACGAAAAACCCGTTTTCGTTTTATAATATTATCTCCGGTGCGGTCGGTCAGTACGTAATTGATTTTCCTGATCAAAAACTCGGAGGCGTCCGAATTCACGGGCGACGTGATTTTTACGACTTTGGATTTCGTGTGCCGTTCGCGACACGCATACCTACCACTTAACCCCGGTGTGTGTGTGTGTGTGTGACCTCCGACGGTATGTCCGTCCATACAACAAGTATAATATAAAAAATATACACGTAAGTATAAGGATTTTCGAACAAATGTGCGCTCCACCGCCGCGTAGTCGTTATATGATTAAACGATAATATAATATCCTGCAGCGGGTAGTAAATGTTAGTTCGGTTTATCGTAGCTATATATGCGATAACAAAATTGAAAAAAAAAAAAAAAAAAAAAAAAAAACAATCTAAAGACTCTCTCGAATATAACAGACGCCAATAAAACCGGCCGGGGCATATTATAATACGGATATGATCGGAAACACGATGGACGTTACGGAAAACGATACATTTGTGTTTGAAAAGAAAATTGCTCGGGAAAGTATATTGTGAACCGTGTAATTACGCAAGTACGGGTAAGTGGAGAATACGAAGAATCCAAAGGAACCGAGAGAGCTATATCAGAACAAAAATATCGTGGAAGATATTACCAAAAAGGCGGAAAGGACATGCGCGAAAATGCACCACAGGAGAAAAGACCGCTCGGAAGGCCAAAGATGCTTAAGGTTGGAAGATATGTGCCGAAGGAATAAGACCTAGGGAAATTAAATCCAGAAGTGGAATGGAAGGAAATATCATTGGATAGGGACAACTGGAGACAAATCGTTTGGACGGTATGGTCCCAAAGGCTAACACTACGAGAGAAGAAGAAGAAGAATTATTATGCAAATGTTACCTGTCGACTTGTGTGCCAGTCGATCGCATTAAATGACGCAGAGTCTGAGTGGGAACCGAATTTGGGCAAGGAGATCGATCCGATTTATCCGGACCACTCGACAGTTTTTCCTCCAATAAAATACGAACAATTTAAATACTGTTTGGTTAATTAACTTTATTATCACTTTCAACTTTTATTTTGGTGCGACTTATTGTAATACACCTGAGAAATAAAATTAGTTTTAAAATTCACTATAAAAAAAATATTGTGTTATATACACAAGAAACGGTTTTCTTAATTGATTTTGTTAAAGAATCAGTTAATATTAGAGTCGACTTTTAAACGCAATTGAGTGCGATGGAAATTATAAAGTCCGATCATCAACATATTCGTATAGATTATTGTTTGAAAACTGTTGTAACCGGACCTCCTGATGGACAATTTCCATTTCCAGACCGGCCATAATATAAAGGCATTATTCGTGCGTTAGTATATTATATTTATATTCGTATTTATTATATATAATAATATATAAACATATTAACGTAACGCGGGTAAAGTCGTTAAAAAAAAATATATATATATATATATATATTAAAAAAAAAAAAAAAAACAACATACTATAATATATTATATTATTTATATACGCGACGACTACGACGACGACGACGACGAGGGGAAAACTCCGTGTTCTTTGTTTCGTCCGGTTGACAAGTTGACGGGTTGTTGTTATGGCATTGCCGCGGCGGTTGCGTGAGCGACCATTTTTTTTTTTATTTTTTATTTTTTTTTATTTTTTTGGTTTTTATTTTATAAGGTAGTTATATATTTCTCTCGTCCCTCCCCCCAGCCCCGTTCCGCTATCGTTTCAATCACTCGTGGCGGTCTTTCGAATCGTGACCGGTTTCGTGTATCGTGGAGAACACGAGTATTTTTTTTTTTTTTTTTTTCCCATCGCATTCCGGCCCCCATCGGTACATATATATATATATATAAAATATTATACACGTATAATATTACAACACGCCCTCGCCAGTTTAAAAAGAAAAAATATTCGTTTCGCTATACAGAAAAAATATACAATATGTTATTTTAATATTTACGACAGACATTTTCGTCGTTTATTTTTCTGCCATTACCGATCACGCGCGATGTAAATACTGATGATTTTCAACTATAAATACCTGTACGCATATAAAAATATTTACATTTTTTTAATTTTTAACCAGTGTTTTGTTTGTTAGACTTTATTTTAGATCCCGGGAGAAATATAATACATTGGTTTTACTAAGGCGTGTGTGTTTTATATTTTTGAAAAACACGCTGTCTGTATGTAAAAATGCTCCGCGATTTCATCGTTTTACGTACGGTGAAAATGATGTAAAATACCATTTCGCTTTTGAAAACGAATTCACGTCACTGATGATGTGACCGAAAAGCGGTATGCCCGGGTGTATGAGTTTTATAAATTTAAATTCAAATAAATAATAAATCTAAACGAAATATCCGGCGAGAAGGGTTCGACAAAAATATATAAATATATCGCACCGCGGCGAAGGCACATGTCCCTTAATATCTGGCAGTATATACGGTTTTGAATAAATAAATAAAATTGTTTATGTTCGCGTCCTGCCGGTTTTATATAGACGCGAATGTTATATATAATATATAACTATATATATATTTATATTGATTAATTTTTAAAAGTCAATATTCTACAGTGCGAAGAAATAACGCGTTTTATAGCCGTCGGCGATAGAATATATCCGAAGTTTAATCCGAAAATATTTGAACATTTTTATACTTTCACGGCTTGTATACACGCACGCGGCAATTTGTTTCGTAAGCACGCATATCTTTTAGATTCTGGACGTAATGGTATTGGTTTTTCTATTCGATGCGAGCTTTTTTTATTTTTATTGTATCTGCCTTTGAAACGACTTTTCCGACGGAATTCTCGATCATTCTTAATAGTAATAATAATAATAATTATTAAACGGGAAAATTCAACGCAATACAGGTTTATTTTTTTTTCCTGTTGTAAAGTTGTCCCTACAGAGACCTGAAACGATCTTTGAGGTATTTATAAGTTATTTGTAGTTTATATTCGATTTTATGCGAATAGAATTGTTTTTGGCAAAAAAAAACTCGAAAATTTTACACAATTGTGTCGAAAATATACTTTAGAAGTTGTATTAGATGGTTGAACATTTTGGTATAGTTTTTGTATAAAAGAAATATTCGTATTAAGGTATATTGTTTTTGACGATGATATAATAATAAATTATGGCTATTCAAAATATTTTGCACTTGTATTATAAATAGAATAGTATACATACGTACTGTATTATATAGTATATGATATAATTAAATATTTAACCACCGGCTATATATCATACAAAAAACAACACCGCTAAAAAAAACATTATAATATGTTTTATTGCGCATTCGAAATGGTAATATTATTATTATTATTATACATATTATATACTCGTATCATAAATATTAATTTACGTACAGTTATTGCCCATTAGTCTATGTATTAGTAATAATAATCATTATGCAGTGTATAAAGTATAGGTGATACTATTAGTTATATATTATAGTAATAGTATTAAATGGAAAAAAAAAAAGTCACAGGACACATATTAGCTGTTTATTGTATTATGTGAGCGAAGTTGGAAATGTGGAATGTATGACCTAACCTAACAATCATTGCAAATGAAAGACAATTAGAAATGTAGCTCGGTAATTTTTATTTTTTTTTTCTATAGTTAATTTGAAAGTAGAAAAACACGCGCATTAATAATAGAAAATAATCTGTAATTTTTTAACTTTATACTAATCCTTATGATATTGTAATAAAACAGTTTAATTCGACCGTTTTAAATATATTATAATCAAAAAAAAAAAAATAATAATAATAATATTTGGTGGTTGTACTTAATGGTTATATGGACAGAATTCCATTAGTTTTACCCAGGGTTTGCGCTAAGAAAACGTTAGAACTGCACAAGTAAGTGCTTGAACTTAGCTTGTATAGATATTTTGGCTGCCAAAACGTCCTCCCGACAAACCATAGCTGATACGCCATTCTAAATTTTTTTTTTGCATTTATGAAATAGGTAGCAGTAGGTACTGTACAATTATCGTTTTATAGAACTGTACGATTCGTGTTGTACCGCACACAAGCGCAAACCCTGGTTTTACCTATACGTTTCTCATATCGGCGCGTCTAGAAAGAGGGTAGGATATAAATCGGTGTATATTCGGTATGGTTTCTAACTGAATTGTCGGCGGTTGTTCCGCCGTTGTTAAACGAAACTACTCCGTCCACTACTACGACCGCGGCGGTTAGGTCTTCGGTAGGCGATATACAGGGGTACGTGGATATCTCGGGGGGGGGGGGCGGCGGGCGCGAAGGCGTTTTTACGGCCGGGCGCGGTACACGAATGGCCCGCACAAAGGACCCGGCGAATCACGGGGGACGGAGTGCGCGACGACGCGGCCGCGTGCGTACGTACGCAGGAGGCGTACGTTCGAGACACGATCTGACCTCCCGGCCGTGTTGAAGGAAGAAGGACCGGCCGCCGGTTTTGCTTCCGCGTACACGTCCGCGGGCCCCGCCGTATAAAACGATAATAATAATAATAATCCCGCGACGGGGACTCCCGCGATGTCCGCGCCGGGGATCCCCGGCCCACGGAAATCTAATAACAGTATTACAATATACGGGCGTGTCTGGTAATCGTATCGCCGGACCTTGGAAATTCATACACAATTGAAAAGAATGAAACGGAAAAAAAAAAAAAATAATAATAATAAAACGTAACCTTATATATATCCTATTATGTTTAATATATCGGGGCGCGTAAAAGGTCGTTTATAATACTGAATAAACCGTCGTCCCGAAAACGATGACCGGGACGGCCAGTCGGTCCGTCGCTGCTGCTGCCGTAATAAGTGACGCGCGTTGAAATGGTGAGTACCCCTAAGCGAATTATTCACCGTTAATAATCGCGCTGTTTCTTTTTTTTTTTTTTTTTTTTACCTTTGTCAAATTCAATTTTCGTCCGATAATATCATTATAGTAATCCACGGGTGTGAAATATATTTTATTGAGAAAACGCCGATATCGCGGTGGCCAAATGTCGATGGTTTTTCCGAAATTTGGCCGTGATGGTATATAGCGATTTTTCACGGCGAACCTTTGCCGGTGAAACCTCGAAGCTAATATTAACGCGGTCGTATGTGTCTGGGGGAAAATAAAAACCCGATCTATATTAATGTCAGAAACGTATTTTTCGAGTTTGGCCACGGTGATGTGGTCCTCTGCAGGCGACGGTATGAGATATTTGCTATATTGGAAATGATTCGTATACGCGAGGGGGGATATGGAAAATGAATCTTCCCCTCCCCATGGTCCTTTTTTTTTTTTAATCATTATTTTGCATCCCGAGGAAATATCGATTAATGTCTATAAACAATATATAATATAAAATAATGTTTGAATGTTTATATTCGTAATTTTGTTTTAGCAAAACGTTTAATTTGCAGATATCATACGTAATTCCGGTAACGTATCACGGTGTATTTTTTATGATTTACGGACGTTTTGGGGGTAATAGTGACCTCTGATTAAATACATGTCCCCCCCTAAGACAAGTTCCTAGCTACGCTACTGATAAGTATAGGTAATTAAATAAAACTCGGATTCGCGTGCTTCGCGATATTACATATTTGATATTTTTAAAATTACAGATATACATACGGAAATAAAACATATATGGGCCGCGGGTATAATACATACAGGGACAAAGGTATATAGCGAATAATACATTTTTATATAGGCGGTACACTAGGTAAACTTTAAATAATGTTACTCTTCGTGTGATAAATCTGATAGTGTGTGCAATTACTAAAATGTTCGGTTAGTATAAAAAACTACGCGCATGTTATCAAATTAACTAGTTATTTTGCACAATGTCCAATTTGAATAGCTAATATGATAATTTACACGTAATTTTACACTCTAACTGGTTATATATATATATATATATATATGGGTATTTCAACCAAACGACATTGATTGGTGTAATTCATTGTTACAGACTACACTCTGAAAATTATTTATAAAAAAAAAAATAAGTAATGTATAGGTGTGTACTGTGTATCTTTGGTACTCTCCGACAACAATTATAATACACAATAGTTGATTAGAATGATAAATTTAGCACGTTCACCAGAGTGATTGATTAGTTTGTATAATCAAACCAGTTGGTATAACAAGTATTAGGAAATAATCAATTTTAACATGTGATTCAGAAATATTTTTAGTCCGAACTTTTTGACATTAATTCCGAGACGGAATCTAGAAAAATTCAATATATACTTTCCGAGATGATTACGAGTGTCTTACACAGAATAGATTCACCCTGATTAATTTATTGTGACACTTTTGAACTTGTGTTGTATTGATATAGAACAATAATTATTATAGACAAATAAAAATTAAATTGAATAATAATATTAATCTTTTTAGGTATATATATATATATAATAATTGTAATAATAAATAAAAAAGAAACATTTTTACACAAATTAATAATGAATTTGTTATAATGAGTTAGTAAATTGTAGTAAGTATTAAAATTTATTTTATTAAAAAAACGTAAGTTTAAAAAAAAAAAACCGCTCGTTATTTATAATTATGAATAACGATAGTTTTTGTAATATAATCATATATATATATTATTACTTATTTTGTTATAAAGTATAGGCCTCGACTGCTATATGCACTGTTGGTGCATAAGGCCAAAAGTTTCTTAGGCCAACAGCTTGGAGATCGTTAAACGATTTTACCATTTGAAAAATGTGCAAACAGTATAATATTATGTAATTCAACCAATCTGCAAATGATTATTAAATTGTTCCGAAAACCATACCGATAATTATAATGATCGTAAAACTTAAAATATGTAAAAGCAATATATTATTATTATACCATACTTGTGTTGTAAGGGTAATAAAACTTTGGATACTGTTACGTCATAAAATATATTCCGTAATCGAAAAAAATTCAAAATAATTGTATAATTTCAATACAGATATTAGTATCTGTATCAATACAAAACTATACAGAGGTATCAAATTATCGTTTGCTATTTATGGCAATATATTATATTTTAAGATACTAGAGATGATTTTACCTATACCTATTTTAGATTCTGAGCGAGGAATGTATTGTGTTTACTATGCGTGTGTTTCGGTTTTTTTTTTTTTGGGCTGTTAGTAATTTTTCCACCAAAAATATTGTTTCGATCGTCAATTCCAGGGGTAGTTTCTGATATATAATCTGTTCTATTTTGTCGTTTTTTTATATTTCTTGTAGTTTCCTTAATATTTGAGGGGAAACGCCGGAAAACGGGAGTATTTAACGAAATAACGGTTTCTGTTATTTTCAATGTCGTACCTTTTTATTGTAATTCAGTTAAAATTAACTGTAGAGACATGAAAATATCATTGAATAGTGAATACTTATATTATTCAACTTTTCTAGACGTGACACAATTTTCCAAATATTCGGGCGTCTTTTGAGTTATATAAATCATAGCTATTTTAAATTTTAGAGTATTATTAGTTTTTATTTGATTTTATGAGGATAAAATATTTTTGGCTCGAAAATGTAACAAATGATTCATCATAAATCGAACTTTACGGTACAAATGAAAAAACCTATGAGAAAACAAAAGAGTAATTATAATATTTTTGATAATCGTTTAAATTTCGATAAAAATCGTAGAAATATGTTTTTGAATCCAAAAAAAAATGTCCAATAATTTCAGCCGTAAAAAAAACACGGACGATTATATAGTTTCGAATCAATACAACATTTTCAATTTAACATATTATCGGTAACATTTGTTGCGTATTACCGATATTATCGTTATTTAAATATACATTGAATTCCGCTCTATGGGGGGGGGGCGGTGGGGTCATTTCTTGTCGACTTTTCACCTACGGGGCTGGTGGCTGTCCCGGCACGAGCCCGTACGCGGTTCAAAGACAATATTGTTAATATGTCGAGACAATTCAATACCGTATGCAAATATTGTATATCGTAATCGCTCGAATAATATCAAACGGGCCAACGACAATTAATTAACAGAGTACGCGGATAAATATACAAGACTTACTAGTGTTGGCGACATGACGGCGATCCGCGCGTGTATTTAATAACACGACCGCTGATGTGGACTTCCGCGGGCGTCCGTCGCGAGATAAAAGTGCACGGGCACTATTTTCCGCTTTGCCGGGTTCCCCGCAGACCCTCGGCGGCCCTTCGATACGTGGTCACGTGCGTGTGTGTGTGTATATATATATATATATATGTGTATAAGTAAACGTATGTGTATGTATATATATATGTTATGTATGAACGAGGGAAGACGAGAATTCGAGCGTGTCGACGCGATAAAATGTGCGATATTTAATGTTCCAAAGTTTATGCAGCGGCGCACCGGACGTGCGGAAAACTTGTCCGGGGGTCGTAAACCGCACGAGCAGTGTACTTGTATAAAAATAAAACGTCACCAAAACTCGCGGTTTCGTTTCGGGTACACTCGCGACTTTGCAAACGTTTTATTTATTTATTTTTTTTTTTTTTCGTCACCACAAACGATTCGCGAGAAAATATTTAATAATTATATATATTATTATAGGATCTATAATAATATATACGTGTGCGCGGGCGAAGACTATTCGAAAACGTAACCCCGCAATTATATCGTGTGTTGTAACGAATAGCTAGCTAGTTATACTGCGCGAGATAGATTTTTTAAAAAAAAAAAATCGAAAAAAAAAAAAACCACCAAATCGCGCACGATTTTCCGAAGATTATGTCGGACTGCCGGACGTGGTCGGGGTCGTTCTTAAATGAAGATATTATTATATAAACGACCGCCGCCGCCAGAGTCGGGCCCGCGATCCAAGATGGCCGCCGGCCAATGACGTCGCTCCGTCGCTACGGCGCCCGCTGTCGCGTCACGGCGCGCGCCCCGACAATAATTCAATCGAACTGCTGCGAGCCGCCCGGTGGCTCGGGCCAGGTCGTCGTCGTCGTCGTCGCCGCCGCACGTACGCGTAGCCGCGCGAAGTAAAACCGCAATTTTTTTTTGTTTTTTTTTTTTTTTTGTCCTCCGAACGTATAAAATTCACTCCGGTGCCACAACCAGAAAAAATTTCGGGGAGAAGGGGACACTTTTATTTTAATTTGTTATTTACTATATTTTTTTTAGAACGATAAACGTGCCCCCGTTGCAGCCTCCCCGCCCTCCTTCCGACTTCGGCACATATTCACTCGTGTTACTACTACAATACTAATACGTACCACCTCCACCTGTTCAATCGAAAATCGAAACTTTTGAAAAGGCTCAGAAAACCTAGCCCCCCCCCAAGCTCTAAAGTTCACGAACTCCCACCAACATATTTGTAATATTTATATAATCCGACTAAGAATCCTATACTCTACAGTTGTTTAGAAGTATATTATTTAGCTCCACTCCAAGATTATATTCTTTAAATTGTTAGTTGATGCCATACACCAACTACAGAAATTATTTTATGTAGAAAATGATCAGGGTGTTAACACAAAAAAAAAAAAAAAAAAAAAGATTAAGATAATACAATAAATAAACACGTAATATGTTTGAAAAATATCAAATTAACACAATATAATATAGTAAAGTAGTTTAGATAGGTATGGATTTTTTTACATATTATTAGTTATAGGTAAGATACACGAAAAATACATTATTAGCGATATACATTTGGTAAATTTTAGGGATCCGGGGATTATATTTCCTATACGAGAATAATGTAAAAATGTTAAAATATAACAAATTGTTTGGCTAAAAAGAAACATGCAATTTCAAAGAACGATAAATAACTCGAACAACGCCAGAATAATTCGAAAACTATTATTAATACCATTATTATACGTTTACAAAAAAAATACTAAAGAATAGATATTCTAAGAGAATATTTTAAATCTCTGTACGATTATTGTCATCACCGAGTTACAACAAAATAGATTTAACAAAACCCGTCGTTGAGTAAATATATTCTTGTTTTTCAAACGAAAATAAAAATAATATAAAGAAATATAAACTCCTCGATATACCGATAAAGTATTCCGGTCTAATTTGCCGTTTGCAGACGGTAAAATAAATAACACGCGTCACAATTTACTATAGTAATAAAACGTCCCTGTATAGCTACGCTCAGAATAAAAAAAATAAAAAAATCCCCCCGTACATTAAAAATTATAATAATAATATAATACGGTAGATTTCAAAAACATCGAGTGTCTAAACATCGTTTTTGGGTCTTAGACCGGACTTATTTGCGTACACGTTTAACACGTAGCTGAGTGATGCTGGGTTAGCTTTTTTCCTTCCGTTCCACGCGGTTATAAGGCGTCGTAAAATGTTAATATACCGCGATAACGATTATAGGCCGAGGTATACTACGGTTGGAAATTATTTTCGGGGTGTAATATATTTAGTGTTAATCGGTCCTATATATATATATATATATTATATTGCCCGAGAAATGGTTTTCGGATTTGGAAAAATCGTAAAAATCCAGAGGTTGTAAAAATGTACATAACGTTAACATTGCACATCGCATTCCCTATACGTAATAGAAAAATATTGTAATATATATATATATATATATATAATGCTTTAAGATGAAATTATTATATTAATACGGAATATATAATCATCGCTGGTATGCGTACGCGTATAATATTATGCAGGCTTACTTTCGAAAGAAATATATGTGTCCCTCGACCAATGGAAAATAATGTTATACTTTATACAGGTTGGAAATTCGGAAATGTTTATTAGTACGTACCATCGTAATATTTTTTATGTATAATCCGAATGTTTTTTTTTTTACGATTTAATATACCACCGGACATTTTTATAGTAATTTACGCAAGTTGTAAATAATTTACTATACATAATAGGTAGGTAAGTATACTATTTTTTTTATTTTTTTTATTGCATATACAAATATACTATAGTCCAATACATTTTTACATATTTTAATATACAAAATGTTATATCCTGAAAAAAACTAATATTGAAATTGAATACTTATAACAAACTCTCGTCGTTGTACTTCTACAGTAAGAATTAGAAACGTCTAATTAAAATTTAATTTATAAATAAAATTATACACCTATCGCGTCGTATATAATAAATTATATTTATTTTTTTTTTTTCGATCCAATTTACAGATAAAATGTATTCAACGATCTGTGAATATTTATACCCACGTGTTAAAAACAATATTTAATATATTATGTGTACCTTACAAATATGTTTAACCGAAATATTACAACACCTAGTCCTTAGCTAATGTAATTTTTACATCTGTTGGTTGGAAAACATGTTATTATCTATGTGTAATGTGTATTTTTTATTTTATTTTATTTATTTTTTTTTTTTTTGTTCATCACCGAGTGCAGTGCACACGCACGCCGCATCGCGATAATAATAATATAACATTATTTAGTTTTTACCGTATACCTCATCTATATAAAAAATTATTGTATATAGGTAGACTGGCCACTGCCCACGCATATATTATTGTATACTGTAGCAATATTAACATAATATATTATAATATTATAGCCGTTGTAAAAAATATTCAGACATCATAAAACCGTTACTACAAAGGTCGTGTTTACAAGTCTAGTATAGGTAATTAATAATAATTATTACTATACTGTAGCCGGTGTACGGGTATACGCGTTTACGAAATATGAAATATGGCGGTCAACCGCCAGCGACGGGCGAATAATACGTATAATATCGATTTTCACATAAAAAAAAAAAAAAAAAAAAAACCTATAATATAGGTATACTGTATACTTAGTATAATATCTATAGCCATATAAGTAAAAGCAAATTATTTTAAACGTACTTACCTACTAAAAATTGATTACTGTGTACACCGTGTAATAATATAGTTATTATTTCGACTAGTGCGATTATATAATAATTAATATAAGAGAAGATGTTATAGTGTTTTTTTTTTTTTTTCAATTTTTGTTTTTCCTTTCTAAATTACGCTACAAAACTGATAACACCCCAACACAATAAAAGTAAATAAACTCGTTAACCGTCTATTAAACAACGTCGACCGGACAAAATTGACCGTCAAAGTCTCTGAGGGTAACTGTCTAATCCAGTTTATCAAATATAAAATTCTGGTTTAGCTAACCAGAATGCTAGCTAAGAACGTAGCTCGTGAATCGTAAGATTACGGTCTTCCAACCGTGATAATCACAAATCGGCCCTTACGTATAGTGTTCGACACTTCGAAGTCTCGTGTAATGTATTATAATTATTAAAAATAACGTTTTGAGTTTTGAAAAATATTCAACACATATTTTGTAAATTTATAATATAATCCCGTATCGTACGTTCATCACGACGTAGATAATATATACTAAAATAATAATTATTCGCAACTAAAAATATTGCCGTGTTATTATTACTTTTTTTCAAGCCACTATACATACGTATTAAAACGGACATGCACGTGTGCCTACTGTTTATTCAACATAATATTTACTGTGGTTTATACCGTCGGTATCATACGGAAAACTATGGGGGAAACGGACAAATTCAAGATTACATTTCAATTACTTATAACACTAAAGTTATTACTTACAACGTAACTATAAACGTCTGGAATATTTTTCCGAAATACTGTGTGGGTATACCCGTACAATTATTGAATTTAATCGAGTCGATATAAATTGTAATATTTAAACTTTAAAGTTCTTAATAATATGTATACCTACTTAAAATGGTTTTTTTTTTTTTTAACAACCTCGTTAAAAAACCGAAAGATAACAAATCATCAAAACGATAAAACGAAATACACATAAAACTACTTAAGACGTTGCATCATAACTTTTCCCGCGATTTATATATTTATTTATTAATATATCCGAGTATAATTAATTTGGTTTTTATTATTATTATTATTTTTTTTTTTTTTCATGAATAAAACAACAGGTAAATATAACGCTTAGTAAATATAACGATGATGGGCAAACGTCTTCGGGGGAGGGCGGGAGATTATACATAAATATATATTACGAGGTGAACATTACAGTGTAAACATTTATGTATTATAATATAATATTATATTACTTTTCGTGTTTTATAATGCGGTCGTCAAAGTATAAAGACGCGCGACGTGGTTACGGGCCTGTATACCCGATGTCGTCAAAAACTTTTCGCTTATAAAGGCCCGAACGTTTTTTTATTTTTTTTTTTTTTTTACGGTAACAAAAAAAAAACTTTGCCCCGTGCAATGAAAATTTTAATTTTCTTCCCTCCGCCGTCGCCCGTTTAAATCCAATAACGAAAACGCGGTATATACGTATATATATATATATATATATACCTACAGGTATAAACCGCGAAAATATAATAATATTATATTATAATGGAAAAAGTTTTGCGCGTATAGCGTCGGCTATATTATAGGGCGACCGCCGTAAATTCGTCCGCTAAACATTACGACAAATAATAACATCCTGTGCGTCGTAAAAAGACGACGGGGGAAAAAAAAAAAAAAAAAAAAAATGTGTAATACCTCTACACCTATATATAAATATATACGTACTTACAACAAAAATGGCGGGAACCTATATATATATATAACAGTTTATTTGCATATATATATATATACATAATTCGTACTTTGTCAGAGGAGTATATAGGAAAATACCGGAATAAATACGACCATTTATATTTTAGTACTTCAGCATATACACGTGCGTATAATACATTATTTAGAACTCGTTTGAAATAATATCGCCCAATGATTACGAAATACGTAAAACGGACCCGTTGGAAAATTCTTAACAATATATGACGAGATAGGTTAGGTTATGTGTTATCCAAATACCGGGGGTGCTATAGGCCCATAGGGTAACATAGATGCGATGGGTTATGGTTGTCATAAAAATGATAAGCGATTCCCCCCCCCCGACCGGGCGGGTATAGTGACACCGCGACGTTTAAAAGTATAAGTACCGAGTTTTTATCGTACACCGAGTATATCAAATAAATCGAATGACTTATTTCGTAGTAGTAGTGATATCGATAATCTAAAACCACACGTTTTCTTTTTTTTATTTTAGGCCCGAGAGCAGTTTTTGAAACGGTTTTTCTCCATAAGCCGTCATTATTGTAGTAGTAACCGTTACTGGCAGCAATTTATGTCTAGTCGATGCACTGAAGAGATCATAATTAAATTTGACCGTTAAGAAAATATATATATATTTTTTTTTTTTTTGTAAATACAATGGCTATGATGTAAATGCATATTTTCGTCTCCAAAATTATTTATATACTCAATCCGTCCGTTCGTTTATGTTTGTTATCCGCACTTCTGTTGTCAGCGGTATACACGCAAACTATTTCGACTTGGTCACTTATCTTTATACATACATTATACTTGTATACTCGTATATTATATATATATATATATTTTATTTCTCTGCATTTTATTAGCATAGTACAATACGCTATATAAACGCGCAAAAACGATTTTCTCTTGTCGAATGGGTTTTATTACTACAGGTGTAAGTATACGTATGGAGGTATAAGTTGTTGCTTATTATCCCCATGCGTATACGGGCGTAGAAATAATTCTCATTGTCGGCGCACACACTATTGAACGTTTTATATTTTCGAACACAACGCGCTATGTGACCCTTATAGAAGAAGTTTGTGAACTACATTGTAAGTTTTACTCACGTCGGTCATGTGTATATAATATGCAAAATGGCATACACGCATATACTCACCTATCTAGTTATTTTAATGGATTTTTTTCCCCCTCAACCAATAATACAACGTATTGAAAAATCGATAAATGTCAAAAATGTATGAATAATATATATATATAGGACTTACAGACATTCAATCGCTCAATAGCGGTAACAACTTATATAATATACTGTTACTGTATAGCTTTCCATACAAGAAATAACAATAAACGTTTGACGGTATTATTTTTTTGTTAATGAAAAAATGTATTTTAACTTTGACCTGTATGGAAAATTTCCCATACCTATTTATCGTGACATATTTATTACAAAAAAAAAAAAAAAAAAAAAGTGATAAAATGTCGTATACAAATTATTATTATGCAAACGAAATATACGAAATAAAACTGCAAATCTATCGGTAGGTGTGTACACATTTTTCGTGCATAAAACACGAGTGCACAGTACACGTATGTACAACACATCCTATATATTATTATATGCACTTATTGCCACTTAAATTGTCGTGATGCGTTTACCCCATACAGTTGTTCGTATATATTGTCGAAATGTATTAATCTATTATCCGCATGTGTTGTGTACAATGAAATAACAATAACAGTAATTATAATCAGTGGCGTGTCCAGGAATCACCAACTGAAAGGTATGAACAAATCGTAGAATCCTACTATAATCCTAACCCGACAGTTAATAACTATTTGAAAACGTCGAATTTTTCGGCTTTATGCCCATAAATATTTTGTAGTTCATTTTGATCGGCGTTAGAAGTTCAAATTTATATTACAATTAATTAAAAACGTGAAAGATTGTAATTTAATTTAAAAAAAAACAAATTTCCAATTTAAATTTATCAAAATGGTTATGTACATACATACCTAACCTAACATATCGTTTTTCGTCCGTGACGATTTACCGTTGCGTGTATACAATTATCATTAACACTGACAATAAACAACAACGAAAAATAAAATTATCAAAATGTTACGAATTAATGTACCGATTACTTCCTATTTAATTAATTGGAGAGCTTAAGTTATGACAAAGAAAATTAAACAACATGAATTACAAGCCAAATAATGCAATCGATGCATTGAATATTTGCAATAAACACACGTATATTCAAATTGCTTCAAATATTAGCAACAATCCCGATATCCACTACATCAAACGAGAGAACATTTTCGAAATTGAAGCAAAGTATGAACACTTTGATGAGTAAAATGTTTATTTATTTTTATTTGTGTAAAATTTACGATTTCCTTATTTTTTAGAAGAGACTCATTAACGGATTGGCAATAATATCGATTAACAGTACATATCCTCTCTCACGTCATGAAATTTCGGATGAATTTAGTAAAAAAAAAAAAAATCACGATTAGATTTTGTTATTTAAATTTGTAAAGACTATTATATTAAATAAAACGTACTTATATTAGATTAAATCAGTCCATGGTATTTTTAATATAATGTTGGAATATAAAAAAAGAAAATAGTTGAATGTACGCCACTATTACTTACATATATAAATATATATATATATAATTTTGCTTAAAAGTATTAAGTCGTATGGGTAATAATATCTATATATAGTGGCGACGAAAACCATCCACTATAATATTACAATATTTATTTATTTTGTTTTTTTTTTTGTTTTTCGAGTGGCTTTTCTCAAAACGTATCTCTCCCCGTCCGGTTATATAACTTACAATAATATACAAGCACTATCTTCTACATTATATATATATAATTTTTTTTTTTTTTAACGCCCATTATAAGTCCACGTCATGTAAATTTATATACGTATATACGTATAGATATATAGATCGTACGTGTTTATAGCTGCGGGTGTACCGTAAATATAATGTACCATTGTACCAATTTATATTATATTATATTATTATTATATTATTATTATATATATTCTTATGGCGTCGGACGTGTAATAATATATGTGTAAGTATAAGTGTAGGTAATAGTTGTAAGTATTATGCTCTGGTCTCGGGCCCAAACTCGGTGTAAATCATTTTTTTTTTTTTTTTTTTTTTTTAATTTTTAAAACTACACATCTTTTTACGACTGGATATTTTTCACAATACCATTATTACACACTATACGCGTATTTATATATATACATACGAGAAGTATTATAGAATAATGACATTTCAACGGTTTTAATCACCTATACGTGTTATATATTGCGCGCGTACGTATATCCGACGTCTTAATCGCGATAATAATATAATGTGTAACAGTATTATAGTGTCAAGATATTATAATACATAAACTTAATCGTAATTATATTTATTATTACTATAATACGTATAGGTACACTATAAAGATTTTTTTTTTTTTTTACTTCCGACGTATATTTGGAAATTAATCACTATCGCGATTAAAAATAACAATAATAATATAATTACACACACAAAAAAAAAAAAAAATCATTATTTTTACACCGAATACCGCCCTCGTGGATCGTATACGATGGCCGTGCGATTACGATATTTTTTCCGTCGACCGTATATTTTTATACTATACTTGGGCGAATTCAATTTAAAATTATGGGTTTTTTTTTTTTTCATTAAACCAAATTACGGCGTGAATATTTTAACAAAACTTTATGGCCCGATGGTTTAGCTCGGACCGGATGGCTTCCATTTATTTTAAGTTCTTTGGTATTATATTATGATTTTTTTTTTTTTTTTACGTATATTACGTTAGGCCCCCCTTTTTGGATTTTTGAATACCACCGCCGTTTGTTGCGTCATTTGTTTGATATATTTTTAAAATTCATTTGGAATTTTTAGGACCGTTATAACCGAAATACTAAGCGGTGGAGGGGGCTGTAATATGTTTTCCCAGGATTTTAAAAATGTACACAATACATTCATTTTTGTTTTTTGCGCCATCGTTTATTTTGTATTTGTATACGGCCTCGCAGACAACGGAAAAAACGTTACCCGCTTAAAATTATTTCCCGATCCGAATTTTTCCGTATTTTTATATATATATATATATATGGAAACCGTCGGAAATATTTTTGCCGGAGTAATTCAAATTTAAACTCGGACGACGATTTGTTATAATATATTATTATATTCGTGCACGTACGTCGTCGGTTATATACGTTTATTGGAGTTATATATATATATATATATATATATATATATATATATTATACTTTCGCTCGCGGGTTTTGTTATTATTTATATGGTTTTTTTTTTTTTTTTTTTTCGATCAGATAATTCTCCGATATACCCAGTTTAATAAAAATAACATAATATAAAATTCGCCCGTAATATTTATTTATATGGATAAACCGAATATAGTTTGGTGTACACCCCCGGGAAACGATCGCGCGGCGGCGTACGGTTTTCCAATTTCGCGTGGACCGTTCCGATGACCGACGGACCCTTTACTCGCCGCACCGCCAGTCTTCGCGCACACGCGTCTCGTGTATTAAAAATATAAGTATTTATATACGATATTCCGAGGACGGTCGCGGTTTAAAAGCCAAGAGTCATTACCGCGGTTTTATACGTACAATAAAAGTCACCAACGGGATGCCGTCGTTCGCCCCGTTTCCCTATCGTTCGTCGTACATATATACAAAAATATACGTATGCCGATGGGTATAAACAAAAGTGTGTGTGTGTAGCGACCCTATTATACGAGAGCCGACAGCAATCAATTGATACCGTTTTTAATGTCCGTTTATACGTCATGTTTATTCGTTTTTTATGCGTATATAGTTAGATAGTTTATACGGTTACAATTTGTCCGTATACGTATAACAATGTATAGTCCGCGATTACTGCCTGCTATTCCGAATTTCCGATATTACTCGTGATTATATACGCCGGTTATATTTCTTTTATCGTCGTCGTTCCCGTGCGAGTAAATTGTGTGTATATATATATATATATGTATATAATTATAATTATCGTATATACGCGCCCGGCATCATTCTATCGGATTTCCCATCGAAATCCAATAGCGTGGTCTTATTTTAGATTCTAAACTGAGCGAAAAATGTATTGGTTATATTACTGTGTGTGTGTGTTCCCTCCCCCCCCTCCTATCCCATATGTGAACAACTTTTCTATCAGACATTTTGATCCGACTTGAAAGTGTGGCGTCTTATCCGAAAGAATTTTCCATCTAGTTGGTCTGCGTCGGGGGACATTTTACGATTTTCGGTGTAGTTTTCTAAATAAACGGGGGAAAAATATAGGACCATAAGACGCAATTAAATTTATACAATGACGAATTATAATGTAGATTTACTAAACTAAATTAAAATAACAATTATTAATTACTAATTGAGTTGCATACGAATAACGTATTTTTTTTTTTTTAATTATAATTTTAAAGAAAAAAAAAAACTATTTTTAATTAAATTCATGATAATTGTGTAACGCGTTTGCGCGTGAATAACATTCGACTGTCGAGTTAAAATCGAAACAAAAATATAATACGAAAATTAATAATTCATCGCCCGTTCCTTTATCAACAATCGGATAACATTAGAAATTATACACACTCATCGTTTTATCCGAATTTTCACAATAAACGTCACGTTTTATTTCGCCCTCCGGGGTCTTGTGAGGAGCGGATTATACGCCAGAAACCGTAATATTATTTATTATAACGCGGAGCACGCTGACTTTCGCACCGTCTGCGGACCGCGTTCGGATTTGGTCCGACACAGTCTTACTGAAATACGAGTTGGCATTAGGATTTGCTTGCGGTTATAGGCATATTACAATCGTTTCGAAACGCACGCCGGCAACACGCACGGTTGTACGTAATACAATATATTATTGTCGAACGTAATCCCGCTGTAAGGCGGCCAATATTCGCTTTTGTCCGACAATAAATTTCCGTATGGCGTAACGGTATCCGTTTGTAGGTTAGAACACCTCGGGAGAAACGCGATATTTCGAGACCGGCCCGCGCGAACTCGGCCATTATAGGAACCGCGGAAAACGAAAAGCCAGTGCTACGCAATATTAATACCTATAGCTATTGCATTATGTACATTTCGACGGTATTATTATTATTATTATTATTATTATATATGGGTAGTACACCTATCCATCACCCCTCGTTTAACGAACCGCCCGATGCCCCGGCACAATGGCCGGCGAGTTTATCGAGTGAGACATCATTTTTTTTTCGCGTTTTCATAAAATATTATATACACATAAAGAATAATATATTATGCGAGTTACGGTATCAATGCGAGTATATAATACGATTGTATTATATATATATATATAGACCGTATTTATATTCTCCGTCTTCTATATTATACACTCGCTCGCACGGTCTTTTAGTTTTATTGTTTTTATTGTATTCCGGCACCAGAGCCCTCCGGAGTGGCGGTCCCCTTCCCGGCAATTGTCACTAAAATATATTTATAGGTTAGGTTAGGTATACGCGGAGTCTTAGGCCGTTTTCGTTTTTATCGCGTCTGTCGCGACGGGACGAGGGCGCCTCCCCTGCTCGCACTAGTCGCACTCGAGATATTCGCACGGGGGGGTAGGGGGGTTCACGATTATATAATATTGTATTATATATATATATATATATATGAGGGCACTAGTTTCAAAGTGTACAATCTCCATGTTCCATAAAAATTGAGATAGACATCGTTGCATATTCAATTGTCAGCGCTGAATTCGAATAACTCATTATATTCGAGCAAAAGGGTTTATCTCCAGTGTATTTTAAGATTGAAAATTGCATTTAGTTTCAAAAAGTACAATTTCCTTTGACAAGTCTGTTTCAAAACGTACAATCTCACTATTGTCGAGCAAAATGGTCAATCTCCAGTGTATTTTTAAGCTTAAAAATAACATTTTGTTTCAAAACGTACAATCTCTTCTAATCAAATAATATTTTTCATGAGTTTTCCTATAATAATAGATTTATATGTATTCATCACGTTTTGAATTCGTCAACTTTTACTGATATTCATACTATTAAGCTTATGTGTGATGGTTGCGCGGGCCAGAACAAAAACACAACACTAATTTCAATGTGTTGCAACTGGCTCGCCAAACAAAAAGTAATTTCAAAAATCGGAGTTGTATTCCCAGTAACAAACTTATTAATCTTAAGTATTTTTTTTTATTTTTAACGACTTTTATTATTAAATTAAATTTTTTTGTAAACTTCTAAACTAAATAAAAAAAGAATAAAGACGTCTAATTTTTAGCTTCTCAATACCTATTTATTATTTACTAAAGTTATTTTCAAAACGAGCAATCTCCTACTGTTAGACTTATACTGTACAATCTCCAAACAAAATATTTTCAGAACTAAGACTAATGGGAGAACTAATCTTGTCTTTTTAAGCAAAAAACTGATAAATCATCTCTGCATAACTATACGAAAAGGTTAAAAAAATCCAAATGGAGAAAAAACATTTGTTGATTAAGTTATTCGTTTTTTTGGTTTTCTGAAAATTTAGTGAACGTAGAGATTGTACACTTTGAAACTAGTGCCCTCATATATATATATATATATATATAGACAATTTTAAATTATATATCCTCGAAAATAACGAGACCGTATAGGCGTCGAGTACACCCCATGGATGAATTCATATTCCTAGCAATTTTATTATTTTATATCAATTACAGGCGAATATATATATTATAGTCGGAATATCGGGTCAGGTCGACTGAACT
This sequence comes from Tuberolachnus salignus, assembly GCA_956483605.1. Classification (NCBI taxonomy): domain Eukaryota; kingdom Metazoa; phylum Arthropoda; class Insecta; order Hemiptera; family Aphididae; genus Tuberolachnus; species Tuberolachnus salignus. Next base: position 44,059,567 of record OY101432.1, read on the forward strand.
AGTCAATTAACCGTTAGTCGACTAAAACAGTCGCACATACCGGTACACACTGTTATATAGACTCCACCCTTACACGGAATTACGTGCAGTCGTTGCAAGCGAATTCACGAGGGTGTGCGTGTAAACGTTCAAATTAAAAATTTCGGAGAACTGCACAATATACGATTTCTATAATATTATGTACTTGTGCAAATAAAAAAAGGTACGCAAAACGAGGTATAAAACGCAACAAAAAAAAAATTATGTTCAATTCGCGTTTACAACTTACTAAAAACATTTTAAAAGTCGTAATTTAACTACTTTAGTACTAACACGAATATTTGCAATTTTAATTGTTGATCGTTTTTAACTATTAAGAAACATTCTATTAGTGTTGAAACAATATTGTGCAACCGAAACCATATTTTACATAGCATCGAAAAATGAATTTTCACAATAACGTCTTGGTTTAGATTATCTATACAATTATAATAAACTTTGTGTAAAAGATAATTTTTTAAAAGTATTTCAAGTTTAAATACAGATATTTAAAAAAAAAAAAATGTCTTTAGAATTCGTAATTGAATACGTATCAGATGTATTTTTAAAATATTTATAAATACTTTTTTTTGTACATAATATCTCATAGGTAGATTAGGTAATATTCAGTTTTTTTTTTTTTTAATATAATATATAAACCTTACTAAACTATTAAACCGATAACTTAAGTGATCTTCCGAAATCGATAATCGATTGTAATTTATTTTGATAAAATGTAAAAACCTACAAATAAAAACAATGAGTTTTCGAATAAAAATTTCCAACATTAATTACAACTTATGATAAACCTTGTGTCAAATTTATGAGCATTTCTGTTCGGCCAAAACAGTTGTATATAATTTAATTAAAAAGCCTACAAATAGTTTAAAAATGGCCAGAATATTTTGAAAATTTGTCCACGTTTAGAAAAGTATTATATAAAAAATATTTAAAAAAAATATAAAATATAAAATATATTATACAAATATTAAATTTCTGTGAAAATGTCAGGTCCTTACGATTATTTTTAACCAAGTTACAACAAAAAGATAAAATAGAAATTAAACCATTGCCGTGAATTTTTCTGTTCGTTGTACGTTTATTTCTCAATTACTAAGAAAACTACAAAAAAGTTTTTAAAAAAATAACTTTTCTAATGCACCAACTAGATTCAAAATGCTTTTCAAAGAGGTGCTCCACTTGAAAATCGGAGCAGAATATCTGGTAGAAAAGTTGTTTACGGATAGAAAATAAAAAAAATTTATCATAGTAAAACCAATATATTCTTCGCCTTTCTCAGAATATAAAATATTCAAATACTCTACAAGTCTGAATTATATTAGGCATTTGCATTTTAAATAATCTATTGTATTTTCGTTTTTTTTTTTATTTTTAGTTTATTACGAACCTTATTAATTATTATATCACTACAATATCGTTCCGTTCGTTCCTTTGCGGTTACGTGGTTGCTTTCGTGTATGTATTTTATTCGTATGTACTGTACATATATAAAGAAACGGAATGAAAAACGACTGTAAAAGCTCAGCGGCATCAGAGTCGTAAAACCGACTATAACACACGAGTCTTGTCTTCTTTTCGGGTCATTATAAGAACGGGTTCTTATCCATATTATATATTATATTCCTCTTTCTCTAAAATTATATTCTTATCTCTCTCTCTCTCTCTCTCTCTGCAGTTTCTGCGGTACTCGGCCCAACAGTAAAAACGAGGAAGGCTCGTATTTCATTCTACTCCGTCAGCGGCGCCCCCCCGACGGTTTTACTCCCGGAAGGATCGTCGCGGCACCACAAGTACACAATGATTTATATACCGGAAGGAACGGAGAGAAATCCAGTCGTAACTATACAGCAGGGGACGGAGGTAAAATTATTTCAATATAACACCGACTGCCGGCTCGTGTAGCGAGTAGATTTTCTAACCTGAAGAAAATATAACGTTACTTAAAAAAAAAATAAAAACCGTTTAAACCTAAAATAATTGCCGGTTTTCGAAAATAGAATCCACTTCATTTAGATAAGTCAGATATACAATGGTGCATGTTTTACGATTTCCGACCAATTAAATAATGTATTCCAGAGTGGTTTTGGGTACCGTCATCTGCAATCGTATACAGTCACGATTGGCCTCGAGAATGAATTTTAAGGTTTTTTTTTTTTACTTGGAATCTCTTTCTATATATCTATTTTTGGATGTAACGACGCTAAAAGATAGTTGAAAATGGTCATGATAATTTATTACGACAATTTTCGTGTATATGTAGGTACTATATTTTACATTTTACAACTTAATGCATTTTTCTGCTCAAAATATCAACCATATACATAAGTATTACGATTGAAGAAAATAAGAGGACCAATGAGAATACAGCAAAATAGTAGTTCACTATCAGCCGATCTCATAATATACACATAAAAATAATGGAACTCTAAATTATAATTAAGATGTTCCCCCGTCGTCCATTAAATGCACTTTAAAATCGAAAATAAACATAAATATATTTCATTCTTTAATCGATTAAATGCAGTAAAATTATTAATGTCATTTTTATCCGCATAAATTGTTTGAACGCACCGCGTAACAATAACTAATAAGGATTGGTGGCTATCTGTAAACTACGTAATAAAAACTTTTTCGTACGAAACGTACAAATATATTTTTAATATAAAAACACGTCCGTAGTGTTTCAACTGCAATTTTAGTTAGACGAATATAATTGCAAAGATCGTTATTATAATTAACGAATTACTACAAAGTGCACTGCCTGCAGTTACAATAACGATACTATTAAAAACCACTTCTTCGTTTAATGTGATGTATATAGCGTAATTATTATTCTAACGTGAACACATACAAAGATAAGCGTAAAATAAAATGTTTATACGGTTTCTTATATGCTCGTATAAATGTGTGCGGAAAATAATAATTGCTCGAACTTGTTGATATACCCACAAAGCACGGTTATAAATTTAGCAATAATTGACAATTAACATAATCAAACTATTCAATTAAATTAATTTTTTTAAATAGTAAAAATTCTATTCCGATTACACTCATATTTATAAAATACCAATCTGTAAATAATAAATAAAACGTGTTACTCGTATATTTTCGTATATTTAATCAATTCATATGTGGATTAACTATATAGTCATAATATTATAGGACTTTGAAATCATTTTCAAGGATAAAACGTATTATCAATATTGTATCGCTCGGCTCATGATTCGTGACTATATTTTACTATAAACTGTTCATCGGTTTTGCGATCAGTATAAAATAGATAAAGAAAACCGAACTCCAAAATGTATCTATAACAGTTAACGTGTTTATTATTTCTATGGCGATAAAACGTTTTCGAACATTAAAATGCATTTTATACTTTACGTCGAAACTCGTATAGTGATAACGATCAACTCGCCGTATTGATACTAATGAGAATAACATAAGGACGATATTATCGAAACCGTAGTTATTGATCCACAGATTGGTTTAGGAGGCTGAGGGGAAGGGAAAGAGAAGAAATGAAAATATAAACCCTTTTATTAATTTTCAACAATAATTGTTACGAAGTCTGTTCAAAAAGTACCAGAATAAATATTATTACGGCTAATCTACACACGATAACGTTTCAAATTGTAAATAGATGTATTCCTCGCAAATTAGTGGATATTTTAAACAAAACTCGAAGTCGCTATCTTATCTCAGTTTAATATTACACGTGGTTAAATCCAGTCGGTTTTTGTCGTTCGCCGTTTTCGACGTGTCCGAAATTAACGAACGACGCGTGTGCGTCGAGTTTTGTTTGTAACTTGGTAAAAATGATGCAAAGGAAACGCATAAAACCGCTTTTGGTGATGATTTATTAAATGGTTCCCCGTGACTTTCGGGTGTTTTAAACGTTTCAAGGATAGTCGGCGGTCAACTGAAGACGATCCACGTTCTGGAAGTCCGCCGACGTCATCCAGAAACGATTGTGTGGCGACAATTTGCGAAAAAATGCGAAATGGCCGCCGATTAACTGTTCGTTTGTTACAAAAGCGAATCTCGATTGGGTCTTGTCATGCAATTTTACAGGAAAATGTACAGATGAGAAGGGTCCCGCTGCCAAATTCGTTCCGCGAAGCTGTCGATTCGTGAATTATTGCCGATGAAAAAATTGCTGTGGTCCCGCGGACTCTCCCTATTCCCCTGATCAGGCCCCATGTGATTTTTTTTTCTATTCCCAAGACCGAAATCTGCGCTTAAAGGACAACGATTTCAAGATGTAGAGGAAATTAAAGCGAACGCGACAACAGTACTCATAGCTTTAACTTTGGAACAGTTCCATAGGACTTTTGAAAAACGGCAAGATCCCCGGCGATCACTGCATATCGTCCGGAGGAGATATCTTTAAACAATATGTAACTTCATTTTTGTAATTATTAAATATAAAACCCTGGTACTTTTTGAACAGACCTTGTGTATATCTGTATATACGTACAAATGTAATCTCTTGGGAAATATTCGTAAAACTAACGGGAACCAAACAATATAAACGAAATACGCGGAGGTCGGAGGTCGGTATGTCTTACGTGTAAATATCTAAAAATCGACTTTTCCATACCGACGCCGCCACCGGCGGACAAGTCACGTTCTCTGCAGCAGGAAACCCGAGCGCAGCGGCTCCCGGACGCTATAGCGCACACTCGTAAATCACTCGTGTGTCTGCCCGCAGTATAAGGGCGGTTCCTGCGGGAATCCGTCCTGGGGGTAGTGGCCATATACGTACAAGTCGTATAGGAATACGCGGCGTAAATCAATCCGTATATATATATATATATATATATTCTCGTAGGACGAGAGGTTGTATATATTATATTTTTATATATAATATATATATATATATATATATATTTATACGGCGTGAGGTCAAAAACGACCGTAAAAATCGACCCTTTACGCGCCGGTTTTTTTTTTCTCTCTCTCTCTCTCTTCCCCCCCTCCCCCCCGTCCTAATTGGACGTGCGCGTCTCGCCGGTTCGACGGCAGTGTAAAATCGAAACAATAGCAGACCGTGTAGACCGTACACTCGACGAGCGAAATATTTTAACGGATAGGTGAAATATATCGCGAATGCGTACACAACACTGGACATTTTCAATTCGTTTGTAATTAGTAATGACTCAATGGTATAGTCCGGATTTATATGTTTTCATATTTTGTTACTGGAGCGTATGCAGTCAGTAAACAATTTGGACGATTCGTTCAACACCTAACCACACAATTCACAGGAAAATGTGTTTTTATTTTTTTCCTTTTTGCATATTTCAAAATATTTTACGGGAATATTTAGTAAATCGCGCGAAAATAATATTGATTTATTTTAATTCTAATATTAAGGTAACTGAAAATAATATGTTTGGAATCATTTACCAAAAATCGTTTTTTTTTATTATTTTGATAAAAAAAAAAAAATAACACTCAGTGATGGTACTATTAAGTCGTCGTAGTCATGCCTTACTATAATTAAAATATACCAAAGAAATAATGTTTTTATATGTTTTACAATAAATATATATTGTTGTTTTAAATTCCTACCATTACTATAATGCAATTATTCCATTATGCAATTGTATACCTCACTTAAATTATTATTTAAAGAATATTGTAAAAAAAAAAAAAAATAATAATAATACAAATTGATTATTTGTCCATATTTTTCTAATTTAATGAGAATATTTTTAGGTTTTTTTTTTTATTGAATATTGGAAAATCATATTTTAGGTTGTTTTAAGAGAATATAAATCCGGATTATAGTTATTACGTAATTTTCGGTTTTTAATTTCGTGCGCGTGGGAGTGAAAAAAACAAACAAAAATATTTATAAAAAATGACACACATTCATCATTATACATTATTATAATCGTAAAAATACGACTGTTGAATAACATACAAAAACTGTTAATATGTTTCCATATGATATTATCGTTTCGGTGATATTTTTGTCCGACTACTGTATTATCGTCTCGTATTCTTTTGAAATATAAAACGCGTCCGAGTTTATCTACAACATAATTAGGATCGGGAGTAAACGAGCACAAAAAAATTGATCAATGATTTTGAGCTTTTACGCATACAAGTACAATTGTGTTTTAAAAATGTTTAAGTGAATTATTTCGAGTAAAATATCGATTAATGATCTACAAATCTATTCGAGAGCCAATTATGATATTGCATTTAAAACTTGTATTTCTTTTTATTTTTTGTGATCAACTTCTAATCTGACGCTTACTACAACTATACTGTTTTGGCGTTCGACATTCAAACCTCTGTAAGTATTTATATATTATGGTACAGGTATCTTAGTTAATTAACACATATCAAAACCCATTTTATTATAGTTTATAACATTATTATATATGCCACGAAATAAATTGTTATAAAACTGAATGTTCGAAATAAATAGTGATTATAAATTTTATCAATATAATAAATATTATAGAATTAAATTTAAAAACGTATTTTTCGTGCTTATTAAATATATCGAAAAATCGTTGATCAAATCAAATCAGATTATGTCCAAATCATCGAGAAATTTGATTTTTCAATTGAAATCGTCGCTATAACCCTTTGGTATTGAGACACATTGGTAACCGCAGATGGATACATTTACTATTTTTCATTTCGAAAACTTTCTTTGTTTGTTGGTAAAAATCACAATATTGCGGAAAATAATTCTATATCACCCGATTGTTAACCCCATAAATGATTTTTACTAATAAAAGAACCTATAAAAATAAGTCGATATTTTATTAGATTTAACCATTTGATATGAAAAATAAAAAAATGTCATCCCTATAAAATATGATGCCTGAAAAAAAAAAATAAATAAAAAATCATTACGACCCGGGTGGATGAAAGCTGCCGATATAATAAAATTATAGGTACACTAAAGCTGAGCGTCCACTAGGGCGGTCAGTGCGACGCGGCCGCGCTCGGATATGCATATGTTTTATCACTTTTTTTCTTCTATTAATGTTATCATATGATAATCGGACATTATAATTTGTTGTGTTATGTCTGGTTTTTATTAGAGTAGATTAGGTATGTTGAGTTTTCTTATAAAGTTTTCTTGTGTGTCCGAAAAAAAAAAAATTTCGGAAAGCCGTGGGGGGGCAAATGCCCAGTTAGCCCACCCCCCCGACAGGCGAGTATGGTTATGAATATTCAGAACTCTGTGCCTCAATTAAACGTAAATACTGTGGATGAACGTAACGACGTGTGGCCCGATGTTAACCGACGATTACCGAAATCAAGCGAATTCAAAAAAAAATATCGCACCGCCCCGAGTCCGCTTTGGGTCGGTTCGCTAAGGGTGTCTAAACCGGCTGGTTCCTAACCTAACCCGGTCGCGAAGATCACGAACAACAGCGTCAGTTAGTTGAAGATCACTATGTAAGGGGTTGCGGCAGGAGGCTCGCCTGGTGCGTCCCCATCAACGAATGGGAAATTATTATAATTTCCTTTTTTTTTTTTTGCTTAAATAAACGATGGCTGGCAGTAATGTTCACGCGGATCCTCCACCGTTATCGGATACAAATTAAGAAAAAAAAACCAAAACAAAATAACGTCTGTTTGCTAGCACGGCGTGGCGCGGTTCCGGGCTCGTGAAGTCTCGAGACCGCGGCCAGAGCGGAATGGCGCCGCGCTGCCAGTGGACGCTGCTCGGCCTTAATACGGTTTACTGTTTCGGGTTCGGTTCTGCAGTTTACGGATCGAGTTTGTTATAAATGTATAGATAATATTACTATTATACGTACAAATAAACGCACGGAACAATTCGAATAATATACTGCAGAATTATTACTGATAGGTATAGCTAACTTAACGGGTAATATTTTTTAGTATATTATTATTTCGTATGTACATATATAGCGGTGGCCCGACGGTAAAAAACAAAACCAGAAACCCGATCTATAAATATTGGTATTATAAAATAATTATTCCAGGCGGTTCCACATTTAAATAAAACGGTTCCTCGGACGCCGCCGGGGAAAAGAGGAAATTTACACGCGTCGTATTATATTATGTAATATTATTTACCGCCCGGTGTTACAACTGTGATGAATTATAATATTATAACGTATAGTACAGGTACACGTAATTTAGTTCCGACCATTTTTTTTTTTTTTTTTTTTTTTTATAGGTTTGACCCTGATAATGCAGTTTTATAGGTATGCATCATACTCGCCGCCGTGTTGTTATTGTGCAATTAATTCAAATATATACTCTCGCCGAGATAATACGTCCGTGTTATAATATACATTATAACGGTTTTTGCGTCGATTTGCCGCAAAGCAAAATAACATTGAAAAGCGATGGGAGGGAAGACAACTTTAGAGTTTCAGACACAAAAAATTAATAATCCGACACATGACCACTGTTGTAGGCGAGAATTTCGGAAGGTGTAGGATAATATAATATAGGGTTACATATTATTCGGTTTACATTTCGGTGCGTATACGAAAAAATGATCGTGTGTGAAGTTCGGTCAAACGCGTTTTGATACGTTTAAATATTGAGAATTATATTAATTCGTAACTATTCGAAACAAATTACAACTGCCCATATCTTAAATTGTCGAGCATTATTTCTGAACCGAAATAACGGATATCCGCCTCATAAGTCTCGGAAAATAATACGCGAAATGTGATTTTTACGATTTTCATAAATATTTTAACTTCATACGCTTATAAAAATAAATCGTGTCTACAGATTTTCAATATTTGTATATTTCTATAATAACCACTATTATGATACATATTCAAGATGCCGAAAAAATGTTATCCGCATAAACCATATTAAAACTGAAAAAAAACCAAATAATTTCAAATAGCTATAAATAACAACAACAAAAAAAAGCCGGAATAATTTGAAAATTGTACGTATAGAAAGTGCTAATACAAGTATATTTGATGAAAATGTCAAATCTCTACAATTATTTTTAACGGAATTACAAAAAATTAAATCAAAAGATAACCTCGCCAACGTATCAAATAAACCCCAAATGCTACGAGAAAGTTTTTGATAGGGTCATCTGATCGAAAAGATCTTCGGAGACGGAAAAAAGCACACGTCATATATGTCTATCTCTCTTTCTCTACCGAAGACGATTTCGTTGGTTTGTTTTCTCTCATCTTCTTCTCTTTTTCTTTAGTGCCCTTGAAATCAGATACCCGCCAAATAAAAAACCTACCACCTATCGTTGTACTCTACAGCAGCTTCTCTCTATCGGGGTTTCGACTACACTGCCCTAATGGCATTCACAAAACGATGTAATAAAATCGTATTTAAACGTGTCACTATATCGCGGTGATGTTCAACAAGAGCCAAAAACCCATCTAATTTTGATATCATTTAACGATCAAGAAGCAAATTATGTTAGAGAATCGTTTGATAATTATCATTTGTTTCTTCTTTATTTGTTATGTCCGTCCATTCATTTTTGACACCCACAAAACATAAAGGAAAATGAAAAAAAAAAAAATGTATTAATACGCAGTTTCCGCGGTATAATATTATTATACCGTACAAATTTAAATCGTTTTGGTCGGTTTCCAACTGCACGAATCGCACTGCGCCGAGTGATTTTTCAAACTTTTGTCGAGAAACATTATATTTAGTGGTGTCGGACCTCGTCGGCAGATATCCCGTGCGTAAAGTGTGTAACACGCGTACACGCACCGTACGAGTCGGGGGAAAAAAAAAACGTAATTTATTTTTAGCGGAATCCGATTACCGCCGCAGCATAGTATATAGTAATAATAATAATACGGTTTGCACACACACGCACACACGCCGTATTTAAAGCTCGTAAAAAATAAAAAAAAAAAAAAAAACGTAATCGCGGAGATTGCGTATAAACTCGCGGCGGTCATGTTATAATACGCGGTGCTCTTGACCGCCATTTCTTTTTAATTGCCGCGACTGTGGGCGGCATTGTGCCGATTGTGCGTGTAGACGAAAACGCGTTATACGCACCATTACCCGGCGATAAATCAAACGGTCCGCGAGACCGCAACAGAAACGCGTATCCGACGTACAAATAACTAATAAAAAATAAAAAAAAAAAAATAATAAAAAGTTTTCACAAAACAAATTTCCGAACGTCCTGTAAATCATCCGCCGACCGCGGCTGTTCGACCGCAATGCGCGGTGCGCGGGTACGGGATAGACGGTTTTTCCGATACGATAATCTCGCCATTGTTTTTTTTTTTGCGAAAACGATCAATATTTAACTCTATTAAACTATTATCCGCGGTTTTCGTTTTGTACGGCGGAATATTAAACTTTCGACCGTCCGTCGTAAAATTTCGTTATCCGCTCGTCGTGGTAATATTACATTTCTATATACGATGTTTATCCGCGGGCGACTACGGAGAGATAAATAAATAAATAAATAGATAAATAAAAACTATAAATTCTACACACGTGGCAATAACGATTTTATAAATAATCTATCGAATCGGAAACATCACGTCTATTTTGAGATTTATGACCATTTTCTCACTGACCAAATATTGCCGAATATTAAATATTTCATCTAATAAATGGTCGAAATGTCGAGAAAAAAAATAAATATTACTTTTAACTTGCGACAATACGTTTATACGCGTTTATAAAACATATTTCAATACGAAATCCAACTGTTTCCAGACAGTGCTGTGTGTCAGTGTGACTGTCTGCAAGCAATGTTTTTTCTACATTTATTCAATATTTAGGTATGTGTAGTTTTGGCCGAAAAAAACCGTTATTACAATCTCGCCTCTGCGCGAATATCAGGTCTATACGATTTTTTTGTAACCGAGTTATCAAAAAATCAACAATAAAATCCAAAATGCTTACAGAAAAGCCGTTACGATTTGAAAAACTGAGCGAAATGGTCCGGTATAGAAAAGTTGTTCACAAACGGCAACAAAAAAATAAAAAAAAAAAAAAATAAACCACATTGTATTTGAATATAACCCAATACGTTTCCTCTCTGCGCTCAGAATCCAAAACTAGTTTTGGATCATATTACCAGCCAGTCGGTAATATTTCGAGCTGAATTTTCAGTTACACCAGGTGGGGGTGCCAGTTTTTATTCCCAGTCGGCCATCGGCGGGATCCGGCGATTGGGTTTCAAAATATTTTTAGGCACGACGGTTTTATCCGGACGGATTGGACGGCCAAAATGAAAAATGTCGTATTTTTTTTTTTTTTTTCTACATATGATGCAGTATATTATTATAGGTACGTACATCGTACACAACCGGTTCTCGACTTGTAATATATTATTATTACATTCTTATTGGAAGCAGTCGAGACGACGGAATATTATATTTTAAATGTATACGGGGGGGAGAGGGAAAAAAAAAACTAGTTTCTGGTGTAAAATCAAATCCTACGTAAACCAACCGAAATCTATACGTGTTATTATTATTATTATTATTATTATGGGCGAGCGTAGGTAATTTATTTCAGACAACGTCTATAATATATTATACGAATAATATAATCCCGCCGCGGTGCGTATAATATAATAGTGTTATATTATATAGTGATGATTATAATTTATACCGTAGTCGTGTAGTCGTGTATGTGTGTATATATATATATACAGGCAATACGAAATGGAAAACGACGACGCATAGTCGTAAATTGTCTAGCTGGTACACGCGTCCGTACGTTTGAGAAAACTTGTCACGTATAACGATTTCGGTTTAAGAGTTTAAATCGCCTATATATATATATATATATATATATATATATATTATAAAAATTAAAAGGGAGACAAAATTATTTTCCAAGGGGGCAGGACTACGCATTCCCCTCCCCCCCGTCCATTATTCCAACTATACGTATATAATAGACCCCGTTCGATATACGCGTACGCCGTTTAGTAACAACGATTGTCTCGACGTTTTTAAATTATCAATAACTTTTCCAAAAAAAATCGTCTCGTCCTCTAGAATATATTCTTCTATATTTATTTCATCTTAAAACCAAAATCAAGGTTTTGATTCCGACCGTTCCCGACGACGGGCAGCAAATGCCTCTTAATATTTCTAGTTTTTTTTTTTTTACATTCTAGCTTCATAAATTGTACTACGAACACATTGGACTATATACTATAATATTCATACAAATTAATATCCAATACTCGAATATTATTTTTAATGATTCCGGAATAAATTTTAAATTTTAACTTTACTCTGGTATTTTATAAGGGTCTTATAAGAAACATGCAGATGCTATAAAATCCCAATCCCAATGATTATATTTACTTGTAATATTATATTTTATATAATCAACGGTATATTATGTATAACCGTATTATATATTGGATACGTTAAAAATATATTCAAGTTGTTTTAAACCGTTTTCTTACATGAAAAAAAAAAATATATATAAATATATAATTAGGGGGTCGCGATTCGTAAAGATCGAAACCCACTGCGCTGTTACACCGCCGATAATATCTCGTGTTTTTATTTATTATATATGCGGTGTAAAAAGCAAAACCCCCCCCAAAAAAAAACACATGCCTGAGTGTTCTTGTACGAATGATGGGGGGAGGATATAATAAAAAAAAGTCGTCTCGTCGCTTTCCTGTGTCATCCAAGAGTCGTATATCAGATCCGACCGGTTCGTTATTATTAATGTTACGATATAATAATATAAAATTACGTCATACGAGGTGTGTTCAATAAATACCCAGACTAAAATTATTACAGAAAAACTTTTGATCTTGTCGGTAGTGTTGTTATAACAAAATAAACTAGAGACGGTGACCATTGTTTCGGTATATAATAAAAATCAATATCTCCAATCAGTCATTGACTGTGCGCGATTTCACGATGGATAATATTACGGAACAACGTCGTGTATTAAATTTTATTTCAAAATTAGTAAAAAAAAAAAAAAAAACTACAAGGAAACTTTTGAATTGATTTAATTAGCTTTTGGAGATGTTTCACTAAGCCGCTGTGTAACGTTTGACTGGTTCAAGCGTTCTAAAGAAAATCGAATATCCATTAAAGATGACCATCGTCTTAGACGTCCATCAAGAACAAAAAACAAATTACTTTTGTTTGAAACAAAACTAGTAATGACCAACGATTAACCATCAGAGAAGTAGCAAACGAAGTAAGCATATCAATTGGTACTTGTCATTCGATTTTATCAGATGAATTGAAAATGAAAAGAATGTCCACAAAATTAATGTCAAAATTGTTAACCGAAGAACAAATGGATCATCGCATTGAAGTGTGTTTGAAACTAAAAAATCGGGTTTCTGACGAATCAAGTTTTATAAAATCAATTATTACGGGGTGATGAAATATGAGTATTTCTATATGATCTCGAAACCAAAGTTCAATCATAGCTTGGGAAAACCACAAATTCACCTCGTCCAAAATAATGTCGTCAGGTCCGGTCAAACACAAAAGCAATGCTCATTGTTTTTTTTTTCAATTTTAATTTTGGTTTAGTCCATTATGAGTTTGTACCTACAGATCAGACAGTAAATCAAGTTTCCTATAAACAAGTACCGGAATGATTAAGAGAAAAAGTACGCAGAAGCGTGGAAATCAAAGTCATGGTTTTTACACTATTGCAGCGCATTAAGCACTTTCCATACGTGATTTTTTGGCATTCAAAAATATACCAATGGGTACCTCACCCACCATATTCACCTGATTTAGCTTCCTGTGATTTTCTTTTGTTTTCAAGACTAAAGACTATCTTCAAAGATCAGAGATTCAAAGACGGTCTATAATGCGACAGAAGAGCTAAAGGCTATAACCTTGGAGGAAATTCAAAGGTGTTTTCAAAAGTGACAAGACGGAGCATTGCGTAGAAGCTAAAGTACACTATTTTGATGGTGATCTGTTTAAATAGCGTGTAAGTTTGAAATATAATTTTTAATAAATTGAACACAGTTCGTACACGATCGGGATTCTAAAAATATTGCGTGAAATTGATTTATTTTTTTTTTTTTTTTAAATATTTCATGAAAGTTTTGTTTGAAATATTTCGTTTCGACGAAACCAATATAAAATATAGCATGCAAAAGGGTCGTATAGTTTTTTTTTTCTTTTCTTTTTTAAATAATTAGAATAATTATTATTGTTAATTACAAATCGAAAACATTTACAATATAAGCAATACGATTTAAAGCGAGTTTAATGTTATATTATCAGTTATTATGAGTCGTAACAATTATAGTACCGTCGTCAGTAGGAAAAGAAGAATCTTCGCCGTGAATTGCTTCGCGTACATATTTATATAAAAAAAAAAATATTTCCATTTATTTTTGACGTAATAAATTAATAAAATATACGTATTGTCACGAACAGTTAAGAAAACCAATAATAATAATAATAATTTGTTTTATATTTTCGTATCACAGCGAACGGTACACGTTTGTACGTCGGACGACACTATATACGATACTATTAACAACGGACGGACGAGTGACGACGATTAATATTATCGACGGATATAAATGTATAATACTTTTTTAACATGATAAACTATTAATCGTTGTTGCACTAAACGTGTTATCGTATTATTAAAATCGTGTAGAATAAATACAAAAGTAAAACTATTGGGAAATTCCGAGAACGCATTATGTGTTTAATACTATTATATCAGATACTGATATTAGACATTGATTATTGGTCTAAGACCAATCATATGATCATTATTGAAGCGCACGGACAAAAAAAATAATAATAACAATAAAATCGTAGGAAAATATTTTTTGTTTTCTCTAGAACAGTGTTTCCCAACCTATTTACCACTACGGGACACTTGGACAATTTTTAACAGGTCGCGTGACCCCCCTCAATTTTAGTAAAACTAGGAACACCATTTTTATTTTTTTTTTTCGCTCATAAACAAGACCATACACAAAAACAATTGAAAAACTATGTGTATTTTTATCACTATACTTTACGACGTTACGTTTACAGCGTATTCAATTTTATTATTATTATTATATAATATTTATTCAATGTGATTTTTTTGCTTGGCTTTCTTTGAGCAGTTTTTAGCTACCTATTTAGTCATGTCGTCAACTTACGTCCAAACGGTTTCTCTGTTTGCTTTTTATTACAAGTAAACATTTTTGTCCACACAAATATGTAGTTGAAAACACAAGTAAATAAAGTAAGGCGGTTTCCCGGAATTGAATACGCGATGTTGCTCTTCTGCACCTCAAAAATTCCTCAAGGTTTATACCAAAATCAAATATATCTTTGCAGTCACAGTCATGTTGCAGTTCGATAAAAGCTTCTTGAAAATCTTCCGAGACATCTTTTACTTTCGCACGAAAAGGGTTACGAATTAATTGTTAAACCCTATTCCGGAAAGTAGCGAGTAAATTCATTTATTAATGTTTCCAGATGATTTTTTTATGTTATGTTGAATTTCTATTCTTATATTAGCATATTGATCATCGTTGAAAAGCATTTGGCAAGTCAAATATTTTTTATTCGTCCACAGAATAATTTTGCATACAAATGCACGAATTGCATCTTCAAACATAAAAATATTTGCGCTACCTTCCAAAGTATCGTTTCCAAAACCCTTAATGTGGCAAATTTAGGTTATTTGAGTGTTCAAAAAATTCTACTAAACAAGCGAGTTGGTAAAAAATCTACGTGACCTCGGACCACCGGTTTGGGAAACACTGCTCTAAAATGTGTGGATTATGCACAAAATAACCAAATACGCATATTTTTATTTTTATTTTTTTTTAAATGGTAAAAATATGCAAAAAAAAAAAAAATAAAATCATGTTTTACCTGAAAATGAAACGAATTTATAGCTTGGCCTACTACAAAAAACATGCGAACCCTACGACTTTCGAGCCCTAGTTGTGACTTTACGAAACCCAATACGGAGCCAAAATAAACAAGTATTTAGAGAAAACAAATGTATTTTTCGATAAACGTCAAGCACAAAAGTGCAATTCATAACCCTATACGCGATGCGTTTTTGCGCCGTTTGACGTGCGTTCGGATATTTCTTTTCCGACGTTTTTTAATAGTTTATTAAATATATACGACGTATGTGTATGGTACTCGTAAATATGTATATTTTATGTATATAAAAAAAATCAAGCGAACAACGGGTTTGCTCTAAAGCTACACAACCGATTTTGATAAGATTACGTTAAATATGTGTGATTTGGCCCAACTTAAAATATAGGATAGTTTTTTTTATCTCGATAAGTGACCGTCAATTTTTATTTTTATTATAAATACAAAAAAATTAAGATTTCTTATAGGAAAATGGTAGTACACAAATCAATAATTAATACGGTACTATCGTTGCTTAGTTACTAAAAAAACCATTTTTTTTTTTTTTTTTTCCCCGATATTCTATAGATATAAAAGTCAAATACCACTCGCTCGGTCACCGATCAACGCCCAGACCAATCGGCCGAGACTTGAATTTTTAGTGGTGTCTAATCGTATGGTGTAGGCGCCTAACGGCCTAAGAGTGACAAACGATAAACGATCGTTGTTCGTGTTAATTTTCATTTGTAGTAAAATGCCGCGAAAAAAAATCTAACCGCGTAAAAACCGCGGTAGGAGACCGATAAAGTCGGACGAGGGGTAGGCAGTTAAATTGACGGGTAATGCCGTGCGGGACAACTACTAGTATATAACGTTTTTTTTTTTTTTTTTTTTTTTTTCTCCTCTGTTCAATTTTACTTTACGATTATACATCGGGCTTGTCGATTGTATATACATATAGGCACTCTCACAAAGTCTCGTCGAAATATTTTTATGTTTATACCGCGGAGAAATATATATATATATATATACATTCTGTCTACACTGTATATATATATAAATACGTACGTTAATTCCGATGGAACAGGTGGTGCATACGCGTGAGAATTATAAAAATACGTGTAAAAAAAAAAATGTAATTGTTTATGTGTAAAGCCGAATCGGAACCGTATTATGACGGGTCGCACGGAGAAGAAGGACGTTCTAGGGCAGGGGTGATCAACATTTTTCTATATAGTGCCAAATAAAAGAATAAATTTAAAAAAACAGATATACGCCATAAATATTAACACACGTGTATTATTTACAATAATATCATATCCTATATTCGTTAACTATATTGTTCTTCTTAATCATCTTAATAATAATATGATATTTTATCTGACGTCGAATGTACCGCGGGTTGGCCACCCCCAACTCCGTTGATTTTAAAATACATCGACCGTACGGGCATTTTTTTTTTTAGTAAATCAATCTCGAAACGTATATTTATATTTATAATCATACCGGGGAAATTCAACACGGTAGAAAAAAAAAAAATTATAAATTCGAAGCGTTCAAGTGTTGCGGTGTTACGGGAATGTAATGCTCGAGGTCCCGCGGATCGAGTGGGCTAACAAACACCAAGGGGACACTGGACAGAATAAAAAAGAACCTAACGACAGTTACGACTGTGCATTCAATTCGGAATTTTATCTCTTCTAAGAGATAAACTTAGAAGGGACACGCACTAAGACGCCGAACGCTTACTAAAGACAATAAGGAGGTAAGACAGTGATAGTTACCAAAAAAAAAAATCAAACATTTTTAATTATAATAAAAATTAATCCCGCTTTTTTTGCAGCGCATAATTTTCAACCACAAAAAAAACCCCTACCGTTATTGTATACTTATATTGTGATAACTAGCAATATTGAATTTTTCTCTCCGAGACGTTCACGTACACCTATATAATATAATGTATTGCTTTGAAAATTAAAACTTATATAGAATCAATTTTTTCAGATTCTTTGGAGATGAATTCTTTGGCTTGATGCACTGCGGTCGGCGATTTTCATCTGATTATAAACTCAAAATTCAGAAAGAAAAAATTATTAACGATTTGTGTAATTTTAATAATAAATTATTAACAATTAAAAAATTGCCTACTGACTATCCTAAAAACCCGGCGATACTTGTCTGCTATCGTCTTGCCATTTCCGTCACAGAAAAAATAAATACCATAGTTAATTAATATACGAAACGGACAAAATCGATACAAATACAGTTAAAATATATATACTATTATAACGCACGTTGTTTTTATTTATATTTTTTTTTATTATTATTATCATTATAATTATTTTTTTTGTTAACTTTTATACTGTACTAGTTTTATTTATTTATTTTTATCCACTGGTTAAAAATTTAACTTTACGTTACCTTTGCAATTTATTATATTCTATATTATACTTTTCAGTGTGTACATTTGTAAATATTGTACGAAATATCGATCCTATTATTGTTATTAGTTAGACTAAAACTTGCACGTGGTCCGTTATTTTCGCCTACCCACATCGTGTATGTTAAAATAGTAACAATGGAACACATAGCTCGGCGTCTTGAGTTAAAAATTTAAAAAAATACCGAGTACACAATGGGCACGTTACTCGTATTAGTACTAGTAGTATACTATCATTGGGAACAGTGTGTGTTAAGCAAATCGAGTGTTTTAAAGTCGCCAGTCTAAGTTCAACTATTACTATTTTAACATAAATGATATCTATAGTTCATTATATATAGTCAATACTCCTAATTGTTATAATCAGGGCTCGTAAAGTTCATACATTTACATGTTTATTTTGCTACATATGAAAACACGCTAAGTGAAGTACAAATCCATTTCATAACAATAGTAATAAAAATACGTAGTTTATATTTGCATATTTTGGATATTTTGGCATATAGTAGATTTTTTGGAGTTATTAGCATGTATTTCGTATAGATTAAGGATAATTATTATTTCTTATTTATTTTCCTGAACATTTTTACATAATCTAGAGTAATAGACATTGCTATATAACGATATCACAACTTTTAGAGCGGATTTTTTTTTATATATATATATATAAACTTAACGTTTTTTTTTTTTTTTTTCACACGGAATTTAGCAGAGTGTTTTTGTCGGGATTTACTGTTCAGTGTGTACACTTGTAAATATTGTATGTAAATATCGATCGTTTTAGATTAGCTACACCAAAACCGGCACGTCGTCCGTTATTGTTGCCTATCCACATCGTGTATGTTAAAATAGTAACAATGGAACACATAGCTCGGCGTCTTGAGTTAAAAATTTAAAAAAATACCGAGTACACAATGGGCACGTTACTCGTATTAGTACTAGTAGTATACTATCATTGGGAACAGTGTGTGTTAAGCAAATCGAGTGTTTTATAGTCGCCAGTCTAAGTTCAACTATTACTATTTTAACATAAATGATATCTACAGTTCATATAGACTTTGCTATATAACGATATCACAACTTTTAGAGCGGATTTTTTTTTTTTTTATATATATATATATATAAACTTAACGTTTTTTTTTTTTTTTTTTTTTTCACACGGAATTTAGCAGAGTGTTTTTGTCGGGGTTTATTGTTCAGTGTGTACACTTGTAAATATTGTATGTAAATATCGATCGTTTTAGATTAGCTACACCAAAACCGGCACGTCGTCCGTTATTGTTGCCTATCCATACCATTAGGATTTTTCTGCGGCGCCGGAGTCGTACGGTACGGCAATGAAAATATACCCAACACTAAATCTACGGAAATAATATTTATAATTTTTTAAAAATAATCTCAAAAGACAAAACGCGAAAAACAAAAAAAAAAATTGTACAATAATATAACGACGTTGTGTACGTATTGTTCTTTATACGCGGGTCGCAGTGTCGCTCGTGATAAAAAAATTATCGTGTAAATGTTTTTTTTTTTTTTTTTTTTAACGTTTATAATACACGAATCAGTGGCGGTTTTGGCTGTCATTTACCTGAGCGGGCAATAAACGGGGAGAACTGTTCGGGGGCCTGCTGTCGACCAGATTTTTTGATCAAAAACATGCTTTACAGGGAAAAAATTCCATGACTCGTAAGATGGTTTTTTTTTTTTTTGGAAAGTGGATGGACCACCTTCTACAGGCCGCACTGACTCGGACTGTTAATATTTTATTTCTGAACGCCATAATTCGAGTTTTAATATGACCGATTTTCACCAATATTTTAATTAATTTTTTTTTTTTCTAGTTTTCATTTACATAATCGAAAAACCGAACCGAAGTCTATTGTGCCCTGTAGGTGTCATCTTTATAAAAAAAATAAATAAATGATCGAAATCGGACCGCCCTACGAATTGCAAGAGTTTTTCCTGTAATGAATGTTTCGATTAAAAAAAAACAAAAAAAAAAACGGCGTTTTATTTTTTTTTTTTTTTCTGGGCTATACCGTTGAAACGTGGTGGCGACTTAAAATATTCATTTTTTTTTTTTAATATTAATACATTAAGGCCCATTTGAACAATCGCTGGTTAAACGGCCGGTTATTTGAATTAGTTTACGAAATCAATTTTGAAACACATTTTTACCCGGACGGAATATCATACAAACACGTTTGCCCATTCCAATTGTAAAAGTGGTCAATATTATTGTTGACATAAATAAGACCTTCGAAAGATGTACTGATGTATTTAAAAAAAAAAAAAAAAAAATGGCATTATATGTACAATTTATAAATAAAACATACCTTTTGTTATTTATAAGTTTCACAAATCAGGGAGGTTTTTATGACGCACCCTGTAGGTATCTTCTATACGTACCACTATATGGTTCCAATATTCGATTCGATATATAAAACGAATTATATGTTTATAAGCAATTGTATCAATCGGTAGATGCACATAATATTTTAAAATATTAATACATTAAGGACCATGTTAACAATCGCTGGTTAAACGACCGGTTAAAACCTATTGTAGATTTAACGAAAAAAAATTTAATTCCGGGATTAAGTAAACTAGCATTAAACAAACAATTAATAAATCGAAATTATGCGTTTATTAATGTTCGACGTAATATCAATACGAACACGTTGCCAACTTCAAGCCTTAGCCGATTGTTATCCGTTATAATATATTTTATAACTTAAACCCGTATTAATTTGTTTTCCGATCTTGTCATTGTTTAGTCAAGCAATTGTTGCCGTTGGTTTTATTATTTGAATTAATTTACGAAATCGGTTTTAAAACACATATTTACTCGGACGGAAACTCATACAAACCAAACTCATTGCCTTCCCAATTGTAAAAGTGGTCAATATTATTGTTGACATACATAAGACCTTCGAAAGATGGTGTATTAAAAAAAAAAAAAAAAAAATAGCATTGTATGTACAATTTATGAACAAAACATACTTTTTAGTATTTGACTTTGTTTGGTATTTATAAGTTTCACAAATCGGGGAGGTTTTTCTGACGGACCCTGTACAATTAAAAAAAATCATATTATTGTACGAAGAAACTATCGATTGTATGTACTTTCGTCTGACCTTCACTGTTATTTTTTTATTTTTTTTTTGCTAAAGTGCATTTGTTTATTTATTAACAATTATACAATGCACAGGAAAAATAATAAAATATTTATAAGATTAAATTAAGTACAAATGTATATAATAATTTAAACAAAAGAAAAGTAATTAAACAATAATGGTGGGATCGTCATTGGCGATTGACATTAAGCATCTCTCATCGGCTCGTTTTTTTTTTTAAATTTTTTTTTTATGTAATTTGTATGTATTTTATAAATTATATTGAGTCCGTACGAAATTATAAAATAAATCGACGGTAAAAACCCATTGTCACGTTCAGCTAACCACTTTCAGTCGTATTTCACTGCATGTTGAATTATAACTAAAATTCAACTGCTACCTATAGGTCATATTAATTTATTAAATGGAGTTTGTCTAGTGGCTGGTTAAGGTATTCAGCATATTTTCTACCGGTTAAGCATTTTCACCGGAACATACAATCTAGCAAAATCGTTTGAACAAAGTTTCACCGGGCGTCATTGTAAGGCGCTGCGTGAAAAAAATCGGAGCGTTTTGCCCACCGCAAAAAGTGTTTTAAACACGATTGTATAGAGAACATTGTTTTGGATCAAGTATTGAGTAACTTTCAACGATTATTCAAATAAAATACCATCGGGTGAAAAATCCCGCGTCTTTTGAGGCATGGTCGTGAAACGTCGGGATTTCCGTTAGGGAGTTTTTTTCTTTTTTTTTTTTTTTTGTCGGTTTTTTTTGTTTCAAGTCCGATCGGAATGCCGGCGAATACGAACATAATAATATTCGAAACACCGATTACGGTGATAATGTTATCATAGTCCGCAGAATAATCACCGGTCGATAATTGTCGCGGCGGTGGCGCTATCTACACGCGCCGCCGTACAGACGAGCGGCGGCGTGCGCGCGACCGGAAGAGGCCGCCGTAGGTACCGTTGGGGCTACGCGACGCCCGGCGTCCGCGCCAGGCGTTTTGTCGGCGCGCGTTTTTCTGCCGCGTCTACCGAAAACGGTTAGAAGACGACTAATATAATTCAATAAAAAAAACAATACGTAATAACCCGAAAACTACAAGCCGTATGCGAATAGCAGCAACCTACGGCTTTCGTGTGGCAGGTGATCAATGAAACCCCATTGTCGTGTTCAGCTAACCTCTTTCAGTCGTATTTCACTGCATGTTGAATTATAAAACTGAAATTCAACTGCTACCTATAGGTCATAATAATTTATCAAATGGAGTTTGTCTAGTGCTGGTTAAGGTATTCAGCATATCTTCTACCGGTTAAGCGTTTCACCGGAACATACAATCTAGCAAAATCGTTTGAACAAAGTTTCACCGGGCGTCATTGTAAGGCACTGCGTGCAAAAAAATCGGAGTATTTTGCCCACCGCAAAAGTGTTTTAAACACGATTGTATAGAGAACATTGTTTTGGATCAAGTATTGAGAAACTTTCAACAATTATTCAAATAAAATACCATCGGATGAAAGATCCCGCGTCTTTTAAGGCATGGTCGTGAAACGTCGGGATTTCCGTTAGGGAGTTTTTTTTCTTTTCTTCTTTCGGTTTTTTTTGTTTCAAGTCTGATCGGAATGCCGGAGAATACGAACATAATAATAATCGAAACACCTATGCCGCGGTGTGGTGATTCGCGAATTTCGAACCGGCGATCAAAATGCAAACCGAAATAAATATATCAATTCTGAATGGACACGTTTAATAATCAATTAAAACAAAATAAATCGACGGCGAATGCCCATTGTCACGTTCAGCTAACCTCTTTCAATCGTATTTCACTGCATGTTGAATTATAAAACTGAAATTCAACTGCTACCTATAGGTCATATTAATTTATTAAATGTCTAGTGCTGGTTAAGTTGTTCAGCGTTTTTTCTACCGGTTAAGCATTTTCACCGGAACATACAATCTAGCAAAATCGTTTGAACAAAGTTTCACCGGGCGTCATTTTAAGGCACTGCGTGCAAAAAAATCGGAGCGTTTTGCCCACCCCAAAAAGTGTTTTAAACACAATTAACAACAAATCGCTTTGGGTTTTCGTCAAACGTTTGACAATTCAAATATTGTTCGGTTATTGACAAACCGCGCGGTTTCAAGTGTCAACATCGTGAACATCAATCCAGAAGGTATCTAGAAGGTTGTCCGGAACGATTTTTTCAGAAAAATAATTTTTAAACGCTTGCGGGAAAGGTTTAAATTATAAATATTCTTTATAATACCATATATTCTTGGTTCAAATGGTTTTCCCATATTGTTCGCAATGTCGACCATGTCCTCCTCTATTCGATATTAAACATAACAATTATAGACGATTACCAAAACCTATATAGTTTAACAGTGAGGGCTCAGCCCCTGCGATCGTCCCCCTTTATTGTTCCGACGCATCTGTCCATACTACTTTTACCCTTAGACGCGGCCACTGTCCAAATTTTTCAGTCAATAATATTCGTCTATTCCATCTCTCGGTGCTGTTAAATATTTAAAAATATTTATGTATAATTCTGGATAATAGACCAACATGGACCGAACATATAAAATCAAAAAAACTGATTCTCCAGGCTCCCTCTCCCCCTACCCCAGGACACTAAAAACAATATTGACAAAAAATAAATTTACTAGCTATTAAAAACCAAACGTTTAATTTATAAAACACTTTTAAAGCGTATATGGACATATGGATTACAACTGTGGGGTTCGGCAAAAAAAAAAAAAACGAACTTAAACAAAATTTAAGCCTACCAAAATATATAACTTCGAAAAATCACAAACGCTCACTTCTTTGTCTCTAATTTAACCCTTGGCCGAGATCTAAGGAATAAATCTATCGAAGCCGCATTATTTTACAAACGATTTTTTGACAGACTAGAAAACCACCATAATCCACATATAAATGATTTACATACCTACACCCTGCCTGGAAATCCTCAACGCAGACTCAAAAGAAATTGGTGTCGTGACCACTTACTATAAAACTGTCTCTTCTTTGCCTTAAATACAAAATTCCAAGCTAAGTGTCACTAATGAGTAGCTTCTAACTCACGTAAATCGTGTTGTTAGGTTCTTGTGTCTCTTATTTTCTTGTGTAATTTAGTCAAATAAATATTATTCACGGTTTAGTGTACGTAATTCATTATCGCACGACTGGTCAAAGAAGTGCATGCTAATAATACACACTAATTAAATACTTATTAATTTAAATTTGCATTATTTTTTTTTTCACATTTAATAAAAATCAATTGATTTAAGTTCGTAAAATCGTATTTTCATGTTGAATAATTACCGAAATTTGATTTTCTATCACATTATTTTTTTTTTTTACTAAATTGGTCTATCGTCGATAAAAAAAAATTAACAAACACTGTATTTCTGATTTTATTACGTGCATATAAATTATAAACTAAAAAAGTAATGAAATAGTATTATATATTTGGTGGGATGGAGGGGAGGTGATAATAAATAAGTCGTAGTCCGTGTGGGGGTGGAAAAAGTACAGAAAGTGATCCGTGCCTAGTGTTGAGTTGGGAACCACTGGTTTAGACGAAACAATGTACGAGGTGTGATCAAAAAAATACCCGGACTGTGTTAATAATATTTTTATCGATTAAGATAACGAAACCCCGACAATGTCATTCGATAAAGTAACTTCTAACGAGAATTTGAGCGTTGGTTTGAAATCGATAACAATATTTATTATTTTTTTTTTTTTTTTTTATAGTATTTTTCCGAAAACATGTTTCAGTCATGCGGCGGTCTTCGTAATGGAAACAATAGAAGAACAACGTGTGTGCGTACAATTTTAAAAATGTTATTAACACAGTCCTGGTATTTTTTGATCACACGTCGTGTTTATCGTCGGGGACGCGAAATCGCAAAGAGATTTTGTTTTAAATTAGAGAAAAGTTCTAGTGAAACGTTTGAACTTTTGCAGCCAGTTTTTAGAGATGATGTTCTGTCTCGGACAACGTGTTTTGAGTGGTTTATACGGTTTAAGGAAACGCATTACATCCGTTAAGGATAACGAACGGCCTGGTAGACCCTCGACCAGTAAACCAAATGAAACCGTTGCCCGTGAAATCATTCAAAATGATCGTCGGTTAAACTAGCAGAGGAGTTGCAGAAGACGTGCAGAATTACGAAAATTGCCGCACGACTGAAACGTGTTTTCGTAAAAATGCCATAAAATAAAAATAAATATTGTTATCGATTTCAAACCAACGGTCGACTTCTCGTCAAAAGTTACTTTATCGAATGGCATTGTCGCGATTTCGTAATCTTAGTCGATAAAAATACTATTAACACAGTCCGGGTATTTTTTGATCATCACACCTCGTATTTATCGTCGGGGACGCGGAAATCGCAAACAGATGTAATACGACGGCGGCGGTCAAAATTTTGTCGTTTGAACGACACGTGCGAATGCGGTTACGCGGCACGCGTTTCAGACGCTGCGGCGAAAACGTTGCGGCGAACGCTGCGGCGTAAACGTTACGGCGAAACGTTGCGGTAGCGGTCCCGGCCGGATACCCGTACGGTTGCCCCCGGCCACCGGCCGCGGTCGGCCATCGCGGCCATCGCGGTGGGCGTGACGTCCGTTTCCCCGGACAAATTTCCCGTGCGCCCTGCGCCGCTGCCGCGGAATGCGTACGCCGAAGACACCGCGGGCCGTCCGGCGACGGTATAGGTAACCGTCCGGCCCGCACGACCACCGCTCCTGCGCGGCCGACATTCAAACTAATGTTTGCGTTGCGGTTGGATTCGATCAGGCCGCACGGGCACTAGGGCGGTCGTCTGGTATATAAGAGAAAACAATCGTCACAACAAATCCTTCCAATACCACCTCACATCTCCATCTTAGGTATAGACCTTATTAGTCTCTTACCTTACCTTTCGAAAATCTGTGAAAGATTTATTCTTAAACGTTTATCCCGACACGTATTCACAAACAATATATTTCCTACTTCACAATTCGGTTTCAGAGCTAAACACAGCACGGTACATCGAGTTCACACAGTAGTTGATACTATACGAGGTCTGGTCAATAAGTACCAAGACAAATGGCATTACGACTAATCTACACATGATGATAACGTTTTAAATTATATATATATATATATAGATTTATTCCCCGTGTATTAGTGAAAACAAAACTCGAAGTCGGTATCTTATTTCAATTAAATATTACACGTGGTTGAATTCAGTCTGTTCCGTGCGCCGTTTTTGACATGACCGAAATTAACGAACAACGCGTGTGCATCAAGTTTTGCTGGAAATTTGCCAAAAATGCAACGGAAACGTACGCAATGATTAAAACCGCTTTTTGGGATAATTCCTTATGTCGTTCCGTGAATTTCGTTTCAAGAATGGTCGACAGTCAACTGAAGACGATCTACGTCCTGGAAGACCGTCGACATCTAGCAACGGTGATGGTGTGGCAAAAATTAGCGAAAAGTGCGAAATGACCGCGGATTAACCGTTCGTGCGTGTTACCAAATAAAGCAGAAATCTCGATTGGATCTTGTCATGAAATTTTAATCGTAAATTTACAGATGAAAAGGGTAGTTGTCAAATTCGTTCCGCGATTGTTAACTTTGGAGCAAAATGAAAATCGTTTAACGATTTGTTAAGACCTTAAAAATCGTTCTGCTGATGTTAATTTCACAAAAAAAAAAAAAAAAAAATATTATCACATGTGACGAGACGTGGGTTAATGGATACAAGACTAAAATCTGCGCTCAAAGGACAACGATTTCAAGATGTAGAGGAAATTAAAGCGAATACGGCAACAGAACTTAAAGCTATAACTTTGGAACAGTTCCAACAGACTTTCAAAAAATGTCAAGATCGCTGGGACCATTGCATTTTGTCCGGAGGAGAGTATTTCAAAAGAGATAACTTTAAATAATAATAATTTATTTTTTTTGTAATTTTTAAAAATAAAATTCTGGTACTTTTTGAACAGACCTCGTATGTACATCACTCTAAAACAAATTTTACTGCACAGGTGTCTTCTTAGATATATCTCAGGCAATTCTTATATATCTTTTTGACGAGACGTGACCTAGGTTCACAGACAAAAAACGTACTTGACCTACGAATTTCTTTCAACATTTTATGTTAGCACGATAACAAAGATAATTTCAATATTCAAACGTTTTATTTTTGTACAGTTGACTAATTGATCGTGAAAAAATGGAAAAACCGAAAAAAAGCATTTTCAAAATTAGTCGACTAAAAAATTAAGAAATACAATTACAAGTTAGGTTTGCAATAATTCATTTTAAGCGTATATCCCATCAGATTTAGAAGCTGCGTTTGTCAATAAGTTTTATTATAATATTTTCAAAAACTTTTGAGAAACTGGAACTTCTGTTAATGAATCGCTTATAGTGAAGTAAATAAATATCAAAATAGTGATAAATTTTCCAAATATACTCATCGCTATTACAATCTATATATATATATCGATTATGTGAACATCATGTCAAGGCCAAAGATCATTTTCAGTTTTAAAGAATGTTAAACGTTGGTAGCAATCAACTATTGGGCAAAATAAATTATCATCATTAATGTTATACATACTTGCAATTGAACATGAATTACTCAAGGAAATCATTGATACGTTTACCGACAAAAATGTTTGAAAGTTTGAAATATGAAAAGATTGTCTGGGAAATAGAAATCAATCATTGTATACGAAAAACGATTCAAAGGTTACACAACGTTTTATTAATTTTTGGTATTTTTTTTTCGTTTCAAATCGTTAAGCATTCGTATAGATTTTAATCCACATAAAACCAAATAAAACAACTAGAAAATGTCAAATGCCTGTAAATAGCTCATAACCACCAGAACGTTTTGAAAATTTGTCTAGAACGTAAATCGAAAATAATGAAAATAATTATTGCCGCACATTTTCCCGTATTCCCCATGTTTTTTACGCGTATCTCTTAATATTAAGAAAACTACAACGAAAATCAATAAATGACCACCACCAGCCAACCAAATCCGAAAATGCTTTCAGAAACGGTGATACATTTGAGATCGAGATATCCGGTAGAAAAGTTGTTCGCCCAAACTGAGGAGGGAGGGGAACACAGACATTGTATTAAATATTTAAAACCAATACATTTCTCGCTACGCTCAGAGAATCTGAAGTAATGATAATTTATTTTGTATTGCGATTGAAACGATTTTATATATATGGTTTTTTTTTTTTTTTATAGGGGCGAGTGCTTGCAATAATGGCCGAAACGTCGTGTAAATCCCCGTCCGGGTATAGCTAATAAAACGTATAAAATATAAAGCCCGTCGCAAAATCGCATAAATCTCTCTTCCCCCAAATGCGTATAACGACAACGGCGTAGTGTAACGGCGGCCATAAACACCCGGTAACCAAGACAACGCAATACTCTGCTGCGGTGTCGTCTGTACTTGCCCAAAGAGGGTCCAAAGACTTGTTAAAAAAAAAAAAATTACCTATCGTGCCCTGCCGTCTAAAACCGTATCGATAATCTATGGTAATCAAATCGGTTGAAATTCGCCAAAGTGAAATCTACTGACTATATCGAATAGGAAGTAGGTAGGTAAATACGGTAAATTTTTTCGAATATTTCGTACCGAAACTTCTTTAATTTAAAGGAATTATGGGAGTTCTCAAACGGCTCGAATTAAGAGTCGACGAGTGTTTTAGTGACTACCCTATACCACTCCCTAACCTATTTTTTAACGTTATATATTACGAACTCTTGATTTGATAAAATAATATAATGTATAATTATTGTTTGAAACAAATTTGTATGTTGCTCTTCTCAATCAAAATGCGTGTACAGTTAATCGATAATTTTATTCAAATATGATTGTCAGTAATCGCCATCATAATTGTTATAACAATAGTATTATGAAATGAAATGCAAACATGTTTTTGTTATTGACTTTGCTGTTTTTATTCGATAAAAATGGTGTGGTAAATGTTACTGATTATTACCTTTTTTTTTTTTTTTTTTTTATTTTAAATAAACGATCTATACACAAAATGCACAATAAGCTTATATGATAAGGGTGGATGTTGACATGAAGGGTTTGATTAAGCAGTCACCCATTAGCAACTCTTAGCTTGATTCATTTTGGTATTTTTTTTTTTTTTTTATTATTAGGGATTTGGATTTATTTGTAATAGGTCACGACACCACTGTCTTTTTAATCTACGAAGAGGATTTCCTGATAGTGTTTGGATAGATAGATTGTTTATGAGAGGATTTTGGTAGTTATGGAGCCGTTTATGGAAGCCAATATAAAATAAGCGTGCTCCCTCGTCGACCGTTTTCATTCTCAGGTCATTAAGTAGCGTTAGGTTGGAGATATATGGTGGAGCATTAGATAGGCGTCGGAGCGCTATATTTTGGAACGCTTGAATTTTATTTTTGTTGGATTTTTTTGCCGAGCCCCAGAGCTGTAGACCATAAGTCCAAATAGGCTTGAGGAGAGTTTTGTAAACATGTAATTTAGTTGTAAGTCTGGTGCAGAAGTATTTGATTATTACCTAAATGAAGAATACGTGAATTCTTTTACGATTTTTTTTTCTTCTTTTTTTTTTTTTTCGTAATGCACATTTAATATTTCGCACTGAGCATTCGAATACGGGCTAGTAAATGGTAATACATGCGGTATTTGTTTACAGACGAACGCGAACAGGGTATATACAGTCGATTTCGTTTAATAGAGACACCGGTTAATAAGGACAATTCTATAATTACGAAAACAAATGTATACTTGTAATGGGCCGCGAATCCGGATAATTGGGACGTTTTTATCGAGTATAATAATTAATTTTTATTTTCGGAGGAAAGTATTGGAAAGTAGTATAGGAAAGTAGTGGACCCGAGCATCGATCAACGGTCGGAACCTAATTCCGAAGAATATGGCAAAGTAAGTTGTACTAAACAACGTGGAATTTGAACAACTGGATTCAAATGTGCAATGGCTATGACCAAAATGAATAACGTTGATGGTGTAATTATTCGATCCATACAATATCAACATAATTCAGATGAAGACGCGGACGAGGAACCAGATCCACCAGATCTAACCTACAGGAGGCAAAGAAATCGTTGGAAACATTGCGATTGTTTTTTCTTCGACAAGGAAATGAGGGAAGCCCGATAAGTGCTTTGGATACTTGTTCGGACTATAATAATATGTAAAAGAAACAAAGTAATATTCATAATTTTTTTAAATAACATAAAATAATAAAAAAAAAAAAATAAAATATATAGGTTATAATATTATGTTTTACTTTTCGTATAATTAAATAATTTCTATAATTGTGTTATTGTAATATGTATTTGTAATAATAAAAACGGTTTTTCAATAAATGTATATGTTTTTTTTTTTTTTTTCATTTCGGATTATTGGGGGTTCAACCGCTTTATCGGGACAAAATAACACGCAACCGATGGGTCCCAAATAAAGCGGAATCGACTGTACTTGAATTGCTGGTTTTTTATATATATATATATATATATATATATATATATATATATATATATATTTATTTACGTTTGTTTAAAGACGAATTTGTGTTATGTTTATTTGTTTGTTTTTTTTTTTTTTTTTTTTTCAACGAGACATTTTGCCGGTTTACGACGTTATAAAACTGTACGGCGCACTCGTTAATAAATTAACCGCCGTAATAATATTTATTACATTATCGTCGGTTTTAAAAATAATAGTAATAATAATAATAATAATAATAATAATAAACGCTGTGGCGACTACCACGGGCCGTCGTAAATCCAAATAGTCGCGTGCTGCGTGAGGCCTGGCCGCGTACATTTTACAATGCGGGCAGGTAAGTGTCGTGCCGCCGGCGGGCGCGCAATATTATAAACGCATACCCGCCCCAACCGCGGGGCACCGCGTCCTAAGGGTACCCTTTTCGCGCCCGGAGAGCCCGAGGACTAGTCGCAATAAAATCCGTTTTAACGAGCGCGTTTTAATCGTAAATATTCGCGGGTACATTGTAAGTATTCCGCCGCTGCGAAAAAACACAATGTTTCCTTATGGGAGTCGATTTTTTTTTGATTTTTTTTTTGTTTTTCCCCCCGCGCGGAACATTCAAAGCGTACGATCGCGCGCGATTTTTAAGGCGACTTCAACGATGTACACGCCGGACATTATACAAATTTAAAAATTGTACTATCAACTCCCCCCCTCCCCCCCGGTAATAGTAGGCGATTTTATCCGTGAAATTTGAATAAAAAAAAAACTCGCGCGGACTATACAATTTAAATAAATATCACACGAAATTTGCATTATTTTTTTTTATACCCGGAACGACGTTATCTGTAACAAAACGTAATTATTATTATTATTATTATTTTTTTTTTTCGAAAATCGCCTCAATTTGATTTAGATTTAAAAATTATTCACGCGTTATTTTTACAACTTTATAAAATCGCACAAATTAATTCACGGCTAGCGAATGGTTAGTACGGTGTGTGTTTTCCGTTTCTCAACTCAAATTAAAAATATTTATTTATATATTCTCCTTTGTTTATGCAACTATAACAATTATATTATAATCATATACGTATAATACGTAAGCGTAAAAATACTTGTCTGAATGAAAAAAAAAAAAATAATAATAAATTATAAATGCGAGAAAATAATATCAAAAGGACGAGATACCCGTTTGTGCTGTCTCCTCAAATTGGTGTTTAGCGGGACCAATTTTCTACTGTTATATTATTATTATTATTATTATTGGCAACATTTTAAAGGTAAGACCATTTGTGTTTGTACGTCGTTTTAAAAAAAAAAAAAAATGTTTAAACGAGATATACGCATTTTTATATTGTGTTATTTCGCGTACTTATAAACCGACGTACAAACAGATAATCTTATCTTATCTTGAAGGTTGATAATAATTTAAATAAATAATAATTAATATTCATTCATATATAACATCACAAAATTGGTCCTGCTAAACGCCAGTTTGGAGACGTCTAACGCGGGTTTCTACACGTCCTCTTACGTTTCACTTCGCACCTATTTTCTCACATTTCGCGTATAGGTTCTGTGGTTTTTGCAATGATTCAAATTTAATTAGAAAAATACATTAGGTGATGATTTTAGCGATCACCCAACTCAACACTTCAGAATGTTTGAATCGATTCCGGATTTTTTTTTTTTTTAACGTTCTATAGATGATAATATATTGATACGATCAAATTCTATAGTGTTCAGGATTATCAGATCATATCACGACATCCCTCCGGTCCACATCAACACAGCGTATATATCGCATTACGGTTTTACAGTAAATATAATCAATAATAATTTTCAAAGAAATTGTTTGAATGTGATTAATCTCGAACGTCTTTAGAAATGATTAGATATATTTTAGTCTTATTCCTTGCCGGAGAAAAACTAACGTTTACATAACTTTGCTAATAATATCATTTTGCTCGCTGCAATTATAAAACAAACAAAATTATCTGTTTTCTAATTACTAAACGTATCGGTGCCATGGTGTAATGGTTAGCACTCTGGACTTTGAATCCAGCGATCCGAGTTCAAATCTCGGTGGGA
The DNA here is from genome assembly GCA_956483605.1 of Tuberolachnus salignus. NCBI lineage: Eukaryota > Metazoa > Arthropoda > Insecta > Hemiptera > Aphididae > Tuberolachnus > Tuberolachnus salignus. The sequence continues at coordinate 44,092,629 of OY101432.1, forward strand.
CCTAAATATTTTTTTTACACTTTTAAATTGTTTATAGAGATTTATTTTACGATGACGTAAACATAATTTTGACTATCGTCCAAACTACAAATAGTGTGTAAACCTCAGTAAAAAATATCAATTAATAACAATAAATTCGTTTATAGTACAGACGGTATGAACAAAATGTGTACCTCTGACTCGTGGAATTGTTGAATGCAATAATAATATAATATTTTTCTGTTCGGTGAATGAAATGTTTAGCCTATAATAGAAAATGGACGAGACAATAATATGACGAGCGAAGTAAACTTAAAATAATGGTAAGTCGTGGGGTGATTGATAATATGTGTCATTATTAATCAACGTGTTAGTATTTGCAACAACATTTGTAAAATAAAGCACCGACGATGAAAAAAAAAAATGCATTCCTTATAACCTTATATAACCAGGGTGCCACATGGGTCTTTATTAGTTGTACGATAAATTATGTAAAACCAAAAATATTATTTGAATTTGGTCTACAGTTCCGACTTATTAATTAATATTAAAAATTTAAAGAAATTGAGAAATACTTCACACCGTGGATAGGCTCCCAATGTTGTAGGGAGTTGTACGAAGCGATAGAATTATTGCATAGAAAAAACGATTCAGAGTAAAATATCGGTTAAATATGTTTTGATCAATTCAACATTTTAATAATTTTTTACTAGAAAATAAACTACAACTGTCCATGTTTTTTCGTCTAAATTTGTTGAATTATAGAGCCAAAAATATTTTATCATACAGAAAACCAAAATTATTCGAATATTGCCAACAGTTATAAACAACACAAAAACCGTAAGAATATTTTGAAAATTTTACGACATCTAGAAACTGCCAATAAAAAAAATCAAAATCAATTTTAACATAACAAGTCGTTGTGTATATATTATCGTTTTACCGACGTTGTTTTCTTCAAACTACCCGCTCAATCTAGACAATTTGCAACCAGAAATCGCCAGCAGATGACGTACTGAGCAAGGTTCCCAGTAGAAAAGTGATTCAGAGACATAATAAAAAAAGCACACATCATAATAAGACCAATGCATTCGCTTTGCTGAAGAATCTAAAACTAAAATTAGTATTTATAAGAAGGGTGAGAATTTATTAATAAATTATGTACACAGTGGCGCCGGAACGATTTTTGAACCATGCGGGCTGAACAAAATATTTTTTGAACGCTTAAGAAAAATGACGTAATTTAATACAATTTTTTAATTATTTCAAAAATACTTTTTTTTTTTTTTTTTTAGTGTATAACTCAAGTAAATAAATTGAAACAGCTCTAATAAAAAAAAAAAATACAACTCTTTCGCTGTTCTAATTTTATTTGTCAGTTCACAACGTCAACGATTCGATGGTTCCAAAGTTTTGTTTCGATACTCAACATAAAAATTATTGTCGATTACCGACTAATCCATATATTTTAGCAACGGGGGAAACTTTTCCCGTGGGAGGGGGGGGGGGCGATCCTTCCGCCATTGACCCCGTTGTTCCGGCGCCCCTTGATGAACCACCCGGTATAGGGATTAAAAGTCATTCGATTATCCGTATAGTTAATACCGAAGAAGGAATCGTATGGAAGAAATTCACTCGTCGGTGCAGTGATTACGACAAACGCGAGCCGTTTATATACGTCTATTAGTGTCCAATATAAGATTATGATCCCATAAAGCGGCGTGATGTGCGTATATAATACGGCACATAATAAAACCATATTGAACGTATGCGTTAAAATTCGTTCTGGCCGTACCTATAAATATAACAACCAATACGCGTACCGGTACGTATAAAAAAATATTACGATGAAATAAAAACGTTTAAACCCGTTATTATTATAGGAAACATAATTTTACGACCTGACGTCCCGTATAATTATACGTTGTTCCGCGGTTTTTAACGTATTTTTAATAGCGACAACTCGACGGCCGATTTGTACCTGTGTACACTGTATACACGAATTCGCGATTTTACCGCGGTACAACGCGGTGGTGGATAAAAAAAAAAGAAAAAGATCAATACAAAACGCCGTCGATATCCGGCGGTACGGCCGGCGTAATATCGACAAAATCGCACTTACCGTCGGCCGTCGGGCGGACTGCCAAGTCACGCCGGACGAATGTGTGGGCCGCAGAAAAAGCCGGGCTGCTTCTGGTCCTGATGGCCGGCAGGACGCGCAGGCGGGTTTTCCGGATTGTGTGATCGCGGTGAACGAATGATTTTTTTTTTTTTTCGATGCGCAATGACGCGGGGACGTTTCCCGTAAGTCGAGTACCGTACGAATGACGGGCGCGTCGCGTCCGTGTTGAACTCGCGGCGGTTTTCCCGCGGGGACGACGGCGCACTCGACGGGCGTATCGTTTCTGGACGACCCCTCGGCCCTCGCCGCGCCGCCCGCTGGAAACCCCCGGGCAAACGGTCCAATAACGCGCCGGAGTCGGCGGAATTTTATGGCCGCGCGGGAGGTCTTTAAACGTATTATAGGGGTATACGTGTACGATGGAGGCGGTTTCTATACAAGGCAAACGACGATACCGTGGACCGAAAGTGATTTCGGAAAAATAAAAATAAAAATATTTATATATACTACACTAAAATATATTTTTTTTTTCTTCCCAACCGGCTATATTTCAATAAAAAAAAAAAAAAAAAAAACTTGTCAGTTATAATTTATTATCGCAGGAGCTGATGCCGCGATCGAATAAAACGCGTCGTCCAATTCGAAAAGGCATTTTGTGATAAAGTGCGTCTGTACATACACATTATACGTATAGCTACACGTGAGCCCGGTTCGTTTGGAATGATGAAAAAATAAAAACCATATAAATATAAAATTATGTCTATACTCGTATATATAATATGAACGCATATACCTAAATGGGTCGTAAAAAAAAAAAATATATATATATATATATATATATACTAACAATCAAATAAATGTTAAAAATATATATATATATATATTTATATATTATGTATGCATACATACAAATAAATAAAAAAAATGTATAGAAAAGAAGAAAAAACAAAGCCTGAAATATTATATAATAGGTTGTGTGTAAATACGATCGGTTTCGATTTAAAAAAATAAATCATCATCGGGTAATACAGAACAACCAAGGCAAACAAATAATATGCGACTGAATATAAAATCAAAATTAAGAATAAGTACATCGAAAAATTATCATTTTTTTTTTTTTTTTACACGGGGAGTAACTAAATATCTTTTTTTGTATTATCATATAAATATTGGTATAGAATACTATTTTTTTAAAATCTGTCTGTAATTATTTTCCCTTGCATCATTATAAATATGCAACTCTTCCAATAAATAATTAATGTCTTTTGTTTTCTTGTCTTTTCGAAATCTCTACGTCATTATTAACATCGAAATCAATGTTATGACTATTTTCTAAAACATGTCTAGCAATGTTAGAATTGAGAAAAACTTACTTTAGTTTTATGTCAAAGACAAAATCTCGTATCGTGTTTTTTTTTTCACAATAGCCAAGGTATAACACAAAAATAAAACCGATGTATCGTCATTTGATGTCGATTTTTTTAATGCTAAAGAAAACTGTCGGAAATCTAGAAAAAATCCACCACTTTAAAGTGATCTATTTGGAGCACTGTTACGAATCAAAAAAGTGTTTTCCGAGAAAAAAAAAAAAATGAGCCGTCGCGGGACGCCTGGCAGATGTGAAACATCAAAAATTTTTTATTGTAATAATATTGAAAATAGATGGTGAACAAGATGACTATGAAATAATTTTTAAATTAATATCATAAGACTATTTTGTTTTTTATTTGCATATGAAGTACTTAAAAGATTTAGAAAGACATACAAAAATATACAAATGTAATAATGTAACTACTCTAATCAATATTATCTGTTGCTTCGTCAGTTATTTCTGTGACAGTAGCAGTTGATGCTTCTAATGGTACAATTGCTGGTATCAATGTAACAATTGGACGATGATAACTGAAATAAGCAACAAAAGTACGTGATATAACGTTATCAAGGTACCTTGTGAATACTCCATCTATAGCAGTTCCATATCTGGTTGTTGCTTCTCTTGGATCGTTATTAATATACAAACTAAATTTTTCTTGAAGAAATGTAATTAATTGTAATGAATTGTCTCTTGCGAAATTTACATTAAAATCTCCTGCTAAAAGTAATGGTAATTTATCCAAATTATCTTTCAAAAGCATCGATCCTTCGTGACTATATGGAAGTAATCGCCGATGTAAAAATGCAATGATATCGTTAATTTTTTAACATTTTACATTACACATTTTACATTTTACATTATACAAAAATACAAAATATACCGATCAGTCATATCATCAACATTATCATTTTGTGTTATTTCCAAATGTTGTATGTTGCCTTGTTGTACATTATCTGAATTCGAATTACTTGCAATCGACTGTACATATTGCTGACTTTCCATTCTTTCTGCTTCCTCTGAATCATATTCTCTCTGCTGAACGTTTTTTTGACTTTTTCTTCTTTCTGCTTCACGTTGTTTAAGTTGTTCTCTGTGTAGTTCTCTATATTTTTGCTGACGCTCTTTTTTACGAGCACTCTTCATGTCTACACTGAAAATGTGAAAATTGAAACGAAAAGTTGAATAAAAATCAGTTTATTATCAGAGCAATGAAGATAGTTATAAAATGTTACGTTTCACTGGAATTTTCGTTATGCGGTACGTGTTCTGTACTATTAAAATCTGAACAGCTTGTCGTAGCGTAGGTTGGAAAGGTACATTTTGTTTACTTTTCCTTCTTTCTGCTTCAAGTTGTTTTAGTTCTTCACGGTGCTGTTCCCTGTATCGTTGTTGCCGAACTTTTTTTTACTAAGAGCACTGTTATAATATATATAATATAATATAAAACAGTATATATAAATAATATATTATAATATATTTATATCATATATAATATAATATATTTAATATATCGATATAGAATTATTAAATAAAAGTATTTTTTCAACACGCACATGCACATTTAATATTATTAAATTATTTAAATTAAAATTGTATTTATGAATCATGGCAGTAAATGTTGATTTATTTATTTTATTACATTTACTTTTAACTTAATATGTTATTTTGAATTATTTATAAAAATTTTTGACTTGTTTAATTAAATCTGTGATAACATTGATAACGGAAAAAATAAAAAAATGATAACACTTTGGTGCCGTAATCGATTGTATTTATAACGACCCGTCGAATACCACTTATCACATTTCGTTGACTAACCATATTAAGTCATAAACATAATTTATAACTAATATCTACTAATCTAATTAGTATTTTACTTCTTCACTATCTTGTAATATAAAGACGAAGTTATACAGAGATCATTCTTATTAAAATAAACAAACTAACCTTTGGCTCGAATCAGTAAATTGTGAATCGGGATATACATCAAAAGCACATGACGGAGACATTTCACTCCGACCTGCATTTTGGTTAACTTGAAATTTAATTATTTTTTCTGGCGGCGATGCACTGTCTCGTTCCATTATATTTGCAATATTTTCACTGTCACTGTCACTCATATTTCATTAGAAAATATATATCGTTATTACAACGGTCCGTTCAAAACAACATAATATAAAATATAGTACATGCACGTAACAATATAATCAACGTAATATACTATCAATTTATTTATACGCAACAATATAGGTGTACATATTATACGTTTATAAATCGTATAAAAATAGATAAGCCGATACAGCGCACATAGAGAGGAAATCGGCGAGCTTCGGAGAATTGAGCCGACGAGCTATGAGTGGGGCGTCGCCACGGCACAGTCGGTCTCACTACTGTACCGCGCCATAAGATGTTTCACATCAAAAAAAAAAAAAAACCTAGGGGTGAACTATTGGGAATTTCAAAAAACGTTTCAAGTAAAGGACCAACGCGGGCGGGAATTCTGCACCTTTTAAGTCACGACATGAAATTAACTGAACATATCTATACTAACGGAATAAGTGTTAACCGAGAGAAAAAACACATCTTAGTAAAAATTAACGCTTTTTTCGAATATATATACTAGTCGATAATTGTTCAAATATAATTAATTATATATATTATATTGAATATAACAGAATATTTGTTTTATTTGTCTGTGCCTGCAGCAAATGCAAACGATCTGAACAGTGTTATAGCCATTGCATCTGATAATTGCATATTATAATGAACCATTGCATATTGTATTGTGAACTGACTAAACATTTAATAGAATAAATATTATGTTATAATTGATTATTTTATTTCGATACGAAATGAAAATTATAATTATTTTGCGGTAGCTATATTGGAAAAGAAATTATACCAATAATAATCGTACGAGTAAAAGTAATATCGTTCCGAATAATTATCCGTTACGGTTTCGAGAGTATAGACGTAGTAACTGTGTGTGATTACTCGTCTAGTCTTATAAACTGTAACGTACAATTGCACAGACTTTATATATAAAAAGAAGATTAGTATACCCTAATTGAAACTGTATACACATAATTATATAAATATTTTAAGTAAAACGTCTAAATCCGAATACTGCGCTAAATAATTGTTCGCCTATGTATTCGTCTGGCCATTGTCCGTCGGACTAAAATCTCTAAAAACTCTACGGTCTAATACAATTTGCGGTGAAAAAAAAAAAAAAAAAAGAAAAAAAAACCACCGTTTTGAACATAGAATAAATAGTAATACGTACCGATATATTCTACAAAATTATACGTGGATTTCGGTGGGATACGTCGAGCAGTATTATGTAGACGGCATACGGAGTGGAGAGAGCCCCGTGACGTTGTAAATCCATAAAATAAAATATCCTATTGAAATATATAATAAAACACGGACAGACTTTTCACATATCCACCTTCAATATACGTAAAATATACGTATTTCCTTATTGCCGTTCAACCCTTCCTTATTAGGTGTTTAAACGCGGTCACAACATCGGGAACCAAACCCCAAAACACTTTCGCTATATTCAATAAAATCCGTTTATGATTAAACCGACAGTGTTTTTTTTTCTCCATCGTATTCATACCGAATCGGTTGTTTTTTTTTTGCCCTCGAGATCAAATAACATTTTTTTTTTTTTTGTCAATATATAAATACACGTGTTTACGTAGAATTCCAATACACCGTATCCGTAACGAATTCGATTTTATAATCTGAACGAATTCGAGTTAAACATTCGGTACTTTATAGACATTTATAGGTATTATCAATTTATAACGTCTGCGTCTACAACCCGCACGATCGTTAAGAATAAACTCAACTCTGTAAGTATAATATTTTCTAACGTAAAAATATAATATATCACGAATTTCTTTTCGAATAAAACCGCCATGATTTGTATTAATTAATTTTTTTTTTTATTTATTGAAATAGTTTTATACTATATTTACTTAACAATAACCATGTAACCACGATTGACCTATTTGGAAATCGGGAATATTATTATGTAGTTTATATATACAAAAAAAATATATATATTTTTATATTATATTGTATGCTTTTGAATGTTATTAATTACGGTTTTATTGTTGTTCAATGATGTACAAAAATTAATTGTTTCATAGTTATAGTAGAATAGCACAAGTAACGAGGGCTTTTCAGGATAAAGATCATTTATTGACTACTAATTGTGTGACCTTAAAGGTAGGAAAAAAGCTGTTTAAAGTGTGTGTGTGTGTGTGTGGGCCTATATGGCGGCGAAACCTAGACGATCGGCACAGAAGAAAGAAGGAAACGAGATTCTTTTGAAATGTGATGGTGTCGGGAAATGTTTAAGGTTAAATGGTCAGAAAAAATAACGAAGTTTTAAAGGAAAAACGAGAACTTTGACATAGTATAAAAATCAGAAGCGACAAAATCATAAGGGCATCTATACTGCGCCACGATAACTTGACGAAAAGCATCGTAGAAAGTGACGTGGAAAGCCATATCGGAAGAGATGGACTAATGGCGGTATCCATGAATCAAATCATGAAATAGGATTGTTACAAGGCGTTAAAGGAGTTGAGTTACAGAAGAGAAGCACAGAGAACTTCGGTAATCCAATCAGAAATAAATTCGGGGGGGGGGGGGGGGGTTGAAAAAATGTAAAATATAAAATGTTCATAAATATCATACTTGATTACTTTTTAGGTACTCGTATATACTATTTATATATATAAACACATATATATTAATATATTTTATTTGTAAGTCTCATGTGAAACTTTTATATAACTATTTAATTTGTCAGGTAGGTTAGGCAATTTTTTTTTTTATTATTTCCAGATATTTCAGGGGGGGGGGGGTTGAACCCCCAAAAATCTCCCTTGTGTTCGCCTCTGAACCAAACGATTGAAGACAAGACGAGAGGGATACCTCTCTTGTATTATGTATAAAGTCGACTTTATTCGTATATATTTACACGCCGTGTCTATTGAAAAATCTACCGAAATAAATCATTTCGCGATAATCGCTTAAAGACATTATTTTTAACAGCCAGATTCGATAATCGATTCCGTATTTAAATATACCTATAACTATAACAATACGACCGGTTAACAATACAATAATTGTAAATTATCGTTTATTATACGGATTTATGGATTTTTCTTGCTGCAGTCTAGAGTCGTCGTCTCTGCGGTAGTTCACGTCGCACACGATAATTTTGATTTAGATCGCGCGGCGTGCATTCACGTTTGAATATTATAAAATACCCAATAACAGTGAAGAAAATAATAGGAGAATATTTTTAAAACGATATAGGCGGCCGGGTAGGTATATCGTACAGGTACGTAAATCGTTTTCACGTTGCGCTCAATAAAAGTCGGTTTTGATTTATGAGAGTCGGCGCGACAGGAGTTATACTATAACCGTTTTTCCAAAGATTTCGTTGGACCGAAATATTTCTCAACAGTCGCAGCCCCCTGTCTCCATTTTTTTTTTTTTATCTCGCAGCCGTCACATAAATCTTCGACGAAATAGCTTCGGTCGTTCTTATATTCAGTTTTTAATAATAATAAAATCTGTCGAGGGCGGGGGGTGGGGGGTGGGTGAAGAATTGATGAAAAAAAAAAGTTACGAAAAATATCCTGCGTCGAAAGCAAAATGTCCGCCCAACACAATGGACAAAGAAAATATTACGTTCCATGCACGTGTTACGAACCTACGTAATATTCGTACACACGTATGATACGTGTAAAACAATATTAAAGCTTTTTTTTTTCGAATTTCTAACTGGGGAAATGTCATACTACATACACATCGCTAAATATTCGTATTTTTAAATCGTTAGTTATTTTACGAGATTTAATACCGCGTGTATCAAATTTGTTCCGCATACATCCACGAATTGTGTCTAAAAACAAATTTTACGCAGACACAGATATAATACAGTTATAATTATTGTTGTAGAGATTCGAAATTTTTACACGATAATCAAGAGAATTATAACTATTATGAACAAAGTTACTATAAATCTTAAACTTCCGTGATTTTCTATACCTAGGGTTTTTTTTTTTCAAATGCTTATAAAATAAAATCGAGTCGATTACCGAAGAAAATAAAAAAACGTTTCGAAACAATAAAGTGAAAATCGCATGTATTTATTTTGATTGTATTATTTATTTGTAAATTGTATTTTACGATTACCACATACCTACTCGTGATAATAACACGGGATATATTTTAAATTTATTTAAAAGTGAATTTGAATTAATAAATTTTTCATTTTTTTTTTTTTTTTTTCTAAAATTTGATAGGATCGCCTATACGAAACCCTTTATGAATTCGGCGTACAGTATCCTATAAAATGTAACACTCGCATTTGTATTCAACTCGAAACGTGAATTGTTATACTACGACTCTACAATATAAAAGTTTGTTGAATTTTCTTCAACTACCTCGGGTATTGTTAATCGAGAATTATCTTACACTGATAATAAGACATAATATTAATATACAGTAATCGAATTGAGTAAGTACATAATTGTACAAACGTATAAACAAACGGCTATGTATTCGGAAATAATATTACAATTTTATAAATCTTAAACTCGGTTCACCTCGCAGAATCTATACATTTCATTAAGCACTATTCAACACTGGTAAACACCTCGACTTATATTATACCTATATATTTTTTTATCCAATATATTATTGTCAGTAGACGTTAGGAATTTTATGTGCCCAACACATGTGCGGCGATATATTATCACAACGGTATATACCGTGTTATAAATCCAAAGAAATTTCCGAAGTTTTTACGACTTTCCAAAGGATTAGGTTTTTCCTCGGGTGTCTCACCCGTGCTGTCTATACACACCCCTATTGTTTTGAAATACCGATTCGGTTTTACGACCGTCGTCCATAGTCGTCATTTTTATATGTATAGGGGATCTATTTTTAATATTAAGAATATACACAAACATACACGCGTTTTATTCTCCTCTGTACTCGTTTTTAGTGTGTACGAAATATAACATAAAATAATATGACCACGGTAGGAGTCAGATAGCGAAAATAACCGTTTTTCGGATGTTAACCAAGTAACTGAAAAGTTTTTCAAAAATTACTTTTCGGTATCGCTGTATCAAGTAAACTGTGTTTTCTCTCTCTGCGATAAATTCATCAAAACAATTGATCCCAAGGAAAAATGATTATGTTAATAGCATTAACACAAATCGTATTCTGTTGACGAGTATCCGAGTTATTACTATCGAAAACACTCATCCACTGTAATTTAAATGTAATAGGTGTTCATTCCACTAATTATTGACAATATTAAAAGAATTTTAGCTATAAATAAAAAAAATGTTAGTTCATAAAGTGTGAATCGTTTTATTTAGTTTCTTGTTATATTTTAGTTATTCCTAGTTGATTGATATACTATACATAATAGGGGTACACATAAATTATATAATAATTGCTTATAAATTAAAATCAATCAATTTGTATATCAAACGAATATACCTTAAAATTAAATTGTAGTAAAACTAAACGAGCTATTATAATATATTCTGTAAATATCGTATATTATCTCACTTAAATCTACATAAAATAATATTTAAAACAAAGAATTACCTATATTCGTTAGATTCGAGTTGAATATTTTTAAATTTGTATTTTTAGATATGCCATTTTATATATTATTATCCTAAACCGAACGGCGACGGGCCGAAATTCCTTGTCCGGTTTACAAATTAATTCCATTCCGACAGCCCATCCCCCAGCCAAGAGAATGGGCAGAGAGAGTTCGGATATATATATATATATATATATATGCGTATTCGAGGTATATAAAGAGAAAAAGAAAAGTAATCGCACATAGTTCACGCGCAGGACGTTATAGCTTTTCAGACTTTCGAGGGGAAATTTTGAAGAAGAAAAACAGCGTTTTATTACATTTCGGACAGACCATTGTCAACGTAAACTCGTAAAACGTGACCGCCGCCGCCGCTGTAATATTCGAGAACGCCATCTTGTATAATTAAACTCTTAACGGCACATTAACTCAAAAAGACTATATATATATAAATAAATATAATAAAGCCTTACGTATATTAACTAAACCTTAAAGGGATCTCTAGATCGTAAATTTACTTTTCATTATAAATTATACACTATATGACTATATACAAAAACAAATATTTACCAACGATATCGGGTGGTGTAGAACAGTATTTCCACATCTATCGTTCTTTATATAAACTCTACGAATTTTTAAAACCCAAATACATAAAGTTATATAATTAATTTAAAAATGTATTCACCGTCCCTATCGGGAAAAAATACAAATAGTACGGAAAATGACATAATTTTTACGATTTCCATAAAATTTTTAACTTTAAACACGTATAAAATAAAACCTAGGTACTGCATTACGTTCAATATTTTATTTTATTTTTATTGATCACGAAGTGTACAACTTTTGATATACCTAGAGTAAAATTTAAAACATTTCTGCTCGGCCGATACAATTGTCTTCACATAAAACCGAATAAAAATTTTAAACACAAAAACTAATAAAAGGCCTATATGAGATCAAAATTCGTATAAAAAATATAAACCACAGAGGGTTTTTACTTGAATGAGACGATAATCGCCGTTGTTAAATTGATTATTTCTATGAGTTTTAACGTAATGTATAGGTATTTTCAGACAGTCATCACACACCTAGCATCCTTGAGTGGCAACGTGCATGCCCATATAAACTAAATTTACAAATTCCCATATATATCAACTATAGTAAAATGAATTAATGCAAAAAATAAAAAAATATTCCATTTTTATTAAACTCAACAAATAAATGGTGACATATTATACATAAACAAAATTAATACAATTAAAAAACAAATAATAATTTACATTTGTATTACAATCACTATAACAATTTTTTGTTTTTTTTTTTTTTTAATATCTATACAATTTTGCATAGCTCAGAAAAAATTATAGAAATATAAACTAAAAAGAAAATGTTAAAACGTTAAAAATATAAATATATATATATATATATATATAGAAATATCCATACATCGGTAGCAAATGTCGAAAAAAATAATAATGGCATATAACATTAAAACGTTATGAAAATATTGATACAAATACAAATAGAAATATAAAAATTTAAAAAAATGTATCGAAATACAATAGAATAAAAATTAAAAGCGTTATAAAAATATTGTCCAATAAAAACCAAAGTGTGAAAATTGACGTTGTACAAAGAAATTGTTATAGAATGTATCTGTAAAAAGTAATCTTGACTGGACGTCATCAATAATCGTTATTAGTAATGTTGACGAAACCGTCGCCGTAAAACGCCGTTATCGAGTCCAACCGGTGGTCAATGATGTTTTGTTGCACTTCAACCTTGCCATAGCATATGGCTAACCATAAACACTGAAATCGACCGGAAGAAAATTGGGATATTTAATAATTGCAAAAAAAAATACATTAGTGATTTATACATATATATATATGTATATAATAACTCACATCGTGTTTGTTGGTCGTTTTCGGCATGTGAAACGCAATGCCAACATTGAGTGCGACTTTCTTCGTCAGATTGAATATAGAGAATGCCCCGCCAAAATGGTCCGAACACATCGACACGAGGCTAAAACTGTGCGCCGAATAATCGGGGCCCACCCAGGGCGGTGACATGAAAAGAACGTCGGCCTTCAGCGTCGGGGCCAGTTGGAAAACGTCCCCTACGATAAATTCGATTTTATGCGATACGCCGTAAATTTTCGCGTTGCGTTTGGCAAAAGCAATTTTAACCGGATCAATGTCGACCGCTATGACTATAAACACACACGTACAATTTAACGCCATTCGTCAGTCATACAACAGTAATGCAGATTATATTACAGAAACCAAAAAAATGTGATTCTTACACAAATTGATTTTCTCCAAATTTACAGTTAGGTGTACTCATACAGTTGTAAAAATACCATCAGACACAGTTATTTTTTACCCTGTCTATACACAATATTTGATACAAATTACCATTAATTAATGACGCATTTTTACTAACTTTTCGTACATTTCTTTTCGCGCTGTAACTGGCGATATTACGTTTGTAATAAGTCATTTTCGACGGTATAGGTTCAAACGTATCCATTTTTGAAACGTTCGAAGAAGCTCCGTCATTAACGACCAAACCAATATGTTCGAGTATTCTGTTCGTACTTGGCGTCTTTTGACGGCCGTTAATGTTCTCTACGAACAACGCATGGGGAGGGTTTGATCACCGATTAAAATTTCTGTAACAACAAATCAAATATAATAAATCAATCAAATATGGGTGTAGAATATAATATCGTAAATAAATGTGTAATTTATTATTAAAATTATTATTTAATATTTCTATGTAAAAGTATGTTTTCTATGTATTTTCTCATTTTGATAGTAATATTTTTTAGTCACGTATTATTTTTTAACTTTTTTTTTCTTTTACTATTTTCACCCGATAGTAATTTTTCTAAATCAGTTGTAAAAAATACACAAACAAACTATTTTTAATTTTTTTTTCTCTTACAAATCTCTGAATCAATTTTTTATTATTATTATTTAAATGAACAGAAACGCGGGGTTTAATTATATGTGTTTATATTTTAGTAATTAAATGAATCGAAAATCAAAATCATTGACGAGGTACCTATTTTAATATATATTAATCTAAAAGTGTTCGGGAGATTTTCGTTAGGGGAAATTATGTAGTTTTATATCATAATTTACCTGGTATTAACGATGACCCGGCTACACAGCATTTTCACGCCTTTGTGATGATTGGTGAACTGTGGTGCGTAAAAATATTCGACAATCCGTTATGTTGTGAACGAATTATTGATACAACCCGTCCACCTTTTGACGTTGATCGACAGTGAGTTGGAGACGTTTTTTTGTGGGGCAGCCACTTTGCATTTTTGGTGCGTGATTTTCAACGTTGGTGACGACGTGTGTGTCGTGCACCGACTCTCACCTGCCGGTTCTAGAGTATCCGAATTCCTTGTAACAGTAACATTTATTTGTGTCTTCGAATTTTCCATGTTGGTTTGTTGAGAAACAATTGCTTTTTATACAAAGTATTGTCTTATGGTTTATATTTATTTAAAAACCGTTTAATACGCACTTGATATGCTCTAATTTTTTTTCTTATAATATGTAAAAAAATGCTCTAACTCAAAATGTATACATCTATAAAATAATAATTATAGATATTTTTTTTCTCTCATAAATATCAATGCAACTCAATTAGATAAATTTAATATTTTGAGTACAGTAAATTATGTAAACAGAACAAAGATCTTCATTAAAAATATTAACAGATTTGGGTTTTGCAGTCAATACAAATAATTTCTTTTTGTTTTCATATGCTCAACGTTTTAAAGCATTACTATGTAAAGCATTGATGTTGTTGTTGCAATTGAAATTTTTTTGTCACACGTATTTAGGGAACGCGGTAAACGAAATGATACGGACGACTCAGCAGGCAGTACTGACACTCTGACTACCCTGTTCAATCTAAGAATATCCGTAATCGGGCATGCACACTGATCAGCCGGCACCTGTCGAACCCCCGGGCGAGATCAAACGCTCTGTGATTGGTCGGCATTGTATGACGGCCGCCGTGTATACACAGGTAATTTAAACATAATATATTTTCTTTGTTGCGTAATCTTTTATATAAGTAGGATAAAAAGAGCGGTTCAAGCTCATCAGCATCAGCTATACTTTACATGGCCGCCCAACCATCAGCTATACCTTAACACGCCGCCGAAACATCTGCCATCTGCCATACCTAACCATACCTAAACTCATCAGCATCAGCCATACCTTGACACGCCCACCCAACCATCAGCTATACCTTAACACGGCCGCCCAACCATCAGCTATACCTTAACATGGCCGCCCGCAAGGTCCACCACGTAGACGATTTAGCCATCTCCCCACCCCACTTTTCCTCATCTGTTATCACATTACTGTTATCACACTACTATTATCACCAATGTTATTCTGTTATCACTAATGTTATTCTGTTATCACTAATGTCATCACTTAGATATGTATTCGGTCCTTATCACTTCTCTGTCATTACAGTCTAGGGCCTAGATTCTAGGCTATTACCTAACCCATGCCCTTCCTCGTAACAAGCGACATGTCAATTGGTTTAAATATTTTTCGTGTTTCACGGAACTTATCGAAATCGGGAGTATTTAAGTATGAGGCTAGTGACGAAAGACTCGATGCCATAAATCGACACGAGTCGATGAATAAGCACGGTGAACGTATTACTGATGTATTTGGAAAATTATATAAATTTTTTTCGCTATTCGGTATGACGGAAATGCTTTGCATGTCATAGCCCAGCTCGGTAACAATGAAATGGGCATCATAGTTAGATAAATTGTGGAAAAAGCACGATACAAATTTAGGTAACTGGAATTTTAGATTGCACGAATTACAAAGTGTCTGCCTAAATATACCCGACAGGTGATTGTGATCGGCTACCTTAGGGTTTTTTGAAGAAAAACCGCCCTTACATAATTCACATTGTTGACATGAGTTATGTTGTCGCTGCGACTCATGGTCAATAATAATTTTCTTGCTAGACTTCAACAATTGTTCCACTCGTCGGCTTATATCTACAATCTTTTCTACAAAATGCTTTGCTACTTTTGGATCGTCTTCGGTTCCGCGGTAAATAATCGGTTCGACAGGTATTTCAAATTCTTCTAATAACTCTACTGGTATGTCGTCGGCCGTCTTCACGTAAATCCCATAACTCATAGGTTTGTGGTTTTGAATTATCGTTGTATTTCTTTCTTTTTTCTCACCGGTCTTCTCTAATAATGCTTCAAAATCAGCATATATGACAATAGGGAGTCTTTGAGTTTTTCCCCACGCTTCGAATGATAACTGAGTACCCGGCTCTGGGCATAACGGGCAAAATTGGCTTGTGTTCGCCACAAATTTTCTTATGTCGCTCGAGTGACGCTTCCCCGCTCAATTTTATTCTCAACCTCCGGTCAAACGACGTAAAGCATCGTTTGCAAAAAATAACTGAGTGTTCGTATGCTGTTTTTTGTGATCGGACGAGTCGGGACAAACTTGATATGAAGGTATAGTGTGTTTTTTCATGATCGTTTATTAAAAGTAAATCGAAGTGATCCGTATTCTCGTCCATTGACCATTTTTAAGGGAAAAACCGTATTTACCGTTTTTTCATTTTTTTTTTTTGTTCTTTTTTCAGCGCATACATGTTTAAATTATTTTTTTCGAATTTTTTGATATCTGATAGAGGTGTCGGGAACGTAATACTGTCGAAATTGTATTTACTTTCGTGTTCAGAATATTTTTCACCTAAACGGTTTTTATTCTTGCCCGAAACGTGTTTTGCGAGAATCGCCCACTTAAAACACTGGTTGTCTTCTAAATTTTGCGGGTTGACAACGGTTCTTTTATTTTGTATGTCTACGGGAAGCGTAACGTATGAACTACCGCCCATAGGTTGAAATTTGTAAACGACTAATAAAATACCGTCAATGCATTTGTAAAGAGAAACCGCTACCTCGTCCCTGGAATGATTCTTGTTCCGCTAATAATTTTCTGAATTTTTGTTTTACGATTTCATCTATTGCGCTTTCAAAGAAAATTCCTTTGGCCGAGGTCTTAAACGCCCTGTTCTCAGCGGAATTATCTACTTGCGGTTTATAATAAGTGGATTCCAGTTTTAAATTAAATATAACCGGATATCATTAACGATTGATTTAAGTAGACAGATAAGAACTGGTTTGATCGAGCTTAGAAACGTTATATAAGTTTTGGAATTATAGGTATTTCGGGCATAATATCACACGACTTTTCGAGCGAATGATGAATCGATTTCAACGAATCCCGGTGTTATAGCTAATTCAAGACGCTCTTTTTTCGCTTTCGCGGTAGTTAATGTGTTCTCTCTTTGTTTACGTTTCCTACTAACGGGGGCTAGAAGAAAAAAAAAAAAAATACGATGTTTCGATGTACTTAATAAAACAAATCACTTTTCGACGAGTATTTTCGTGATATTATTTTTCGGTACTAGAAAAAAAAAAAAATCTTACCACATAAACCTGCATTTTCCGCCTTTTCCAAACATTCAGCGTACAATTTATCATCTTCATCATCGCTAGTCCATAATAAGTGTTCGATCGATTGATCGGGTGCGACGTATTGCGGTGCGTTGAACGGGCCGACGATTTGAATATCCGGAACGATACGTACTGGAGTGTTTGACGGACCAGTGACAGCTTGCATATCTAGGATAGCGCTGGTAGTGGTGTGTATATTTGGGGCAACGACACTTTCTTCAAAGTGGACATTTCGTACGTGTTGCTCGAAATTACTTTTATACGTAAATAATTTCGTACATAAATTGCACGGGAATTTCAAACTATCGTGCGATTTTACATGACAGAGCATCCTACGTTTCGCGGTGAAAACTTTAGTGCAACCATTAATTGTGCAGGCGAACATATTTTATTTACTTTAAAAACAACGAGGAAAATTAACACACTGTCAAAACGAAACAAAAAAATAAAAGAAAAAGTGAAAATAATAGGCAAACGGATATATTTTGCACTTTGTGAGTTTATCATTAAAGTCAGCCAGGGTAGGTCTCTATACGAATAAATTCAAAAGTGGACTGTCGTATCGCGAGTCCATTTCGGACTTATATACTGCTCGAAAGGTCTAATAGGTGTCATTTAGTCTGATAGCCCAATAGATGTCTCTTTTCACACTCGTTGCAAAATAATTAGAGAAAATCGATTTTCGAAGACGAACCGATAGTATCCACGTTTAAATATACATCCGCGTAAACACCAATAGGTTTGTAATAACAACTATGTAATAGAACGACTATTACGGCCAGGGTTTATCATATTAATAATCATAATATGGGGGTATTATCAGTGATATTGTAATCGAAAGGACTATACCAGTGGTGTAAGACTATACCGATGTGGTATGGGTTAGGTAATAGCCTAGACTGTAATGACAGAGAAGTGATAAGGACGGAATACATATCTAAGTGATAATATTAGTGATAACAGAATAACATTGGTGTTAACAGCAATCTGATAACAGTAATCATAACAGAATAACATCAGTGATAACTGTAGTGTGATAACATTAGTGATAACAGAATAACATTCATGATAACAGTAGTGTGATAACAGTAATATGATAACCGTAGTGTGATAACATTAGTGATAACTGATGAGGAAAAGTGGGGTGGGGAGATGGCTAAATCGTCTACGTGGTGGACCTTGCGGGCGGCCATGTTAAGTTATAGCTGATGGTTGGGCGACCGTGTTTTCAAATGTTTTTACGAAGCAATAGGTATTAAAAAAAAAATATTTACAAATTACATTTTCAATCTGAATCTCATGTCTCCGACGACGTATCTCCTGCGATTGTCTTCGTCAAAATTGTCATTTCCGCTGTCAAGACGTCGTCAACAATAAAATCTATTTCATAAAATTCTTCTTCTTCGTTTTCCGTGTGTTTTACAAAACATTCACTGAGTTGTATGACGCGTTACTCATGACGATGGCGGAATTGGGTAGTAGACGTGGTAAAGTACTCTCCATCCACTCACGGAAAGTTTCTGCATTCATTTCGTCGTGATAGTCACGCGTGTTTTTTTTCGATTCGAAGCATAGCAAACCACCAGGTAGAAACCCGTCTTCGGAACAGATATGAATAATAATAAGCCGTTAATAAGTTTAACTTTGTCAACAGGGTTGACAGCGACCGTTGTACGTCCTTTGTGGAATACGTCACGTTGGGATTGTATAGTTGTGTCGGCTCACGTTTTTGATGTACACTCGCCATCGTTTACCAAAGTATCATCGAGATAATACAATTGTCTGCCTTCATTGCGGTATTTTTTTATATTAGCCAAATAATCTCTACGCCGACAAACAATTTAATTTCTTTCGTTCATAGCACTGTTCCGACACCGTTTTGTTATTTCCCACTCCGCGCGTGTTAATACGTATTATCGGCATTTAGCGTAACCGTAATAATTTCCAAAAAAAAATTTAGAAATTAAGTTTTTTAATTTTAATGACTATCTTAGTATTATAATATTATAACAATAATAATGGAAATATTTTATCATAACACATTATTCCGGAATTATGAGTGAAAGTGGTTCATATAAATTAATATCAGTATTTTAGTTAGTGGATGGACGTATCAAGAGAACATAATACGTCATTTGAATTGTTAACTAAAGTTTTGTGTTATTTAGAGGTTAGGTGAATTATAGTGTATTGCATGGATTTTCTACCCGTGGCCCGCAATCGATTTTGATGTGACAACTACGCAAATTTCAAAACCATCAATAGCCTACCTATATATTGTAAAACGAATATTACTAAAAATAAAGTTATTAATGATTATTAAATTGATAATTTGTATGATTTTAAACTTAATGTATAAGTCGGCTTCAGGCCGTCACCACACACCTATAATTCTGGAGTGGCAACAAAATCGTGCGCACCCATATAAACTAAATTTCCAAATTCCCATATACACCAACTATAGTAAAATGATTTAATGCAAAAATTTACAAATATTCCATTTTATTAAACTCCACAAATAATTGATTACATAAACGAGCATTATACATAAACAAAAGTAATAGAACTAAAAAGAAAATTAATCATTTACATTTGTATTTTAATCATTTTAACAGCTTTTTGCCTTTTTTTTAATATATATACAATTTTGCTTTGCTCAAAATTAATTATAAACGTATATACTAAAAAAAAAATGTTAAAACATTATAAAAAAAAAAAAAAAAAATTAGAAATATCTATACATCGGTAGCAAATGTCGAAAAAAAAATATTGGTATATAACATTAAAACGTTATGAAAATATTGTTTAATACAAATAGTAATATAAAATTAAAAAAAATGTATAAAAATACAATAGAATAATATTTAAAAGCGTTATAAAATATTGTCCAATAAAAACTAAAGTATAAAAAAATTGACGTTGTACAAAAAAAATTGTGATAAAATGTAATCTTAACTGACCGTCGTCAATAATCGTTATCAGTAACGTTGACAAAATCTTCGCCGTAAAACGCCGTTATCGAATCCAACCGGTGGTCAATGATGTTTTGTTGCACTTCAACCTTGCCAAAAGATCTTGCTAACCATAAACACTGAAATCGATCGGAAGAAAATGGGGATATTTAATAATTGAAATAAAAAACACATTAGTGATTTATATATATATATATATAATAACTCACATCTTGTATGTTGGTCGTTTTCGGCATGTGAAACGCAATGTTGGGTGCGACTTTCTTGGCCAGATTGAATATAGAGAAACCCCCGCCGAAATGGTCCGAGCACATCGACTCGAGGCTAAAACTGTGCGCCGAATAATCGGGGCCGCCCCAGGGCGGTGACATGAAAAGAACGTCGGCTTTTAGCGTCGGGGCCAGTTGGAAAAAGTCCCCTACGATAAATTCGATTTTATGCGATACGCCGTAAATTTTCGCGTTCCGTTTGGCGAAAGCAATTTTTACCGGATCAATGTCGACCGCTATGACTATAAACACATACGTACGGACAAATGATTAAAAAATTATTTACGTTTTTGCATTACAAAAAAAACATTTCTAATATGTGAGAGGGGGTGGTTTAATTATTACCTTTCTCGCACGTAAACGCCAATTGTATGACGTTGCCGCCGGCACCGCAAAAAGGATCGATGACCACTTTGTTAGCGCAACGTTTTGCTATATGATAACTTAACGCTTCCGAACACACAGAATAAAAACTTTCTGAAAATAAATTTAAGTTATAAAAACCAAAAAAATCGCAAGAGAAAATTGTTTTAATATTTATAGTTACCGTCGTCCAATAAAATACCATCATCGAATTTCGAAAATAGCATGTGTCTTTTCGACCAATATTTCAATTCGGTTTGCGTTATTTCACGATTTGTCTTATTCGGAATCGGCCCGACAATTCCTTCAATCATTTTATCAATTGATTTTTTATAGTTCTAATAAAAGAAAACACAATTAAATTAATTTTTTTAGTGAAAATATTAAATATTATTTATTTAATATACATACTCTATATTCGTTAGTGCCATTATTAAATGCATGGTTATTGGAAGAGTTTGGTGGACGCCATTTTCTATTAATACTATCTGCACCAGACGACATCTAAAATATAATTGGAAAAAAAAAGTATAAAAAAAAGTGGTCGATTTATATCAAATAACGTAATGTTTTGTAATTGTACACGTGATTTTTGCATTATGTGAATATTACAGACAAACATATTTTTTGAATATATAGCGACTTTCAAGATCAAAAACACAATAAATCAAATGCAGAAGTGATTTTTACACAAATTGTTTTTCTCCAAATTTACAGATAGGTGTACAATACAGTTTTAAATATACCATCAGACAAAGTAATTTTTCACCTAGTCTATACACAATATTTGATACAAATTACCATTAATTAAAGACGCATTTTTACTAACTTTTCGTACATTTCTTTTCGCGCTGTAACTGGCGATATTACGTTTGTAATAATTCATTTTCGACGGTATAGGTTCAAACGTATCCATTTTTGAAACGTTCGAAGAAGCTCCGTCATTAACGACCAAACCAATATGCTCAAGTATTGTGTTCGTACTTGGCGTCTTTTGACGGCCATAAATGTTCTCTACGGACAACGCATGGGGAGGGTTTGATCTCCGATTTAAATTTCTGTAACAACAAATCAAATATAATAAATCATCAATTATGGGTGTTAAATATAATATCGTAAATCTATGTGTATTATATCATTAGAATTATTATTTAAAATCTCTATGTAAAAGTATGTTTTCTATGTATTTTCTCATTTTGATCATTTTTTCAGACACGTATTATTTTTTAACTTTTTTTTTTCTTTTATTATTTTCACCTGATAGTAATTTTGTTTTAACCAGTTGTAAAAAAATACGCACAATCTATTTTAAATTATTTTTTTTTTCATTCAATTCTCTAAATCAATTTTTTTAATTATATAAATGAACAAAAACAGGGGGGGAGGTTAATTATTTTAGTTTATATTTTAGTAACAAAATGAATCAAAAATCAAAATTATTGACGAGGTACCTATACTTATATATATATATTAATCTTAAAGTGTTCGAGAGATTTTCGTAATGGGAAATTTTGTAGTTACATACTTAAAATTACCTGGTAATTACGTTGACCCGGCTACACAGCATTTTCACGCCTTTGTGACTATCGGTGTACTGTGGTGCGTAAAAGCATTCGATAATCTGTTCTGTTGTGAACGAATGATCGATACAGGCCGTTGATCTTTTGACGTTGTTCGACAGTGACCTGGAGAGGTTTTTTTGTGGGGCTGCCACTTCGCATTTTTGGTGCGTGATTTTGGACGTTGATGACGACCTGTGAGACGTGCACCGACTCTCACCTGCCGGTTCTAGGGTATCCGAATCCCTTGTAACAGTAACTTTTATTTGTGTTTTTGAATTGTCCATGTTCGTTTTTTGAAACGGCCTACTCCGCCTTACCGAAACCCGGCTCAGGTTTCGAGGCCACCGGACCACAACCAGTTAAGGTCATGCCGGTCCCCGCTATCACGAGGGTCCCCGGCGCCCAAACCGAAGTTCGGGCCCGGTTGCCAGCTGTCCACGACTGCTTATTCGACCAACCCCCCGAAGGCTGCACGCCCTGTTGGACTGCGGGCCCACGGGGTCTGTGGCTTATATCGCAGCTGCCCTACATATCTGTAGGGACGTTCCCCAATCCGCAACCTGGGGACGCGCCCGATGGCCTTGGCTAGGCACGTTCTGGAATTGTCTACTAGAGACGTTCAGCCAGTGTCACGGGTGTAGTGATGGTATGGAGACATTTGTGTATACGAGTCCGGTCGCCCCCGCTAAAAACTTTCCCTAAAAAAAATTAATAATCAAAACACGATTACTTTAAACGTTCTCGTTCGGCGTTTATTTATTTTGTCGTCGACCAGTCGGTTCCCATGACACATGAAACAGTAAAACGGTTGGTGAAGACATTTTTTTTTTTTTTGCTATTTGGTCGAACAAATATTTTTCCAATAAAAATTATCGTGTTATTGAACACGACGTAGACGTGAAGGAGTTCCGTCCGGCGATGTTACTTTATTTGAAATCATTTTCTTGGTTTCCCGGTGGATTTTCTGAATTTTCAATAAAAAAAAAAATTGATTATTACACGTTGATTTTATTTTTTTCGATTTTCGGCTTACTCGGTCTTTGCTGTAAGAAAAATAAAATATATACGACTATCTGTACCGATGTACTCGCCTTAGTTTAATATACTCGTATTATTAAATGTCGAGTTACCAATGATGATCCCAAACAACAAATTTCCGGGACGCAGATATCCTTCGCTGTAGTTCTAATAAAAAACGATTTGTTCGTCAACCATTCGACTCGATGGTACAACGCGTAATAAAATTATAAAATTGATCGATGTATAGTATTGTATTTGCAAGTCCACACCGGTCGAGGTCTGAAAACAGAATAAGCCCTTCGAAAATTTATTTTAGACGTGTCGTATCCGTACAGATTTGGTTGCTACGCTACGCATAATATTCGTCCGGTCAACAAATAAACGCAATATTTGTAAACAGCCAGTTCATTATTTAGTCAACAACCCAAACCGACCAATCATTAAATTTTTTTTTCCGAATAACATAATTTTAAGATTCCCCACGTATGGTTTGTCCCCGTGGGCAACCCCGGAATGGCTGAAGTGCAGAGGTACAATAATTGGCATTTGAAATTATCTGGTTATTTTTTTAGTTTTATTTGTTTTTTTGTAGATAAAATGGTATTAGCTCTAAAAAAATGGTCAATAATTCAAGACGAAAAGGCCGAGTTGAGTGCACTGTTTTTTCGCGACACAGCCGATTTGCGTGTGCGGATTTTTTAAAATAAAATATAATTCAATTTAATAAAAATATTATGCAAAAAATATTGTTAAAATAAATTAAACAGGCATGTTTTAGTAAGCCAATTGTTCTATGAACTCCAAACGGTTTATAATTTTATCTTTACACTGTAATTTTGCCTGTTAAGAGGACGCTAACACGTCTGTATATTTGTTAGTAAAAACCGTTTTGCGCGGGTAAGAACCACACAGTCAACCTGGTAGCGGCACTAAATTTTTTCACAATCTTTTTTTTTTTTATTTTTTATTATTATTAATTAGAAATAAACAATCTATACAAATAATGCACAATAAGCTTATGCGCTAAGAGAAGACAGAACGTGAAAAATTGAATAAGAAGCCGCCCACTGGCAACACTTAACATGAATTATTTATATTAGTTATATTTTTTTAAATTTTTTTTTGATTGTTACTGATTGGAATTCTATATATATGTATATTTTAAATTGGAACTTGTATGAGGTCACGACACCATTTCTCTTTTAGCCTGCGCCTAGGATTTCCTGGGTGAGTTAGAAAGGAGAGGTTTTTAATAAGTGGATTTAGTTGGGATAGAAGTCGTATACGGAAGTGCACATAAAAGAATTGTGCTTCTTCATTGATGGTTTTCATGTGGAAATCGTTATGAAATGTTAGGTTTGATACGTAATGCGGTGCATTGGAGAGTCGACAAAAAGCTAGGAACACTTGGATTTTATTGATATTGGATTTTTTTGCTGAACCCCAGAGCTGTATGCCATAAGTCTAAATAGGTTTCAGGAGAGTCTTGTAAATTAAAAGTTTGACTTTTAAATTAGTATTATTATTTCTCAACATTAGAGGACTGAACATGCACATACGGGCATTGAGAGACAGTCTTTTGGTTCGTAAATGATTTTTCCATGTTAGACGCTTATCGAGATTGAGTCCCAAGTATTTAACTGTGTCCAACGTGGGAAATGGGATGTTGTTTAGTGTAACAGTTGAACATACGCCCTTCTTGAGAGTAAATGTAATGTGATTTGATTTGTTTTGGTTTATTTTGATACACCATTTGTCGTACCAGTTAGTCATTAGGTTAAGGTGAAGTTGTAGGTTTGATGAAGCGGTTACCGGATTTTCACTAATTGACACAATTGCTTTATCGTCAGCATAATCAGCTACCATGGTTTGAGGCGTGGTGGGCTGATTAGCGACATAGATGTTGAATAGAGTTGGGGATAGGATACTCCCTTGCGGGACGCCAGCATAGATTTTGGATATTTCTGAGTATGCTGAACGATAATGTACTTGGAAGTGCCGATCAGTTAAGTAAGATTTCATTAGGAGAAAGAATGGGTGGGGAAGAAAGCTTTTAAGTTTGAACAGTAATCCGTCATGCCAAACTCTGTCAGACGCTTGGGAAACGTCAAGAAATACACAGGTACAGTAAAGTTCTTTTTCCAACGAAAGCGATATTGCATCGACAATCATATGGGCATGATGGATGGTACTATGTGAGGATCTGAATCTGGATTGGGTGTTCGGCAGAATATTGTTACTGACAATATATGGAGTCATTCGTTTAAGAATAAGTCTTTCAAATATTTTAGATAAGAAGAGCAAGAGACTTATTGGCCTGTATGAGGATGGGTCGTCCAAGGGTTTATCAGGTTTAGGAAATAGTACAATTTTTGAGAATTTCCAAAAGATTGGGAAGTACGAAAGTCTTAGGCTTGCATTAAAAATATATGTTACTAATGCTTTTTAGGGAGGCATCTAGCTACTTCTGCCGTTATAAGGTCATAGCTCGGCCCCAGACACCGTGCCGTAGGTCTCGTATCGGCGGAGCGGCCGCCGTGGCCACTCTGGCGGAACGCCCGTACTAGGCAAATCCAGAACGGCACGTCACGGCGACCGGGCGCGTCCCCAGGTTGCTGGCAGGGGAACGGCCTTCAGATCTTTTTTTTTTTTTTTTATTTCGAAACCGGCAATACCCCCGCCTCCCGGAATGGCCGTGAGGCTCTACTTCGGGAGGCGGGTCGCCATCATTTATTTTATAAAATGAACACATACAAATAAGTACAAGATATAAAAACCCGTTATCCCCTTTGGCGGGGCGGGCTCACATAAGTTAGTTCACAAGCTTCGCGTCCCTACAGGGGAATGGGCAGTAGCCGGGCCGAAGCCCACTTGCTGCCCTTACACTAATAGGGGCGGAACACTTCCTACCGGCCCCACGGCCGGCGGTCTGGCGTCTGTGAGGCCGCGATCAACGACGGTGGCGATGCGCTTGAAGGCGCGCACCGGCGGCGTCGAGGGCTTGGCGTTGCCGTTCGGCCGACTCCTTTTCCGCGACGACCGTCTCTGCGAAGTCGACCACGGTTTTCCAACGATCTGGAGATTCCAACATGAGCGAAACCAAGTCGCCCGGTTCGAAAGGACCTATCCTCCGGACCAGGCGCTCCCTGTCCCCGTCAAACGCCTCGCAGCGCATGAGGGTATGGAGAGCGTCGTCATTCTCCTCGTTCTGCTCACCGAGAAATCCACAGTGAGAACACCCGGGGTGCGGAGCTCGCCCGATCCGATGAAGGAACGAGTTAAAGCATCCGTGCCCCGTGAGAAGTTGAGTGAGGCGGTAGGTCGTCGAACCATGCGGTCTTGTAACCCACCGCACCAGCAAGTCCGGGGGAATGAGCGTGCGCGTTAGCACGCGTCCACTCCCCGCGGGTACCTCCGCGCTACGGATCCGGAGCGCCCATCTGGTCGTGACGCGGATCCTCGTGCGGAGCACTGACGGGCGGGGTGCGTCGCCTTCCGTCGTAGTCCCCAACGCGCGCAGAGCTTCGAAAGCCCTGCACCTACCAGAGATCAACAGATCGACAGGAGGTAGTCCCGCAACGATTAACGCCGCCTCGTGCGAGACGGTCCTGTAGGCGCACACGCTCCGGAGAGCTGCAAGCCCGCCATAGCAGCGAGGACCGGGGGGCAGAGTTGCAGGGAATAAGCCCACGCGGGAGCGCCGTACAGCAGCACGCTGTGCACGACGCTCACGAGCAGTTTCCGCCTGCGCTCCCGCGGACCGCCGATGTGGGCCGGGCGGCCTTGGAAAAGCTCGGAGCCGTGGGTTTGTGACTCGGCAGCCCCAACTTTGGTGCTTAGCATTAAAATCGCCACGAGCAATAAAGTTGTTAGGAAATGTGTCAAAAAATTCAGTGAGATTAGTGTCTGTTATAAGGTGTTTGGGAGGACTGTAAACTGCTGCAATAACAATAAGAATATTATTAAGTGTGATTGAGATGGCACAGGATTGGATATGACTTTGAGAGAAGTTGGTGAGAGGATGGAATTTTAAGTTAGTTTTAATAAGTATAGCTGCCCCACCATGTGGTGTACCATCAGGGTGGTTAGATTTAAGTAAGTAATAACCCGGGATGAAAATGTGAGAATATTTGGTAAAATGAGTTTCTGAGATTAACGCGATATCTATGCGCTTGTCAGAGAGTACGGCTGGAGCTCATTAACATGATTTTTTAGGCCGTTAGCATTAAACAGTAAAATAGATAACGAGTTATTAGTGTAGAAGTTATTCAATATTTTTTTTTAGGAGTGAAGTGATAATTTGTGTCAGGAGAGCAATTAATGGGTTGATAAGAGATTTTAGTTCACCTATAAAAGCGGAAATAAGTTGAGTTAGGTCGGAGGCAGGAGAAGGTTGAGGTGGTTCTCTAGCTGTGGCCTTTGCATACGTTTTGGGGGGGTTAGCTTCGTTTTTTTCCAAAGGGGTAGCGAGTGGGTGGCTTTCTTTTACATTATAAGGTTTAACATTTGGTTTGATAGATTCATGTAAGAAAATACTTTTAGTGGTAGGCGATTTTTGGCGCTGGAGTTCCTTGTAAACTCTGCAGCCTCGGTAATTAGCTGGATGATCCCCAGAGCATCGTACACATTTGGCAGGGGAGTCGGACGAATTAATGCATTCAGAAGATGGATGATGGGCACTGAATCGAACGCAGCGTGCTGAGTACCCACATACGCCCGGGTGTGGCCGTAATCTTGGCAATTTTGACATTGGTTTATTAACTTAGGCTTGTATGGTTCTTCAACCTTGATTTTTGTATGCAGAAGGGAAGATAATTGGTAGATTTGATTAGAGTGATCGGTGGGTTCTAAATCGACAAAGAATAGCGGGAGTGGGTGCTTTTTAGTCTTGTGCAGTACATTCGTGACTTGTCTGACTTCGAAGAGGCGCGTCTCGAGTTCCGATTTTATTAGTTCTATTGGCGTAGTAGGGTGCAGATTGCGGATAACTACCCTCGTAAGTTTGTCCTCAGCGAGTTGATATGTATGGAATTCTACGTTATGTTCTTTTAAATAATGGATTAAAAGTCTATAAGATTCGGGATTGGCGGTCTGTATTTTTAAACGGTCAGTGGTAGCCTTGCACATGAAATGATCAACTCCTATCAACTCAATTGAAGTTGTACAGAAGCCTGGAAAGTCATTTATTCCTTTCAAAAATATAGGGAAGAGGTGGTTTGGTTCGGATTGCGAGGTTGGGCTCTTCGGTTACCATGGGTGTGTCAAAAACCGTGTCGGTAGGTTCGGTGATCGTAAGAGGTTCGTAACAATTACGTGTTGTGAAAAAAAGTTTTTTGGTTTTTGGTTGAGCAGTTTTTGTAGAAAAGGGTTTGGAAGAGATAGAACCGGATGATGAGCTTGACAGATTTCTTTTACCTGTTTGGGTAGTCCAGTTAACATTTTCGGAGCTGTTCGTAATGTTGAGTTGGGTGCTGTGGCCTGGGATGTTTATTTTATAGTTTTGTGCTTCTGTTAGGCGAGCAGGCTGTAGAGTGCTGATGTTTTTATCAGGTTTGTTATTTTTGGCATTTAGTAAATGGATTATATTTGTCTTGGGTGGCATAATTAGTGAGCGAAGGTCACGAGTCGCTGACCGGTGAACGCGATAACGTGCTGCCTGCGACGGCGCAAACGATAATTAGGTAATCGCACTTGTCAAAATGTTGGAAAACTACATTTTTAAGTACGACTGAGATAACAATAAGAAAATAATAATAATAATAATAATATAAAAATATGAATTCAGTTATTGACAATTGATTGCATTCCGTGTTAGCAGTTAATTGAGCTGAATTTTAACCTTACGGTTTATAAAAAAAGCAGAAACAGCAGCGAATACGCGGAGCTAACATAAAGAGGTGTGCATCGTGCGTGGTGACGCTAGGTCCTAACTATTCACAATCTTAAGATAGCATTTCCTGCGTCGTAGCGTTTTTATGTATTTGATATCATATATATATATATATATATAATAACTTACATCTTGTATGTTGGTCGTTTTCGGCATGTGAAACGCAATGCCAACATTGAGTGCGACTTTCTTTGCCAGATTGAATATAGAGAATGCCCCGCCAAAATGGTCCAAGCACATTGACTCGAGGCTATAACTGTGCGCCGAATAATCGGGGCCGCCCCAGGGCGGTGACATGAAAAGAACGTCGGCCTTCAGCGTCGGGGCCAGTTGGAAAAAGTCCCCTACGATAAATTGGATTTTATGAGCTACGCCATAAATTTTCGCGTTGCGTTTGGCGAAAGCAATTTTTACCGGATCAATGTCGACCGCTATGACTATAAGCACATACGTACAGACAAATGATTAAAAAATTATTTACATTTTTGCATTACGATAAAACATTTCTAATATGTGAGAGGGGGTGGATTAATTATTACCTTTCTCGCACGTAAACGCCAATTGTATGACGTTGCCGCCGGCACCGCAAAAAGGATCGATGACCACTTTGTTAGCACAACGTTTTGCTATATGATAGCTTAACGCTTCCGAACACACAGAATAAAAACACATTTTTTTTTTTTTTAAGATGGTACAAATTGGTTCGTGTTATTACTGTAGACTATCATCAGTGGATACAGCTTGGTGAATTTTGTTCATTGTAGGAATTTCGCCGAAACCAAATTTGGTAGACGTACCTACGGACAGCATTTCTTTCAAAACAAATTTCTTTCTAACCTAACCAACGCCTAATTGGTCCGAAATTATTTTCCTAATTTGTCTTACAGACTTATTAGAGTATGACAACGAATTTGACTTATACACATATACAATTTGTTGTCTGTCAGCTGTATTGATAATCTGAAATAAAAATATTTTATTCTTATAATATATTTTAATACAGAATTTCGAAAAATAACTTACGTAATAAATACAAAAAATAAGGGGTTGAATATTGATGACTAAAAACAAAATAAATACACAAGAGATTCAAAATACTCGCCAGCCCGAACATTAAAAAAATTATATTTGTATTTTGTATATTTTTATAAATTATAATACTCACTTTTCCACATTTATTCCTTTTAACTGGAGATGGTCCTGCTTGCTCATCTTTGTCATTGTTGTATATAACTTTTTTTCCCCAACGAATGCAAAATCACAAAAATCACAGAATATTAATATTACCCATTTCTGTGACAAATTGTTGTGTATTTCTGTTTAGCCAAAAAATTTCTGTAGTACTTGAAAATCGACAAAGGATGTTTGGAAGAAAAAGTAAACATCATTGTTAAACATTCTTCGTTTAGCTTAGAATCTAAAATACAAAAAAAATAAAATAAAAATATGGACTTGAATAAAATTCTTCATTTATTTTATTTGAAAATAATATAATATAAATCAATACATTTATCGGGAAAAAAGTAGGATATTTATTGCAATAAATGATGGAAGTAGAACTCCGTTAATGGTGTCTCTATTCAATTGTTCCAGTATCCATGATTACGATAAATTCGATACACATAAATCCCTGATATATAAATTTTAAATTAAAACAAACAAAAATGAATACTTTTTTACAAAAATGTACATCTTATACAAATACATAAATTTGGTGGACACCTTTTGGTGTCCATATTACAAAATATCAAATTATAGTATAACATTATAAGTTACCTAGAATTAATGAAACATTTTTTTTTTTTTTCAATTTATCTCATTTTAATTTCTTTTGCAATAAACTCTTCGGTAAACATTCCTGGGATAAAATTCGTTGAACTCGTTAAATTGTCGTACAAATTTGGTCCATAATTATAAGCGGAGACTGCAGTATTACTACACCGTGTATTATAAGATCCTAAAAATTAAAATGGTTTTACGATTTTTTTTTTTTTAATCGAGTTACAACAAAAATATAAAAAAAATCGATAATATCGTCATACATTTTCCTGTTGTCTTTTCCTAATTATCAAGGAATCTAGAACGAAAATCAAAAAGTTACTACCTCAGTACACCACAGTGCATTTTTAAAGGAATTTTGACTGGGCAACAAAATAATTGTCTCATATTCTTCACTAATTTTGTATTTAATATTGATAATATGACCATTATTATATGTACCTATAAATTTATTGTAATCATTACCTAATTATTTTTTTTTTACATAGAATAAATATTCTTTTTTTGAAAATTGTGTGTCGCCCAGTTTTTAAAAGTACTGTCAACTAGGTGACAAAATATTTTTACTCGGCGACATTTATACGCCCAGTTCACTAGCTTAAAAAATGCACTGGTACACCAACTAGATCAGGCGTGCCCAACCCGCGGCCCGCGAAGGTGTTCCAACCGGCCCGTGACCATTTTATAAAAATTAGAAATTTGTATAGGTGTAAAAAAATTTATTTTATTAAGTTTTTAAGAATATAAAATATTTTACAATTTTTAATTTTTATATAAAAAAAATGTATTGGATTTTAGAATATTAATAGAAATAAATTAGTGTGAAATTTGGGCTTGTTTGTCTTTAACAAATCTTTCAATATTCGGAGTGAAATGTGTAACGCCAATTCTTAATAAGGAGTGAAGTGTTCATCAGTCAAACGAGATCTTTCTGAACATTTTACGTAATTCATGCGTGTAAACGTTTGTTCGCAAATATAAGTAGAACCAAATAATGTAAATATATGCATTGATAATTCTTTTATTTTTGGAAAATCATCAGTAAGAGTTTTATAAAAATGTATTAAATTTTTATTTTTATTTTTAACAAGTTCAAGTTGAACAGTTTCATGAACATTATTTTCATCAGACAGAAATGGATTTTCAATCAGCCGAAATGAAGTCATATGAGATTTGAAATCTTGGAAATGGTTTTCTAATTCTATTGATAATTGTTCCAACATACTCACAAAATGATTTGTCGGAACGTCAATTAAAGAATTTTGTGTAATTTCTTGACACGTTTTAAAATGTAAAAAATTTTGCTTTAATATTTGGTTTTTAAAAAGTTGTAATTTTATTTCAAATGATTTTACATCATTTATAAGCTCGAAAATAGTTTTTGATTGTTTTTGAAGTTCATTTAAATGAGCAGAAATATCAGTTAAGAAAGCAATATTGTACATCCATTGTTCGTTTTCAAATTCTTCTACTGGTTTGTTTTTTTCTATCATAAATATTTGAATTTCCTGCCGAAGATCAAAAAAACGTTTTAATACATTTCCTCGACTTAACCACCTAACCTGGTTATAATACAAAACATCTTTATGTTCCGATTCAATTTCATTTAAAAATTCTATAAATTGTCTATGTTTTAATCCGTGCGATCTAATGATGTTCACTGTTTTTGTAACAATATTCATCACATGTTCCAAATTCATAATTTTACCACACAGAGATTGTTGATGAATAATACAGTGTAAAAATATAGGTGTTTCAATCATTTTTGAAGTTGTTAACTCAGCTATCCTTCCAATTAATCCCGTATTTCGCCCAACCATATTTGGAGCTCCATCAGTTGTAATACTACAAAGTTTTTCCCAGGTCAGTCCTAAATTTTCAATACAAAAATTCACTTTTTCAAAAATATCAGCTCCTTTTGTAGTTCCAGAAATACTTTCTAATGAAGCAAGTTCTTCTGTTTTATTATAAACTGTATCTATTCCTCGTATAAATATTAATAATTGTGCAGTATCTGACACATCAGTGCTTTTGTCCAAAGCTAAAGAAAAAAATTTAAACGTTTTTGATTTTATTTGTAACTGCGTCATTAAATAACTTCCAATGTCTTCTACCCGCCTAGTAATAGTGTTTCGAGACAAACTGATATTCTCGAATACAGACATTTTTTCCGGAATAATTTCTTTTACACTTGCCAAGATACATTTTTTTACAAATTCGCCATCACTAAAACTTTTATTTTCGCGAGCTATCAGGTTAGCTACTTCATAACTTGCTCGAATAATCTCATCTTTACCTCTATTATGTTTTTCAAATACATTTCCGAC
The DNA here is from genome assembly GCA_956483605.1 of Tuberolachnus salignus. Taxonomy (NCBI): domain Eukaryota; kingdom Metazoa; phylum Arthropoda; class Insecta; order Hemiptera; family Aphididae; genus Tuberolachnus; species Tuberolachnus salignus. Next base: position 44,126,494 of record OY101432.1, read on the forward strand.
GCGTTCACTTTTAAAATTTTGTTTGAATTTTTCTAACAAAGAAGTTCTAAGATTCCCTAAAATTTAAAATTTAAATCCAAACTTAGTTAGCGAAATACTTAAATATCCTCTTCAGAAAAATAAAAAAAATATGATAAATATTTACTTTTACAATTGACGTATTTGTTTTGATGTTTACTTTCATAATGTCTTCTAATATTAAATTCTTTAAAGACCGTCACGGTTTCGTAGCATATCAAACACATAGCTTTATTTCGATACTCGATAAAAAAATAACTTAGACTCCAATTATCATTAAAAACACGGCATTCGGTATCAATTTTGCGCTTTTTATTTTGAGACATCTTAATGTGAACGTACAATTTCTAATGACGAAAACAAACTAACAACTATAGCGTGGAAATATTGAGAACTTTAAACACATACGATTTGAGTCATAAATTCGATAAGTGAACAAAGATAATATTATATCCAATAAAATGTACATTAGATATACCTATGAATAGTCTATATTTTATCGAAATGAACAAAAAAAAACCCATGAAGCATATATGGCCCGCAGTATAAATATAAATTTCGAATGTGGCCCGCAAGTTAAAAAAGGTTGGGCACGCCTGAACTAGATTCTAAATACTCTCAAGATAGGTACTACACTTAAAAATCGTTGATAACAAAGTTGTTTACAGATACAAAAAAGAAAATTTAAAAAAAAAAGTACCCATCACAATAAACTAATGCATTCGCTAAAATTTTGTATAGACTATATTTTTTTTTAATTGATAACTGGAACAATATTTTATATAAATTGTAGGTATATAATAATAGTCCAAATAAATAAAAATAATTAAATGTATTATATTATATTTTTTTAAATTTTAATTTTGTAAACTGAATAATTTGTATTTTCGGAGTATTGTCATACTCGAAAAATGAGCATGGACTTTTTGATTGATTACCCGTATAATGTGTGTACTTCGATAGAGGAATCACCAAGTACGTCATATATAATATTTTATATAAAAAAAATCGTAAATAATATAAAAATGTTCTAACTCAAGAATTGTCAACGATTTGATGTTATTACTTGACTCTTCAAAATATACAGGCATTATTATATTATTGGAACTATTGTAATTATAATTTATAGATACAAATAAAACTATTATTATACTATTGTATTACGGTTTAGTTTATCACAAAAAATAAACAATTCTGAGTGAAGGAGACAAAATATTTATTTATGTATATCATACAAAATATTTTGAAAAGTCATTGTGTATATAAAATAATAATTTAAGTAATCGTGGAAAGTTTTAAATCTCTACGATTATTTCTTTTTGAATTACAACAAAAACCAAAATTGATTTTCTATCAAAAAAAAAACATGATTAGTAAACAAAAAAAAAAAAATACACACATGATTGTAAAACCTACAATATATTTTTATCAATTCACTCAAAATCTAAATAAAAAAAATTAACTCCACTAACATTATAATATATTTACTTATATGTTATCACGACGCTCTGTATTTTCAGTACTAATTTCAGGCAATATTTCGTGCGAAGATGTATCTAAGTTATTAATGCCCAGTTAAACAAAATATCATACCAATATACTAAATTCAAAATAACTTATAAATCAAATCAACTTACTTTTTTAGGTACATTTTCATTACTCAACTATTAATATATTGCCTTTATTGTGTTTTTTTTTTGCTCAAATATGGCTTATATTTGTTGTCAAAATAATTATTTTTATTAATTTGTGTTGCATAATCAAATAAATGCAGATATACGGAACAACGACAGTGTCATAATAGAATTGTTACACTAATAAAATGTTTGCACTCAATATAATCTGTATTTGGGTAATCTGGCACCCATTTTTGCGAATAAAACCTATTTATACTTTTATAGTAATTTGCATAAATAATGATAACGGAAACGGGTCGACGGTGACAGCACTCGACGAGTCGGTTTAATGTACGACACGCACATGCACATGTCATCATTAGATCAAAATATTCAACAAAAAAAAATGTATAAACGTGAAATAGCTATACGTCTGACAAAAAATTTAGTACTTCAGGTGGTTCGATTTTAAACGTGTAAAAATTGTTGAATGCATCAACAAGTTTACTTTCCATAGGTCTGAGCACATTTTCAGTTTTAGCAAATTCTTGACGAGAACAGACATTTTAAATTTTAGATAAATTGTCAACTCTAAACATTTAATATGTTAAAAAATATTAGAAGTATTAAAAATCCGCTTTGGCCGATACGAAGTAAACTTGTTTACCAACAAAAACATCTTCACATTTTTTAAAAGCGAACTACTAGAAGTACCTTAATTTGTGTCAGCCGCTTAGGACGTTTTAAGTAAAAATTGTCGGGATTTGCTTAATTAATAATATTTAGTTTTCTTTTATATAATACAATTCTAGATTTAATTTTACTATCGTTTATACATTTTTCTTGAAGTATTATGAAATTATAGGGGAAATTATTACCTTTTAAAGTGGCTAGCGAAATGTTTAAAGTACCAATTACTACAGTAGTAACTGATGTTTAATTTATCGTAGCCGGTAGGTAGGTACTATTTTGTTTATTATTTAAATCGAACCATGCAAATTAAAAATAAAAAAAAATAAAACTATTCGGTAATGGGATTAATGAAAACTGGCGTCTAATTACATCTCAACCTTGTTCAATATGACACTTACAAACTATATTATATCTATACCAACACTACAAAATTAATCCAATTTATCTCTAACCCATCAAACTATGAGTAATAATAATAATAATTTTTTATACACTCGAAAAATGGTTATGGTTACGCTACCGTATATAAAAAAAAGCAATACACATAAATACTGTAGTTCGTTAATGTTTAATATATTATTAATTGAGTAATGTAATTACATAATTACGAGTAATATCGTATGAGGTCATATTCGCTTAAGAACGGTTCTTTCTCGCTCCCTAGTAGCGTGGTCCCATGGTGTAATGGTTAGCACTCTGGACTTTGAATCCAGCGATCCGAGTTCAAATCTCGGTGGGACCTTGTAATTTTTTTTTAAACTTTTTTCGGTATTTTTTTTTTACTAAATTTTTAATTAGACGTTACTATATTTTATTGAATATAATTGCATGTTTATTTCGGGCTTATTTTAAATCACGCGATGTTTATTATAAACACCGTTTTTATTACACACTCAAACAGTATTCTGTATTATTTACAGTAATAGTATTACTAAAGATAGTTTTTTTTTTTTTTTTTTTTTATTATTATAAAATGTTTCAGCACACCTAGTGCTATTACAACTTTTTAATTTTTACAATTTTATTTGTTACAAATTTAAATGATTATAAATTTATTAATGACATAATTATTAATAGTGAGAATGATATAATAATGTGTTACATATATGAATATAATAATAATAATAACGATAAGGACTAGTATATTAATAATGATCTTCATTTTCTGATGACGAGTCTTCCGTGTCTGTTAAAAGAATGTCCTGGGGAAGTCGAGGCCGCAGACGTCTATTGAGTGTTTTTTTTTCCTATGTTGTAGTGACAAGCACTGTCCAAGTTTTTTAGTTTGGCGTGGAAATTTTTAAATTGGGTTTTAATCCATGTATTTATCAGGGGTATTTTCGTGTCATTATGGATCTGGCGATTTCTCATGAACCACGGTGCTTTGAGACATATCCTTAAAAATTTATTTTGTAAGATTTGTATTTTATTTATTTTAGTTATAGAGGCAGCGGACCATACAGGACAGGCATAAGTTATTAGAGGCCTGATTATTGCGGTGTAGAGAAGGAGAAAAGATTTTATTTGGAGAGTTGATTTGTAATTCACTAAGGGGTAGAGAATTCTCATTCTGGCATATCCCTGAGTAAGTTTTTTGTTTATGTGGATATTCCATGTTAGTTTTTCATCGAGAAAAACTCCAAGGTATTTCACTGAGTCATCTTTTCTGTTCCATTGTATGATCTGGTTGTTTATGGTTATATTTATTGGATCGTTATATCTTTTTAATGTGAATATTTTAGCCTCGCTTTTAGTCGGATTTAGTTTCAGCTTCCATTTTTTGAACCAGGAGGTAATTTCGTTTAATGAAGATTGTAGTTTTTCGATTGATAAGTTTAATACGCTATCTTGCGTGAGTATTGTTGTGTCGTCCGCAAACATTGCCAGTTGAGAGTTAGAGGGATTGGGGATGTCATGGCAGTAAATGTTAAATAGCGTTGGCCCCAATACTGATCCTTGTGGGACTCTAGATTTGATTTTGTGTTGTAGAGATAGGTCTGTGTCTATTCTCACTTGGAATGTTCTGTCTGTTATGAATGATGTGATGGTTTTTAGAAGGTACATGGGAAGATTAAGTGCTTTCAGTTTTATTTCAAGCCCATGATGCCATACCTTATCAAAGGCTTGTGTTAAATCGAGAAAAACTGCTGTAGTATATTTTTTGTTTTCGAAACCATGCACAATTATTTCTGATATACGTTGGATCTGGTGGCATGTGGAGTGAAAGATAGTTTAATAACTTGTATTATGTAATAATTGAACAATAATAAAACGTATAGTTTTTTTTTTTTTTTTTTTTTTTTTTTTTTTTTTTTTTTTTTTTTATTATTATTTTATTTTAAAATAATATTTATTTGAAAATTAAAGTAATGTTTCGCCAGTAAGCTGTTAGTAGTAGGTAGCTGCTAATAAATTAATTTATTATATAACAAAACCAAAATATCGGCATTTATGTTATTAACTCGTTGTTGAACCTTTTGATGTATCGGTCCCATGGTGTAACGGTTAGCACTCTGGACTTTGAATCCAGCGATCCGAGTTCAAATCTCGGTGGGACCTGTAATTTTTGACATTTTTTTCTATATATTTTTCTACCTGCATACCTTTTTTTTACGATTTACACGCAAGAAAAATATCTATGAACATATCCCCTCCATTCCGAACTATAAATAGGCAGTTTTTATATAATAATAATAATATATTCCATTATAATAGCTTCCATTCGACTGTTCGAAAAAAATGTGAAAGATTTTTAATATTTTTTTTTTTTTAGTTACGGACAATTAGTATTTATTTAACGTAATAGGTAGTGTTTTGGTAAACAACATTTATCAGAAAACGAGATGAGATAAATTATATACATTTTTAGAAAATACTAAAATCAATTTTTTTTTCTTAAATTTTTACCAAAGCATAAAAATTGATTAAAATATAAATATTTGTAGTCCTTATCTCTGTGAGTCTATATTTTTTTTTATTTAAAGAAAATTCACAATTCATGCAAGTCTTATAATTAAAAGAAATAAAAAACAGAATTTTATTATTTTAATTTTCTCAGGAGATATCAAAATGGATATATCTTTGTGGGACACTCTGTATAGCTATTTTAAAATGTCGAGTTTTTATTTGGTTTTACGCCAATTTTTTTGGCCTTCTTACAAATTTTCAAAAATTTGATACAATGTTCAACGTAAGTTGTTCTTACGGCCACAATAAAAACATTTATTTGCACGGGTACTTGTAATTTTATTTTTTCGTTCCTATTTCTGTGCCCACAAGGAACATAAAATAATTGTAATATTAGGTAGGTACTTTATCGTCCGAGATTTTCATTAATTGATTTATTAACAAACAAATATTTTTGAAAATTATCGGTTTTATAAAATATTATATTATTATCTACCACTTAATACCGTCTATGATGAATATTTATTTACTTTTTTTCACTGGTAAACGGTTAGGTTATGTTCTGAATACATTTTATAATCGCTTCTCCCAATATATGTGTTGTTTATTGCATATTTACTTATTGTTATTTATTTATGCAAATAAAATTAATTTACTATCTAATAGTTTTTATTTATTTTACGGCCTATACTGTAGGCCTACAGGGTCGTACCAATGAAAGAAATAATCATATTTTTGTTCATCTGTCATGTCGGTTCCATGGTGTAATGGTTAGCACTCTGGACTTTGAATCCAGCGATCCGAGTTCAAATCTCGGTGGAACCTGGTAATTTTTTTCATTTTTTTCATAGTTTTTTTTACGAATTTCAACATAAATAATTTAGTGAATATCGTTTATTCGATAATTTTCTTCTGTAATAGTTCTCCGGTATATTTTTTTTAAAAATCATAAGTGGTAATAATTTTTATAAAAGTACCAACATACGATTTAATTTCAGTTTAAATATTTTGTATGATTATTATAAGAGGATTTACCAACCAATATAGTTTCGATAATATATAACATAATCAGTACAATCAGTACCCTTTATAATATTTTATTAAACAAATTATAATTCCAATAACTGTCTGTTCCTAGATATATTTTCGTAGATTCGCTTTTATTTTAGATTGCATATTTTGGATTTTTTTAGTTTTGCTTTAACTGGAAACATTTTGAATTTTGTTGGTGCATTGCGGAGATCATTTCTTCAATTTTCGTTGTAGTTTTCTTAATAATTTAATAAAACCGGGAAAAAACTTAGGAAAAACGACAAAATTTACGGCAATAACTGTTTATTTATTTTCGATTTTATTTATTTTTTGTAATTTAGTTAAAAATAATCGTAGAGACATTTTCATAGAATATTAATATTAGCTCTTTCTATATGTGGACATTTTGCATCAAAATTTTCTAGCGATTTTTGAGCAATAATAGACATTTGAAATGATCTGATTTTTTTTTTTAGTTTTTATATTTCATTTTATATGGATAAAATCGTATTGGCTCCATAAAAATTGTCAACAATTTGAGATGAAAGAACACAGCCATCGTTTTTGTTTGCAATAATTTATCGTTGCGTACAGATATAGACTAAATTACCCAATCTATTTCTAAATTGATTAAATAACGAGTCTATTCGACTTACTCTAAAATTGACATTAAAATAAAATATTCGCTGACACGATGACAGTGTAATTTATGTACGTGTTACATTTAGTCATTATATTGTTTAGCAACTTGAAGTTAATTGGGAATAAAAAATACCCTCGAGATATGCATCATTCGAGATAAATAACTCGAATTTATCGAAATTATGTACAATTTTCGAGTAATATAATTGAATACAAATTTTCCATTACTTTCGCGATAATTACGATAATATGAAAATTTACGAAATTACTCGGATACAATACACTTCGACCAGTGTTGTAGACAGGAATTTTCATTGTGGAGGGGAGGATATATATACATTATTACCAAGATAAGCCCACGATAGTGCCCCGTCACACGGATAAATGACCTGATTTTAATACAAGACAAATTATTATTCAAATTGTATTTAATTTATTCTACAAAATAATGTCTAGTTTCCTTCCTAAGCCGGCTGTGATGACCATAATTACCAGCTAGTATAAAGCTATGATATACCTATGATAGTGACTAGTGAGTTTTCTGACAAACTGATAAGGACATTAGCTATCGGTTGGCTATCGTGGCATTCCCGTACTTATCCTGTTGTCGAATAATTATATTACGTTCCAGTTCTTTTAACATATCAAATTGATAATAAAAAATTATAATATTTTCTTATATCCGCCGGGTTAATAATAAACGTAATTTTAATTAATTATATTTTATATTAATAAAAAATATATATATAAATAAATTGCCGCATGTATGGAAGATCATCATTTGAGAACAGTTCGACAGATTTAGCTGATTTTTGTTGTTGTTGTGTTCGTAATTGTCAGGATAAGGTTTGTATGACAGAACATTATCAGAAAATCTACCGGAAAGTCGGAAGTTTGGATGGTATTTTTTACAATTTCCAACTTAATGGGAAAAACATTAAAACGTTGCTAGGGAAACTATCGTTGTTTAGTTACCAAAACACGTTATATTTTTTTTTTCGTTACTCAAATTGAACACACAGTTCTGCCGGTATATCCGCTATAGAAATCTTCCAAAGGGGAAGGTCGCTGCTTACTTTTCATCTCGAAAGTTAACCTCCAAAGTATGGCTCACACCCGAATTTCGATATTTTAATATGAACAAATTACATTTTGTTTTTTTTTTTTTTGTTGTTGTTGTTGTTTTGTCTGGGTTACTTCGGTGACACGGATGAAAAATAAAACAGTTATTGTTACGTGAAAATAATTCTGCATTTAAAAACAGTGAAATAAAATGGCACGGGCAGTGCCGGGCGGGACAGCTAGTCATTAATAAAAAAAAAAAGGTAATACCCCATTGGATCCGTCCCCCAAATCCCACCACCCGTGTCTACGCCTATGACTTCGACTAGGCTATTTATCACGATTTTATATTCGTGACTAATACTAGATCGAGTGTTACGAGAATTTCACGGGGAATATCATTTAAACTCGGTCTGTAAAGGTTTTCGAGTTATCGCGGCTCGGGCCGTAGCAGACAACAACAAAAAAAAAAAAAAACCTAATTATAATTTTTACAAGTGGACACCGAGACCGTTTTATAGGAGTCGTGTATAGGCAATTTCTTGTATGGTACGAGTTAGCGCGCCTTTAAGCAAATGGTTATGAGTGGTCATAACTCGTGACTTTATGAATGGCTGTGAGTGTCTTTTTACCGTACGCCCTCCCGGGTAAGCGGGTCTCGCACGCGCATTCGTCAAATATTATCGCCACTGTTTATAACTCGCGCAATTTAAGGCGGCTGCACACGAGCAACTTTTTGTCGCGCAACTATTTTGTCTTTGTCGCCGTCTAGTTGCTTTGGTTATCAAGAGTGCGCACACGACGATCAACTATTTCCTGTAAATAAATTCATTTTCACGTGCACATCGTTTGTTCACGTATATCTCAACTGTCCATTTTCAATTTTCATCATCAATTAAGTACACCTATGTATTATGGATTTTATGGAGACTGCAGTATTTTGTGCTCTCATCAGGAAATTGTCAACGGAAAAGGAAATATTGGGTTCACCCGCTGATATCTGAAAGAATGAACAAAGGGAAATTTACTTTGATGTTCGAAGAGTTAAGAAGTTACCCAGAGAAATTCTTTGGTTATTTCCGCATGAGTGTAACTTTAAGAACGTTTTATGACAGCAATATCGTTGTGACTGGCTCGGACGTCACTGAAAATTATATTGTCACCCGTGTGCGCACGTAGATACCAAACTATGGAAAGGGAAACAATACGGAGACAGTTTTGTCGCCCTTCTGTCGGCGGATCGAGCAACTAAAAAGTTGCGTTGCTGTTGCGTCGCTCCGTGTGCGCGCCTACATATGACTGTACAGACTTTGTAGAAAAGACAAAATAGTTGCGCGACAAAAAGTTGCTCGTGTGTGGCCGCCCTTATATGCAACAAAAGCTACCCGAATATCTGCTAATGATGGGGAAAATCCGGATTTGTCGGAATTCGAGGAATCCGGATTTTTTCCACACCGAAATTTATTGCAAATCCGAATTTTTATCTGAATCTAAATGATAGTTTTTAAAATGGTGATTTACTATTCTTTAATTCATTTATCAAGAAAACTATTATTAGTAACTCATTATTATAGTATTAAACGTGCAAAACATTAAATACGTCTTAATAATTAAAAAAACATCAGAAATAAACATGTATTTAAAAATACAAGTACAACAACATCAAAAAAAATAAAAATCATACACTTTAATTCATAAAAATACAAAATTTCGGATCTCAAAATCCTAAATCCGGATTTATTTGACTTTCAGTTAATCCGGATTTATATCAAATCATTAATTTCTGCAAGTAGTCCATGGAGACTGCTTAATGGAGAGGGCAATACGGGGTACTTGCCCTCCTCCCTCTCTGAAAAAAATATGAACTTATAATTTATAAAAATGTATTGATGAATTTTATATCGAATGATCTTTTTCTTTTTTTTAATTGTATATATTTGCCCCCTCCCCTGAAATTTCACCAATGGGTACCCATGATGATGACGATGCAGTCCGATCGGCGTAGTAAAGCGCATAAGAATTCACTTTTTCAAAATTAAATTCGTAATTTTTTTTTTTAAACGTTAAACAATATTCAAATGTATAATGATTAAAATAAAAAAATCCCTTGAACAATTTTAATAATTCATAATTGAAATCGTCCTGAATGCAAATCTGTTTTCAGAATTCTTATCGCTTGACTACAACGATCGAATTCCGATTGTAGAAAGATGGGTAGTTTTTATCCAAAAAAAAAAAAAAATCAGTGGGTATTGATGATTTTAGATGATTTTCAAAAATATACGTCAGAAGTGTAAATAACCAATATGTATTAATAAATACCCCTGATAAATACATGGATTAAAATCCAATTTAAACATTTCCACGCCAAACTAAAAAACTTGGACAGTGCTCGTCATTACAATATAGGAAAAAAAAACACTCAATAGACGTCTGCGGCCTCGGCTTCCCCAGGACATTCTTTTAACAGACACGGAAGACTCATCATCAGAAAATGAAGATCATTATTAATATACTAGACCTCATCGTTATTATTATATTCATATATGTAACACATTATTATATCACTCTCACTAATAATAATTATGTCATTATTAAATTTATAATCATTTAAATTTGTAACAAATAAAATTGTAAAAACTATAAAGTTGTAATAGCACTAGGTGTGCTGAAACATTTTATAATTATAATAAATAAAAAAAAATAAATAAATAACAACAATTGCCTACAATAGTATTCGCGACTCGCGTCGATACAAAAAAATGTAACAATATAAGCAAATAATATTGAATATGTCTAAATTAAAAAAAAATAATAATAATAATAATAGTAACTATGCGAAAAAAAAATACCAAATACGTAGGTTTATAATAAATCTTTCCGTCGGTCCACTAGTCCGATTCGTATTTCTGACCTGTCCGTTACGTAATCGATTAATGTTACGTAATATTATCGGTCGAATTCACTCATCGTTCTATTGTTTGAGTTAAATAACATTCGTTTTACATTATTTAACACTGCGGTCCCATGGTGTAATGGTTAGCACTCTGGACTTTGAATCCAGCGATCCGAGTTCAAATCTCGGTGGGACCTTCTAAATTTTTGCATTTTTTCACCTCTTTTTTTTTTTTTACGAAACGTTTTCCTGTATTTTTATTTTACATTTTATTCATTTAACAAACCCACATTTCGTATTAACAGTTTTTTTTTTTTTTTTTCCCCGTAGTTACTTATAGTTTTCCTATAACGCGCCAATTTCCACATTCCGAACGCTAAAAAACGCCCGATAAACCCTCAGGTTTTATAGCATTTGTTAACTATTATAGGGTAATGATAAAAATAGCAGAGTGAGCTATATAATTTGTTTTATGCAACACGTACTCCAATTATTGGACGTTTATAATGCTATTTTTGTATATTTGAAATATTTTAGATTTTCAGTGTTTTTTTTTTTTTTGCTAATATGCATATTATAACGATTTGTGTTGTATATATCGTAAATCCCGTTTTTATTGAATTAAAAAAAGTAGAACAAAATCGTCATTTATGCGAATCCATACGAAAAATACCCACACTTTCGTTTCATATTAAAATTACAATAATTGTTTAAATAAAAAGGTAGACGTTTAGTTTGTTCCAATTGTTAAACAGAAGAAAAGAAATTACTTTTTTGCTATATTTCGTGATTTTATGGCATATTATTGCGCTTATTTAAAGTTTTTTTTTTTTTTTTTTTTTTATGGTCATATTATAGCGAAATATTTATGTTATTATTATTATAAATGCTGTGAAATCCGTGCCCCGGCAATATTAACGTAAAATCTAAAGCGACGACGAGACTCGGTAAACCCCTCGCAGGACTACAATACGCCGAGTTATACGACAATAATATCGCTCCGTATATATACCGGACGATGAATATTTTAATCGGTATCTACGACGACGGTGACATTATGCGTTTTTATAATCCAATTATTATTATTACATCGGATCATTTGTATGGATCATTCACCACCGGCTGCGAGTTCCACACGTCGACGGACACCACGCTGTAAAATAATATATCACGAGAACGTGAGAACAAGACGTATATAGGAGGTACCGGGACGTGGTCGGCGCAAAAAGACGAAAAAAAAAAAAATAAATAAATAAAGATCCGCCGAAAAACCTACGCCCGTACACGTACGAGTCGTAAAAATGCCGACGATAAAATTTCGACAATACGACCCCCTCGCCATCATCACCACCACCCCTAGTGGCGTGCCCAGGGGAAATAAGAGGTTAGGGGTTGAATCCTCCTCCGTCGTTTACGAGTAATTATGTAGTAATTTAATCTTGAAATGGGTTTTATTTAAATAAAAATTGCCCTTTTTCTATCCGGTTTTGAAATTTCGCCGACAAGAAGGATAGATCTTAAGATCTATTCATGATTATTATTGTTGTTCGGGTATCCAAAATTCCAGAAACGGTACTGATTCCCCCCTATCCTAACCTAACCTAACCTAACCTATCACTCCCACCACGGCCGCGGTTAATCATATCAATTTGATATTATAACACGATCTGGAACGTTATTTACCTATTCGAAGCACTGATAAGAACGGTGATACCACGATAGCAAACGTCCTTATCAGTTTGTCGGAAAACTCACTAGTCACTATCGTAGACCTTGTACCGGCTGCCAGTCGAAGGTTTAGGGGCCGCTAGAGCCGGCCTCGGAAGGAAACTAGACATAATTTTGTAGAATAAATGAAATAAAATGTTAAAAATAATTTTTATTGCATTAAAATCGGGTAATTTTTCCGGGTGCGTGGGCTTTGGCTTATGTTAGAAATAGCGAATATATATATATATATATATCCCTCCTCCCGATGAAATTTCTCGTCTACGCCACCATTTGGACGGTACGCGAGTTTTTTGATCGACCGCAAATCGGACTTGCGGACGTACCGGGTAAAGAGAAAACCCGACTTTTCCCTCCGATAGTCATTGTATAACATTTTTTTAGCAAATAATTATTTACAAAAAAAAAAAAACAACAACAAAATTACGATTTCGGCATTAGAATACAATGTAAGTATTATATTTCATTTCCAATGATTCAATTGTGTTTATGAAATGATACTATATCGTGAATTCTATGTTCGCGATGTTTTGCCGTTACAACCAGATGGCGTTGCAGTGTTTGAAAATAATAAATTGTTCGCCTGAAGAACCATTATTTTTTGCCGTCAATAATATTCCGAGTTTTTCGAACAATATTTTTAAATATTATCAATAAATAATAATTAACTTACTCTGGTTGGGTTGCGAATTAACCGTTTAAAAATGTGTGTTTTACAAGATCAATAGTTACACGATAATATATTTATATTATTATATTTTATTAAATAAATTACAAAAAATAATATAATCGTATTGTTACAGATATAATGTGTGCGCGACTTTATAAATTACTCTTTTTGTAAAAAAAAAAAAAAAAACATAACATAACACAATTATTTTCTTATATATTCGTATGATGTGTAATGATTGTTATTGAAAATAATAGTCGTACAATAACTACATAGTATGATTAATTTTATAATAAACGCGATATGCGTAATATATTTATAATTTATAAATTGTTAACGAATAATTTATATACGTGAGGTGTGACATAGTTGAAAAACCTTTCTGTCAATAATATTATTGTACGATTAAATGTATAAAATTATTGTTGTTAGGCATTCACATAACACCCGGTGTTGATCAACGAGTAATTTATCTTGTATCCTATTTCGACGTCTTCCGTGGTACTCGAGTAATCGTCACTCACAAAGGCCACGTATAGGGGACCTTGAGTTTTGACTGGAAAAAAAAAGAAAAAAAACGAGACTGAACGTTATTGTTATACATAAATTACGTTTTGCGAACATATGTCGTATTTGTATGATTTCTTTTTTTTTTGTTTTGTTTAATTAGCTTCTAGTTGATAACTATTGTAGTTGAACGATTACGGTAAATATACAAACATAGAACGAAATAAATACAATAAAAATATAACAGATAAATTAAACAGTAAAGTCAGTTTAAACGAAACAAACGAGATAATACAATTTATAGCGGTTTCGGAGTTTGTGTTAAGAATAAATAAGAAAATCGAAAGAGGAAACATTGAGGGACACGAGGGAATTAATTAAAATATGGCGGTTGGCCTCCCGGGCAGGACAAACAAATAAAATACATGGGGTGGAGTACAAAAAGCTTCATTCAGATGGAGTGTACAAAAAGGGGAATCATTTAAGCCGAGTTTCAATGAGGGACTAGGCAATAATTGGTTATGTCCCACGCGAAGCCGATTAAACCGGAAAATAACTTGTATGCAAGTACAAGTTTTCGAACCAATATTTTTTTTTTTTTAGGAAATTATTACGCATAATAAGTCTATAATCCGCGGGCAGATTCGCACAGTGGACCACAGAGGACCGAAGATTAGAGGTATATCGTTTAAGAAAAGGGCTACAAACGGGCTGAGAAAGTTTAAACCGTCTGCTTTAAATCGAATTATTTTGAACCTGTAAAACGAATCGTACCTTTAACGTTTTCATAACTCTCTAACGATTTGGCGCAGAATTTCGACGCGGACGATGTTTCGGAAAATTGGCCGTCCGGTATGAGTAGATAATCGTAGTGCACCCCTGGATTGACGGCGGGCAGTTTTCTTCTTTTGGCGTTCCTATTATTCGGCGATGGCGCGACAGTCGTCGGTGCGACAGTAGTCGGCGCGACAGTAGTCGGCGCGACAGTGGTCGGCGCGACAGTAGTCGGTGCGACAGTAGTCGGCGCGTCAGTCGTCGGCGCGTCAGTCGTCGGCGCGACAGTCGTCGGCGCGACAGTCGTTGATTCGGAAATGCTTTTTGGCGTGTCGCAATCTCGGTCCGTGAAATTCGTCAGATTCTGGTTGTAAGCGATTTGAAATTTAACAGCCTCGAATCTACACAAACGGTTTGAATTCGATTACGGTTTCAAAACATATTGGGCAACACTGGTAGTAGAAATGTATGGGAATCATAATTTTTGGAAAATTACGGAATGCTTCGAAAGTGATCGATTATTACACCTACCTGTATTAATTTGGTTAAATACAAGTAAATTTGTTGGTTTTTTTTTTTTATATATAACAATATATTCAATTACTGCGGGTGCAAGTCGGGAGCCGGAACAGAACCCAATAGGGAAAAGACCTTTTGGACGGCCGATGATGACGCGGGAATACGTAGTAAAAAAAGTAAGTGGAAGCTTTAGGAGCAAATTGGACGATTATGACGATGGACGAGTGGTTTTTGAGACGGGACGATCATATTCTGGTAATCGAATAAACCCCAAAATTATTGATTTTATTTCGGTTTTAACAATAATTTTATACGGGCATTGCGGTTATACGTATTGTCGTTGTATTGATTTACTCACTTGATTCCACACGTGTCCAGGTTCCGTTTGAAGCAAACCGCGTAATTTAAATTGCCTAAATAATGTCCTTTCCCGTTGTTGTAATTGAAGCTTTCGAAAGAGCCGTCCTTGTCGGTAAAGTATTGCAAACATCCCTCCGGCGCTAATCGGAATGTATGCGTTATTATTATTATTTTTTATTTTTTTTTTATACGACCCGGATTTAATGTCAATATGTATTATTAATGTCAATTTGAAACCGATACAATTCCAAACCATCTTACCTAGGCTGTACTTGGTGTTCTTAACGTCTTCTACGGCCTTCTCTTCGAAAACTTGGCGCGCGATATCCTTGACTTTCCACCAGTTGGGCTGTGTGGCCTGGCATTCCAGTTGCGAGATTTTCAACTTCCAGGACGGCGTCGGGTAATTATAGTCTTCGTCTCTGGTGTTCAATCGGAACTTGAGCGTAAACTGTTGTCTGTTATCCAAGCCCGATGACGTTTGACGGTTTACCGGCACGTACACTACAATATTATTATCGATTCAATTGAAATTGCTTTGACAACCACCCGAAAAGTTTAAACGCTTATTGTATTAATATAAAATAATTACCGTGTTGACCGGAATTTTCGCCACATAAAACGGGCAAGTTCACTTTCGTGTTGTCGTTGGAGAACAATGTAAACTCGTCGTTTTCACAGGTGTACGCCGATCCGTTGTACGAGGTGGTCGGTTGGCCGAGTGAAAATCGTTCGAAATCGATTCTATATAATAATACAATTTTTTTTTTTAAAAAAAAACCAACAATTTATTTTATACGGGGGTTCGTTTTTAAAACGCTGAAAATCTGTTTAACCTTATCTGGCAGATGTTTTGTCTGACATTGATCTTGTAGGCGCACGTTTCTTGGAATATTTCCGGACTTTCGAAATATGTCGTAGCCAAGTCTGAGTATCTGCCGCACGAGTTTAACGAAACTTGAAAAAGGAAATTAAAATTTTAAAAAAAAAAAAAACCTTATACAAAATATTTGTTTACGATTTATACGAATAATAATTTCTTTTTTTTTTTTTTTTAATGTACGATATATTATACGTATTATTGTACGTATATTATCTATACTTTTGGCAAGTTGGAAAATATCACACTGACTATTTGCCGATGTCAGGAACTATTTATCGGTTATTTAAAAAACATAGTTGAACGTTTAAAAATATATAATGTTTATAGATGAGGGGCAGCCAAAAAATCAAATATATAAAAAATTCAAACTTTTCAATCCATAACTCTTCGTATAATCACAAATGCCCCAATCTATATTTCAAATCATGTCCTTCATACCGACTTACACATTTAACACCGTCGAAGAAACTGCAAAAGTTCTGTACAAACGGTTCAGCTCCCGATTAACAAACCATCCAAATCCCTCAATATTCAGACACCATTCCTGGTAGTCCTCCTCGCGGGCTAAAGACGAAATGGTGTCGTGACTTAAACCGATAAAACATGTTTTAATCCCAAATAAACAACAAATTTAGACATTAAGTGTCACTGTTGGGTGGCTATTTATCTCGCGTGTCTCATGCTATACAAGCTTATTTGTAATAATTGAATTGATACAGATTGTTTGTTTCTAAAATAAAGTTTTTTTTTTAAAAAAAAAAAAAAAAACGTTTATAGACAAACACACCTGAACAACACGATCCGAACGGGAAACACTTTCCCACCGACTTGCCGTTCATTTTCGTGCACTCGTTTTGGTTGACGCACACGCCGGACTGGCCGTTGAATCCGTTGCACAAACGTTTCTCGCCGTCCATCATGTGGAAACCTGCGCGATTGGAACACATGCAATACAAAACAAATGTTGTTTAAATGTCGAAAATTAAAATCGTACGGCGAAATTAATTATTCGGCGTACATACCGAACAAGCCTTTGGCTTGACGATCGTCCGTCGGCGCCTGGGAAAAAACGGCCGACACCGCCAGTGCCGCTACGCACAACGTTACCGCCGCGATTATTTTAAACATTTTCCTCTTGTGGGGGCGAGGGAGGGCACTCTTGGTGTAGTACGGTCAGAACTTATAGGCGAGAAAGTTTTCAACAAATTTTAAAAAAAATACAACGCACTAAACACACGAGTAGACTGAATTTTTCGACTGTCAGTTATCGTCTTGAACCGTGTTCATTATATACCCGGGTCCCGAGCTCCACCACGACCGGTTTGTTTGTTTTTGTATTTTTTTTTTTTTTTTTTTTTTTGTATATATTCTTCTGGAAGTTCCAAGTAGGTCCGTGTTTACTCGCGATAAACATATTTTTTTTTATCCACAGTCGTAAGTCAGACAAATTACCGTGAATATTGTATCCGGTATATACCTCATGTATTTATTATTATACTATTATTCCTAACACCGCTGATTAAAACGGGGTAGGACAAATTGTATTCATAAATACGGTATATTGCACGTATAGAGCCACCTGTAGTTTTAGTTTGTGTATTTTTGTTATTAGGCCGGGTTTTTTTTTTTTTTTTACTATTTGCATTAGCACTCCATACTGCTATATCGGAAAAAAATCCAACACATTTTAGTTTCGACAGTAAAAAAATTCGTTTTAGACATTATAATATATCAACCGATAAATAATATCGTATTAAATCCAGTTCGGTCGGTCTGGTTAGGTTAGAAAGTCTGGATGAAATTAATGATTAGGGTATATTTTGTAGCAATCTACATAAAAAGATAAACGCAGTGTTAAACAGAATTTTTCACTAACTATGGCCTTATTGTCTTCGGTTCTGTTTAGAATTTAAAAATAAATAATACCATTTGCACTTTAAACGCTTATAAAAAAATTAAAATAATAACTACATTACGCTCAACATTTTTTTAATATATACTACGAAGTAATAACTTATTGTGAATCTGGTGTCAAATTTTCGAATATTTTTTATGTGCCAAATAAATTTGATCCACACAAAAGAACTAGAAAATGTAAAATGGCTTTAAATATATAATTAAATAACCGTCGGCAGATTTTGAAAACTGTACACAATTGTATTCGGTGAAAACGTCAGGTCTCTACGATTATTTTTAATTGAAATAGAACAAAATAAAATCGAAAACAACTGAAACCGTTATTTCGTAAATATTCCCGTTTTTCCCAATTGTTAAAAAAACTACAGGGAATATCAAAAAATGACCTTCTCCTCACACCGTCTAGACAACATTTTCTACTAGAAACCACGTCCGAAGTCAATGATCGGGACAATATTTCTGGTAGACAAGTTGTTAATCGGTAGAAAAAAAAAAATAGAAACGATTAAAATCTAAAACAATCGACGAGATTAATATAGGTAAATTCTGATTCGTTGGCGTACCTGTAGGAAGGGGGAGGAATTCTCCTTTTCCCTGCGGTTCTTATAACATGTGTGCACTGTGCATTGTTGTTTGTTATTAGTGTTTTAAACAATTTTTTTGTAACTTTTCTTGTTTGTTGACAAAGCAAAATTAATGTTATCATATTAACATTATTATAAACGCGGTTCGTTGTTCATTCACAGAAGATATTTCAACTAAAATATTGGATATAAAACGTTGTGACTTACATTACACTACGCGAAATTGTCTGTTTTCTAATTTTTCAAGAGAGGGGCCGAAATGCATTTCGCCCCGTCTCCCTCTTTTATAAGGAGGGCCTTTTTTTTTTTTTTTTCCTTTTGAAACCGGCAATACCCCCGCCTCCCGGAATTGCCTTGAGGCAGTACTTCGGGAGGCGGGTCGCCATCGTTTATTTTATAAAATGAACACATACAAATAAGTACAAAATATAAAAATCCGTTTTCCCCATCGGCGGGGCGGGCTCACATAAGTTAGTGCACAAGCTTCGCGTCCCTACAGGGGAACGGGCAGTAGCCGGGCCGAAACCCACTTGCTGCCCTTACACTTGTAGAGGGGGGGACACTTCCTACCGGCCCCGCGGCCGGCGGTCTGGCGTCTGCGAGGCCGCGAACAACGACGGCTGTGATGCGCTCGAAGGCGCGCGCCGGCGGCGTCCAGGGCTTGGCGCTGCCGTTCGGCCGACTCGGCGAAGTCGACCACGGCGTTCCAACGGTCTGGGGATTCCAACATGAGCGACACCAAGTCGCCCGGTTCGAATGGACCGATCCTCCGGACCGGGCGCTCCCTGTCCCCGCGTCAAACGCCTCGCAGCGCACGAGGGTATGGGAGAGCGTCGTCATCCTCCTCGTTCTGCTCACCGGGAAAACCGCAGCGAGAACACCCGGGGTGCGGAGCTCGCCCGATCCGGTGAACGAACGAGTTAATAAAGCATCCGTGCCCCGTGAGAAGTCGAGTGAGGCGGTCTTGTTACCCCACCGGGGGCCAGCAAGTCCGGGGGAACGAGCGTGCGCGTTAATGCGCGCCCACTCCCCGCGGGCACCTACCTCCGCGCTACGGATCCGGCGAAATGTATTTCGCCCCGTCTCCCTCTTTTATAAGGAGGGCCTAGGTTCGATTACGCTGTTCAAAAACACAACGCGTACTTTACGAGCCACGCCCGCGGACGAAAATTCGCCCTCCGCGATCGCTTTAATCATTTTAAGGGATAATCCTCGTCCGGTTTATTTTTATAACTCTTGTTATAATAACCCCGGACGTCGGTAGGCGGCGATTGTGGACCGAAACGTTTTACGAGCAACGGTCCAATTGGAAAAACGCCGGTTCGCCATAACTATATAATTTTATACAATAATATTTTATATATATATATATAAAAACACTATACCAAGGGCGATTATACGTCCCCCGAGGGGGTCTTGTCGTCACTAAACCCGGGCGAGCGCACGACGACGGCCATTAAAAAGTCGACAAATAAACTGAGCAGTGACAGCGCGCGTATACGTATACGAAATGTTTCACTCCGGGCTGACAAATAACATAATAAAAACGTTTCGTCGGCTATTGTTACAATACGTATAATATACGGCATATTCAAAATGTATAAATAAATATTGGCTATTTATCGTGTACGATAAATTCTTAGGGGGAATCGTCACGTTATGATACCCCGCGTTTTTCGGTGCGACGCGGTTTTTATTTCGTCGCATTAAATAATACAAATATCACACGGCGCAGTGTCCATGTCATACTTTTTTTTTTCTTATTATTAATTAGATATAAACAATCTATACAAATTTTTATTTTTTTTTTTTTTGTTTTTATTTTTATTATACACAATCTGTAAGTGTTGTTTTACAATAAGTGCATGTGATGGAGGAAACATGGCTTGAGAGGCTGGTGATAAGAAGCCGCCCATTGGAGGCACTTAGGGTCAGGATTTTAGGCTATGGTTTTAGTGTGCTAGCAAGAGAGAGTGGTATTACAAATTATGGGGAGGTAGAGGTATATACAATTTTAGATTAGGAGGTCACGACATCAGGTACGTTTGAGACGCCTTCTTGGGTCACCAGGAATAGCGTTGGAGGATAGCTCAGAAATCAAGGGATTACGATGACTGTGGAATTTAGAGTGTGTGCATTTATAGAAATTTTTTGCGACGTTTTGGACTGTTGGGACGGCTAGGTCTCTATGTAGAGTGTCGTTAGATACATAGTAGGGAGCTTTGGTTATTTGGCGGAGACACTTTGATTGGAAGATTTGAATTTTGTTTAAGTTGGATTTTTTGGCTGCGCCCCAGAGTTGGATACCGTATGTCCAGATCGGCTCGAGTAGGAGTTTATATAATAGTAGCTTGTTTTTTAAGTTGATGTGTTGTGATGTGAGAAGATAACGTAATTGGCGAGAGCGATTATTTAAGGCAAGCCTTTTGTTGTGGGTATGAGTTGCCCAAGTTAGCCTGCGGTCTAGATATAGACCTAGGTATCGGACATTTTGGGCGGGATCTATACGAATAATGCACGATAAGTTTATGCGCTAAGACAAGACAGAACGCGAAAAATTGAATAAAAAGCCGCCCACTGGCAACACTTAACATGAATTATTTATATTAGTTATATTTTTTTAAATTTTTTTTTGATTGTTACTGATTGGAATTCTATATATATATATATATGTATATTTTAAATTGGAACTTGTATGAGGTCACGACACCATTTCTTTTTTAGCCTGCGCCTAGGATTTCCCGGGAGAGTTAGAGAGGAGAGGTTTTTAATAAGTGGATTTTGGTGGGATAGAAGTCGCATACGGAAGCGCACATAAAATAATTGTGCTTTTTCATTGATGGTTTTCATGTGGAAATCGTTATGAAATGTTAGGTTTGATACGTACGGCGGTGCATTGGAGAGTCGACGAAAAGCTAGGTTCTGGAAATTTCATACTTTTATTTCGAATTATTTTGAATCGGACACGCGCGAATTCGCACGGGTCAGATATTATTTAAACGGTAGCGTACGCATAGTGAAATTAATAAATGACGATTTATCAATTCGAACATATTCGAAATATTTACACTTTCGAATAAATTTAGTTTATTATCCCGTGTCGTTATCACTACGAGTATTTTTCGTGTAATCGCGACACAAATTAAAAAAATAAAAACCGTTTGGCGCGGGACAATTTCAACGCGTTCCGTATTTTTCATAGTAAAGTTACCAAAATTTCACAACACCATCTAGTAGAACTTTGTCTGTGTTGTGTAGATTGCTATTTTTTTTTTTTTTTTGTTGTTTTTGTTCATATAAATATACAATATTGGAAATGTAATTTGTTTGTAAACGTTCGGGATAGTTTTATCTACTTGTTAAATATGATTGGGCGGTAGTGTTGTGAAATTTCGGTAACTCCGAACAAATACGTAAAGAGTTACGTTGTTGCGGTTCTTCCACTCGAATTAAAAGTACATGTAAAAAATCGTATATTTTTTTTTTTTTTTCTAGATGTTATCGTTGTTGCTAAACCGCGGTAACACCGAATACGGATTAATTACACGAAACGATTATGAATCGATAACATAATTGCTTATTTTCGTTGCCCAGATGTACGCAGAACAATAGTTTATTAATTCTGTGACGCGGTGATGTCGTCGAATAACCATCGTATTATAGACGTTTACTGAAAAGTGTTATGGACTATATTAGCTGTATTTACGTACTTGTATAATTATTATTATTATTATCGTTGTGTTCGGTATAATGTGTATGTAAAAAAAAAAAGTCGGTTGTTCGGTCGGTTTGTGCGTGTGTTTTTTTTTTTTATAATCCGTACCTACTTGTATATTAGATCTGTTCGCCGTCAAAAGGAACACTAATAATATTGTATCAAGCGACAGGTATTTTTTTATTTTTTTTTTTTTTAAATCTAGTCGTTCGTAATCGACGAATGTTCTATTCGTTACGATATATTTGATCCAGCGGGCGACTCGCGAGGTGATTATTCACACATCAAAACACCATTAAATCGCAACGTGTGTATAGGCAATGCGCAATTTTATCATCGTTGTATTTTTAATCGCCCGGTCCGGTATTTTGTACATTATAATCTAATATGCCTTTTGCACATTTCACTATAACAAACACGTTGAGTCGGAATAGGCGAACATAGGAAATGTGCGTTCACCCGGGGACGATTTCGCGCTATTAGTTTTAATATTCGAATTTGAATTGTGACCGCCTTCTTATCGGATTTAACGGTAAACAACAACAACAACAATAAGCGTATCAATTGAAATATCGAAATACGACGATCGGCCGAATAATTCCAATTACTATAACCTGACGGCGCGAAATTTGTCGCCGCCGGACGCGAATTCGCCGAGCCGAGTGCGTTGTTCGCGACGGCGCACGGGCATCGGTCCACACGTTAATCGGACGTTTTGGTATTTACGTCTTATAACAGTCAATAAAATAATATTTAAACAGTTAATGGGTATATCCGTTCTAGTTTAAGTAAAAAAAAAAATAATGCGATGCATTAGCGGTTGCGCCCAACCCTACGGGAGGCACTCAAACGAAAATGTAAATTGTTTACACGAATGCAATAGAATTTAAAATAATACAATTTTGTATATTATAATTTTTTTTTTAATGCGCGTTAGCGCCGCCGGATTGCGCTGACTCGACAGTATTATTCTATAAAACCCAATAATCGTTTTCAATTATTGTGTTATTATTATTATGTTTGCGAAATTAAGTGTTTTAACCCGAAACCCAATATTAACACCCGTGGCGCGCATTCACTTAAGACTGTACCTACGTAGTAGGATCAAAAAGTTCCCGGAATTTATTTATAGAAAAAAAACTATTTTTCTTATCAAATATCTGTTTATTGGAATTAAAAGTAGACATTATTAGCTATCTGTAGGTTTTGTCGTTAAAATTACATTAGTCTCATGTGGGTCGTAATCGTGTCCATAAAAAATCAAAAAAATCACGTGTTGTCAAATCACAATTGAAGGTCATGTTGATTGTGTTCTTCGACAATGAAGGGTTAGTTCACTGGGAATTTGTACCTAATGGACAAACAGTCAACTCAAGTTTTTATATTGAAGTTTTAAAGCGTTTAAGAGATTCAATTCGGCGAAAAAGGCAAAGAAAATGGGAAAATGGTTGGTTTTTGCATCATGACAATGCACCGTGCCACTCGTCTTTTGCAGTTCGGCAATTTTTAACGGATAAAAAAATTTCTACAATTCCACAATCCCCTACAGATAGCTAATAATGTCTAATTTTAATTCCAATAAACAGATATTTGATAAGAAAAATAGTTTTTTTTCTATAAATAAATTCCGGGAACTTTTTGATCCTACTACGTATGTTTGACGAAATTGTCGCCGTACCGCGTGCGCGTTAAGTAGCGATGAGTAGACGAAATTTATTTTCGTTTATGTTAACGGTTTCGTTATTAATATTGTAAACCGCAACATCATCTTTACAATGCGTATTCAATTGAACGATCTTTCTACGCGTGTGCGTCCGGACGAGGGACGGCAAGACGGGTCAATCTCCTCCCCCCGCCACTGGGTTTTTAATTCCTATATACGATCGATCAACGTCGAGAGTTAGGTCTTTACGAAAAAAAAAAAAAAAAAAAAAAAAAAAAAAAAAAAAAAAAAAAAAAAACATAGTAATTTATTTTCTCTTATATTACCTTTGCTCTTCCCATTCGCCCCTACTCTGGAAAAAAAATCTCTGCGGACGCCAATATGGTACTACACACGTGGCGTACGCAGGAACCCAAGTGACGGGACGATATTATATTATGCGAGGGGGAATTATATTATATACAAACAAATATTGTGTCTCGTATAATTGCTATAAGAGCTTTTTTTTTTTTTCGTTTCCCGGATGTACATATAACAATAGTATAATATAATATTTATTCTGTGACGCGGCAATGTCGTCGAATAACCATCATATTATAGACGTTTACTGAAAAGTGCTTTGGACTATATTAGCTGTGCATACGTACTCGTATGATAATAGTTATTATTATTATTATTATTATTATTATCATCGTTGTATTTGGTATAATGTATATGTAAATAAAAAGTCAGTAACCTCCGTTGTTCAGTCGGTTTGTGTGTGTGTGTTTTTTTTTTTTTTTTTTTTTTTTTCTAATCCGTATCTACTAGTATATTAGATCTGTTTGCCGTTAAAAGGGACACTAATGATATTATATTAAGCGACAGGTATTTTTTTTTTTTTTTTAAATCTAGTCGTCCGTGATCGACGATTGTTTTTATGTTCTATTCATTACAATATATTTGAGCCAGTGGCGGCTCGTGAGGTTACACAATTCATTTTACAAAATATCTGAGTAGGCTGTTAAAAAAAATATTAATTTTGCTATGGGCACATACCCAAAATAATGTTAACTACTTTGAATTTTGTTTGTAAGCTCTTTACCGTGGTAAAATACAAATAAATTTTATTATTACGCACGAGACATACAGTTTTAAATTAATTACTTCGTTAACTTTATGAACTATAATATTATTTTACAAATTAAAATTAATAAAAATGAGTCCCGTGCACACATTAAATGATTTATCGTTGGGTAAAAATTAAAATTAAATTCTCCTCTACATTTCCAATTGCCCACTTACAACAGTGGCACGCACACGGTGCGAAGTATGTCCGTGTATTTTTTAACTTAATTGTAAGTTTTCAACTCGTAAATGCTTTGCAAAAAAATACAGAACAATCTATCTAGAAAATTGAAATTTTTATCCGAGACAAATATTATAATAACTCTGCAATATATTTATCAAGATAATTAAAAATTATGAATTTATCTAGTCTCAACGCTGTCTATTTCTCAGACAATTATTATTCATTATAAATGTATTTTGTTTTTTTTTTTTAATCATAAAAAATAATTATAGAATGAAAATATTAAAAAATCCATCTGTATAATTATAGTAAACGTTATTTCATCTTTAATTTGATGAAATAGTTTTTGTTTTAAGTCTTATAAATACTATTGGAAGTACGAAAACACATTTTTGCTATACGTTAGCTGTAGCCAGATACGGCAAATGATGTGACGATAATAGTAATAATAATTTGTACACACCGGACAACTTTTTTAATACGGACATTTAAAATTGTAAAGTGTACACTAGTGACAAAAAAAAAAAAAAAAAAACACAAACACAGCGGCAGTAAAAATTGAAAATGTATAAAACTCGAGTACCGTATTCATATTATGAAAGTTATTCTTTCTAATTATCATATCATTGCAGTCACGCGATGACGTCGTAATATTTATGAGGTACCTACATTTTTTTTTAAACCGTAAATTCAAATATTTAAATTGAACATACCTAAAAAAAAATACTCGTTCTAGAGTAAGTACAGTACCTAATAGTGTTCGTGACGCTTATAAGGCGATAATAGGCGTACAAGGTTAAAATAAATTGTACATATTCTATTCGTATTTCTATTGGTTATAATTTATAAACAATACAAATTAAAAACAATTTCAGAAATCTTTACTTATTTAATTTTTTTTTTTAATAAGAGTACTTATTATGACCGTTCCGGAAAATGCCTTGTAAATCTATCGGCGCATTCGAATGTTTCGGATTCGATTCGATTTACCTATCATTTTTTTTTTTTATTTCGTATTATTTAACATTAAGACACACTCTCTATTTCTTTCTCTCTCTCTCTCTCTTTCTCTCTAAGTCACCGATCTCATGATTTTTGGGGGGAGGGCGGCGAAAACAAATTTCAGTTTAATTACTTGTATATTTTACGTCACCACTTTAAAAAAAAAAAAAAAAAAAAATACCATACCTATGCTCTGGGCACATTGTGGCAGGGGGGGGGGGTAGCATTAATAATAATATTATAATAAATAATACGAGTACTGTTACTAGTGTTCGACTGTTTAATAAAATATTATTGATTTTTACTGTGTACGAGCGAGTTTATCTATATATATATAAAAAAAAAAAATGACGATAACGGTGACGGATTGTATACGGAAAATATTAATGCGTTACAACGAATAAATAATATAATACTCATAATCATAGCGGTGCAACAATAATAAAAATTATTGTTGATTTGCGCAGCGTTGTTCACGAGCGTACAGATAGAATACAATTACGACGCGCACGGTGTGTTCGAGAAAATATTGTTTTTTTTTTTTTTATTTTTTTTTTCCTTAAGGAGAGAAGACGCATTCCACGGTAGAGACGCGTTTGTAAAATTCAGAAGGCGAAACCGGTTTTTTTTTTTTTTTTTTTTTATTATTATATACGAAATGTTTCGCGCGTAGAAATTCAATGTTTCCCAAAGACCGCGCGGTACACCGCGGTATTCGGGTGTTTTTTATCGTCCGTTTTGCGTATTACTATTATATTTTTCGGCGTAACGTTCCAAACAATTGTTGTCCGATTCCGTTATTGACGATTAAAAAAAAATTTCGTGTCGCTCGATAAGACGATATTGGATGAATTTTTAAACATCCGCGGCTTAGAGTTCACCGCGCCCGCAGTCGCGTTTAAAACCCGCAAACAGCATTGGGTTAATAAACAATGTCGTTGTTTTTTTTTTTTTTTCGTTTCGTCGGTTCCGTTTATCGTATCCGCTGTACGGTTTGGAAATTTATGAATACGCCATTAACGGTATTTAGAAAAAAAAAAAACCAATATAATATTATTGCAGGCCGATTCGCGTTTAACACCGGTCGTGTACGGCGGCGACGTGAACAATAATTACGCCGATAATAGAAATACGTGTAAAAACGACGACGGTACACTGTACGTACGTTTTGTTTATGATCTATTCAGTCCTTCGGTTTTTTTTTTTTAAAGAATTAATAAAAAAAAAAAAAAGGTAAAATTGTATAACGCTTATATTATTTACTATATATATAAATCTACACATTTTTTTTTTTTTATTATAATAAATATTCTTTAAATTCGACGGCATCGTATGACGTTAAGTGCTGTTGCTATAATTGGACCAGTGATGTGCCCCCCGGGGGGGGGGGAGTTAATTTTCTTCAGCCCCCACCCCCGTTGACGAATAATTACGCCGATTATTTGTGGACCGTACGCCCAGCGTCGGTCGTGCGACAGAATTTCGCGTAATTATTAAAACGCCATGGACGGCGGGCGAAGAAAAACCGATATGGGAAAAAAAATCGTCGTCGGCCGTCGGGCCGAACACCACGCCGTCGTCGCCGGCCGTCGGTTATTATTTCTATAGCGGTGCCGGGGGGGCCGCACCAGTGTTGGTGTTGGCGTCGGCACGGCGGCGCACGTCTGGCCCCGGCGCAATCGGCGAACGTTTCACCGACGACGACGCGCGACGGCGACTACCGGACTGCCCGTGGGTGAGTAAATAACAACAGATGATAATCTTCGCGTAAAAACCTCTCGTCGGCAGGCGGGCCGCTTTCATTTCATTACGGGTGTATTTTTTTTTATTATTATTATTATTATTATTATTTATTAAATATTCAAATACAATAACGTTAATAGTTTCTATTGTAATAATGTCGTGTACAAATTTAAGAACGTAACCGAGACTTCGTTGGCGGGGGGGAGACCCGTGTGCAAAAACTCATCCGGGCCCATTGTTATTTCGTTTTATATCGATATAATATCGCGGGAATTATCGAGTACGGTTTACATTGTTCACAAGACTATACTGACTGCTATATGCGCGTGAGTTTAAAATTAATTAAATTATTACGTTGGCGTCTGGTGGGGTTCGGTCGGTGCCGTCGCGCGTATAGTTTCTGCGCGCGACGTGCCCGGCAATTTCCAACGGGAGGGGATGTAGTAAATAAAAAAAAAATCACGAATACTTCTGTATGCGTCCTTCATGACCGGCGACAACGGGAGTTTAATAGCCGGACGCGAAAAAGCCGATTTTCGTTCGACGAATCCCCCCGGTTGTTCCCTGCGGAAACTCACACTGAAATTTATAACTTTTTCAAGATTAAATTTCCTATTGTTATTTATAAACAAATACTTTCGTGATTGTATTTTTTTAAGCCAATGGATGAGGGGGGAGGGGAGGAGGGTATTACCTCTTGATATTCTTAAGCGAGACGCTCTCAGGGGGTATTTGGCGGATTGGTGGTCGCATTATAACCCGGATGTATACGGAATTGCGTGTTATACTATTATGTTTTTTCTATTAATCCAATTCAACGCTTACCTTAGAGATACGGATTCAATTGATCCGTTCGTATTGTACTGAATGTTTTATGGTTTTACGGATTATAAATGCATATTTTTTTTGGATCTCGATAGTTTCGTATTTATTAACTTAATAATGCCCGTATTGATAGCGTAATCACGATGGGATTAATTTCACGCCTATATTGAATGCCCACTCAATACGAATACGACTCGAGTGGTGTATACACAGGCTAGATTTATAAATAAACACATTTTATGGTGCGCATATCTTGGTGTTTTTTTTTTTAAATTTGTTTAGTCCAAAGTGTATGTTTTACGATTTTGTTTGGTAAGTGTTTTGTGCACATAAATTCAGCTAATTTTAAGTGCATCCGAATCATGCACTCGTAACATCTATATCGGCTTCGTATAAACTCTCTGAAATTTCGTACAGGGTTACATCATAAGTTGTTCGTATGGTAATACAAATATATCGAACAAAATATACCCGTAGACACGATAGGTTTACAGTATCTGATTCGAAGTTTAGATTTTGACGAAACCGACAACGTTTCCCGTACTATTTTTCGCTTTACATAAATTAAATTGTTTTAGTCTCGCAATAATTCGTTACGAGGTTGTACTCAGTAGAAAAAAATATGTAGTGTAAAATCGACTAATCAGCATTATTCGGGTGCGTTTCGCGTACAGAACATTATCGCTTCGTCTGTTCGAATACAATTTATTTTGCGTCTCGTGAAATAAATCTGATAAATAGAACACGGCACATCGAAATAATCGTTTCCTTCCTACGGCTATTGTATCCCGTTTATCTTTGATACTATTATAGTTTACCAGTCGTACAATCACGAGTTTCCGTACTAAGCTGCAGGCGTTTTGTCTTCGAAACAAAACGAATAAATAATTGAGTAATAAATTATTGTTATGATCGGTTGTGGCCTTTATAATAAATTATAAATGTAAATAAAAAAAAAAAAATGAAAATTGTATAATAGTCGAAGACAAAAAAAATAAAAGAAGAAAAATGCTGATACATCTCGTAATCCGTACAAGAAAATACTTGTTATACGATTTGATAAACGTGTTATGTTAATAAAACGTAAAATTAATGTGTTGTACCGGTGCCGCCGCCGTTTATTAAAAAAAAAAAAAAAAATTGTATTAAGTAATATTTTTTTATGGATTTAGCATTATATTTTTAAATTTGATCCCGGGCCAAGGACGCACAGGGAAGGGAGAATGTAAATTAATAATCGAACACCGTCATATAATGTCTTGGACATATTTTGTTTTGTTCGTTTTTAAAGTTAAAATGGAAGTCGAGCTGGGAACATTGTCGAACGGCGTACCGGTTGAAAAGCTGGAACAACATTTTCGCGACAATTTCGAAACGCACCGACCGGAATACTACGTAAAAGTGCCGGGCAGAGTGAACTTGATCGGGGAACATGTCGACTATTGCGGTTATTCGGTGTTCCCGATGGCCATTGATCAATGTATCGTGGTTGCGGCCAAGAGGATAAACGACCGACAAACGGTCCGGCTCACCAACCTGAGTTCGGACCGGTACGAAAACGTTACGAAAAACCTATCGGAAATAAGGTAAAACGACATTACGTCGGCGTAATAACAATACTATTGTAATTTATTAAATAATAATAATAATAATAATAATACAATACGGCCGTGGAATATAAATTTGCCGCAGCGCGGATTCGTTGAGCAAGAGTCCGTGTTGGTCGAATTATTTCTTGTGCGGCGTTATGGGAGCCCGGGAATACCTGAACGACAGCCAACTGAAGGCGGCGGAAAACGTCGGATTTCTATTCGCGGTCACCGGTAACATCCCGGAGAGTTCGGGCTTGAGCAGTTCGAGCGCGCTGGTGACGGCTGCCGTGACGGCGACCCTGGCCGGATACGGGGTGGGTATACATTTTGCGATTGTCGTCGCGGCGTTTGTCGTAGAGCGTAACGAATAAAATACGAAAACAAACAAAAATAAATTCACCAATAATAAAATAAAATGAACAATAGCCGCCGAAAACCGGCCGTTTCGAATAGTCGCATCGTTGTTAACGGCACGGTTGGTTTAGGTGCGGATCGACCGGCTCCGGTTGGCGGAAATCAGTGCCAAATGCGAAAGGTATATCGGAACTGCCGGCGGCGGAATGGACCAAGCGATTGCGGTGAACGCCAAACAAGGTAAAAAGCCGGACGTTACCGTACAAAACATGCACTTAGCATTTTACTTTAGCATAGTAGTTAAAAATTCAACGTAGTTTAATGAATTCGACGTGGTTTTAGGTTACGCCGCTCGTATTGATTTCAACCCGTTGGCGGTTAAGCATTACCGTCTGCCGAGTGACGTCAAGTTTGTCGTGGCCCAGAGTCTAGCTGTAAAAAACAAAGCGGCGTCCAACGATTTCAACACGAGAGTAGTGGAATGCAGGCTCGCTTCGCAGGTACCCGAATGACTTCTGGCGGTTCAACAGCGTCTACTCGAATTAGTCGCGTTTTAATCGCACGTTGTTTTTTTTATCATCATTATTTTTTTTTTTTTTTTTTTAGATAATCGCCAAACGATTAAATCTCGAATGGAAAGACCTGACGGTATTGGCGACGCTTCAAAAGAATTCGGGCAATACATTAGATCAAATGATCGAGTTGGTCCACCAGCATTTACACGTCGAAGGGTATTCAAAAAACGAAGTACGTTCAACGACGTATAATAATACAATTCTATCTGTTTGTAAAAATAAATGACTATAAAATATTTTTAGATTTGCGAAATTCTATCCGTGTCCGAAAACGAACTCGACGAGCTCAGCTTGACGGCCAATACGATTCACGTTACCGAATTTTTCTTGCATCAAAGGGCTCTGCACGTGTTCGAAGGTTAGATATAAGACCCGTTAAGAATACGCCATATCCATCCATAAAAAATGATCAATTGTAAAAACTGTTTTGCACGGGACAACTTCTCTCGCATCGTATTATTGTAGTGTAGACAGCACTATCCATTCAATTTTTTTTTTTTATAATTAAATGAAAAATGAAAAAAACAAATGTCTGCCAATAGATAAAGTTCCACCCTTTATATGTTCAGACGTTTTGGTATCTCTACTAGAAAACAGTATAGACACAGAAAGACGTTATCCCGCGCAAAACAATTTTTTAAAAACATTTTAGTTTGTTTCACGATAACACAATAAACCTTTTCGATGACGACAAAATACTACTCGTAAACTGATTTCAAAGTTGACTCAAATATTTTTGTGTTAATGAATTTTCATTTTTTCAAAAATTTTCGTGAAAATTGCCTATACGAAACCCCTTAAACGCGGGACGTGAAATAAACAAAAAAATATACCGAGAAACCGTTTATCGCCCGGTGAAAAACTACTCGAGCTATATAAATCTATTTAATGATACCAAATGAAAAAGTGGCTGAATTATTAATGATATTTTTACTTCATACTTGTAAGTTACAACCCTACAACTATAAAAACGAATCGTTATCCGACTTGAATAATAAACATCGATTATATTTATTACGTTTTCAAATTTCCGGTATATATTTTTTTTTTTTGGAGTAGCATAACGAAATATCCTCGCTACACCGAACAAATGTACAGGGTAGCATACGTATATCACTCGACACACTTTAATAATGCCCATGAGGTCTATAGATTTCGAATAGTTTTTGCCCGCGCAAAACCATATTTTTTTATAGTCGATCATATTACGCGTATACGATTATTCGACATTCACGTAATTTTTGTTGTCACAGAAGCCAAACGGATGGAAACGTTTTGTGAACTTTGCGAAAACTCCGGTACAGCATCGGACCTCGGGCGGCTGATGGATGAAAGTCATTCGTCTCTGCGCGACCTTTACCAGTGCAGCCATCCGGACTTGGAGGAGTTGGTCGACGTCTGCAAACTCGGTCGCGCGTACGGTTGCAAACTGACGGGCGCCGGGTAAGCGAATAAATATTTGTAAACCAAAATCCTCGAAAAAAAACCACAATTTTTTTTAGATATTAATACTCAATAAAGTATCAGATCTAATAATAATAATAAAAAAAACCCTTCTTAAATCTCTCTCGTCTCATCTCGTTTTACAATCTCTTCATATAAAATTAATTTACTCTCTGCGCAAAATAAAACAATTGTAATTTTTTCTATATATTCTTCATTCGAATTTTATATTCAGTTGCGTATTATTTTTTCGCCTTTGCTGTTTTATTACCTGATGATGATTTTTTTTTTAAATTAGAACCGGTCGTATTTTCACACAACCTATATAATACTTCAGGTTTTTTGTTTTGTCCTTTATCTACATACATTTTATTCATTTGTATTGCATATATAATATAGTATATATATATATATATATATATATATATATTTTTTCATTTGTTTAAAATTTTTTTTTTTTTTATTATTAAATTTGATACAAGATATTTCATAAACATTTTAATAATGAGCTCGTTTGTGTATTTATACTGCAGTTGGGGAGGATGCGTAGTGGCAATGGTGTCATCGGCCAGTGCTGAAGAATTCGTAAGGTTCGTTAACCAACGGTTTTACGTGAAAAGATCTACAGACGAAAAATATATTTTCATCACAGACCCTTCAGAAGGCGCTTGCATCCACGGTGAATCATCTGAATTCCCGACGATCGTTGGTTAATATTCACAATTATAATGTTCATATCCGTTTGTATTGTCGTAAATATTGCATAATTGTTTTGTAACATCGGTTTATGATTATAATTGTTTACTCAAATCGCATTTATTGTATTAATAATATAGTCTATCATTACGTTATCGACAATTGT
This sequence comes from Tuberolachnus salignus, assembly GCA_956483605.1. NCBI lineage: Eukaryota > Metazoa > Arthropoda > Insecta > Hemiptera > Aphididae > Tuberolachnus > Tuberolachnus salignus. The sequence goes on from OY101432.1 coordinate 44,160,367, forward strand.
TATTTTATATAATTACTATTACGGCGTTCTCCCGTGATAAATGCACGAACAAATAATTATATAAAATCAATATTTTTTTTTAATCATCCGTGTGTCAGACTGTCACCAAAGAAAAAAATAAATAAATGCAATTTTCGTATTATAATGACCCGACTCGTGTGTGAGAGGTCAAATTCTCAAGTATCCTTTCTTATTGTACACCTATAAGGAACCTCTTTGTAAAAGGTCATGTTTCTATATCCAGTCGTTCTCGAATATATTGCGTTACCGTGGTTAAAATTCGTTTCCGAAATCGAGTGCTATTCTTATATCGAAAGGTTTAAAGTTACGAGTATATCGGATCAAAATGGTTAGATGTGTAAAATCTACATCAGCGGTGTCAATTAAATGTCTATATCTTATTTTAAAAGAAAATATTATGTGTAGAGATTCTGACAATGAAAAATAGTCAAGTCAAAAATAAAAAGTTTAACCTTAAGTTTAGTCCGTGTTTTTGATAAATTTATATCTATTGAAAATATGAACGAAATACAATAGATTTATAAAAAAATACCTAATTAAAAGTGGCTTAAAACAGATAAAATTGAATTTAAATTACCAAAACTAAATGAAATTATTACATTTGTTTTACCAACCAAATGTTTTACGGAATGTTCTGATGATTAAACAGAACGGTAAAAAACGTATAAATTATATTATCTAAGTTTACTTCACCAGAAACTAGATGTGCAAATTAATTGCTATAGACCAGGAAAAAGGGGCATGTAAACTTATAAAAGATATGCTTCTAATGACTACTAAAAGTTAACAAATAAGAAAAGCTTACATAGAATCAAAATATAAAACCAAAAAAAAAAAACAACATTTTTGACTGTGTTTAGTGTTATTTTGTTCACTTTGTTTTATCATCATTACTGTGGTAAATTTCAATTTGATTGTATAAAGATAAAGAAGAGGAAATATCTACATTCGATCCGCACAGATGGGATGTCGAACTTAATAAAACAATTGAAAAACGATTTTTAATTTCAAGACGCAGCAACTAGACACAATAATTATATTGGATCTATTGAGAATTTTTAAATAAATAAAAAAAAAAAAAAAAAAATGTTTTTATCGTTTTTATTTTATACAAAATATAATATATGTATTTTAAATGTGCAATATAACATAGTCTATTTGGAAAAATAACGACATAAATAAAATATAAAGATTATAATTATTTTACAACCGGTGTCGTTTATTAAATAGTTTGTCGTGTTTTATCTTTTTCGACGTTTCTGTCGGAAGTCGAGTAATTGTCGCTGACAAACAGCACATAGAGGCCTTTGAAGGCCGTTTTCATTTTCTCCATACCACTTTGTACTACCATTCGTCCATTGTATCCAATTAATAATTTTTTTATTTTATTTTTTTATTTTTTTAGTTTAATGTATCTGTCATTTTTATACCACGGTCTGTATTGTATCAAAAATAAAATGATTCACGGACAATCTTTTAAACGATAGCTTTTACTCGTAGGATTTTTTCATTGTTCAACAATAGCATTATTTACGAACGAATATGATATGTGTAATTTCCGGTATACGATGACTACGAGTAGATAAATTGGACGAAAGAAATGTTTCTATCGCGTATAGGGACGCCTACACGTGTACAAAGGCATTCAAAACCGTTTAACTTAAGCGTTTTTAAATGTATAAACTTGTATATAATAGAGAAATCGGAGCATAAAGCGTGTTGTTGTAGTTATTTATGACAATTACAGTAGTCGTTCAGTTAGTGTGATGTGTATACGACATTCGTAAATATAATTGAATTAAAAATTATTTTTCGTGCCATCGTTTACAACATATATAAGGCCGGTGCCGTATTAGAATACAAGTCATTTTCAAAGTGATAGCCATTTGCATCAGTTGTGATAGTTAACCGTATCGCCTTTTGAAAATGTTTGCCGTACGATTTTTAATTGCGATAGGTCTGTGCTGTTGTTTGTCTTTCCACGATTCTTCGTGTAGAACTTTGCCCAGTAAGTATATGTACTAAGCTATTGGCAAGTAATTCAATTTTTTTTTTTTTACTAGTTCAAGTTAAGTTATCGTAAATTTTAAAAAACTACACTCATAAACGTATTTTGTACTCTAATATTCAGCCTAACTATACAAGACTCGAGTGGACATCCAATTGGCCGCATGTCTTGATATGTATTCAAGTAAAAAAACCTAATTTTCACCGAAAAATAAATGCAAAATATTCGTAAATAACTTAAATTTTAACAAAATAACTAAATTAAGTTAAAATTATTTATTTAAAAAAAAAAATAACTAAGTTATTTCCTAACATTCTATTTTTGTGTGTAACTATAGTAAAGTTATCAAAAAAAAAAAAAAAAAAACTATTAATTTAACTTTTGACTTTTTAACTAGTTACTGTCCAGCTTTGAGTACGTTATAATAATAATAATAATAATAATTTTATAATCGTGGCGTGTTCGAAATGTCCAATGACTTATGATATTACAATATTTGATTTGTTTCGTTATGTTTTTCTGCCGCAGAAGCCCCGACACCATGCAAGAAAAGCGATCCGAGATTCAACGAATGCCTGTTGAACATATTAAAACTGGTTGTAAAACCTGATGTTCTTCACGGTACGCCTGCAAAGTTTGCCGTTAAAAAATAAATAGATATTTACAGTAAGGTGCACGGTAATATATTATGAAATAATATTTTGCAGGCGTTCCGGAACTGAGTATACCGACCTTGGACCCTATACACGTATCCTCGGCGATAATTAACGGAACACAGCAACAAATGAAGATGACCGGTGAAATGTACAATTTGACCGCCAAAGGTTTCGATACGACGTCTGTTAAAAAATTTAAGTACGGAGTTTAAAAAAAAAAAAATACGCATATCGACCGAGTGTGTGACAAATATTTTGTTTTCATTCTCGTATAGAATCGATGTGCAAAATAAAGAATGGGACATCACTGTGGACATTCCGCTCGTTACGTTCGTCATGGATTTCGATTTGAACATAACTTTACAAAACATGACTACGCCAATTAACGGAAAAGGGAAGTGCCATGGAAAAGTCAGTAAGTATTCCAAGTGCCATTTAAAATTCGACAAGAGCCGATAATTAGTGGTAGACTGATTGGTCTGGAAATGGGAGTTTTCCAAATGACCCGGTTAACAGTGTTAAACTAATGACGATTTTTCGAGTTTTTTTTTTTTTTATTTATTTATTTATTTAATAATATTATCACCGTCAAATTTCAATTCGTATAAATGTCTACTGTTGCTCATAAAATACAATTTTAAAAAAAAAAAAAAAAACCCCCATTTATTGTGAATATTACTCAATATTTTATAGTCAATTATATTTATTGGGTGTATTATATATATATATACTATTGTTACAAGTTCAACAAAATAGTGATTGAAATAATAATTGTTAGTATTAAAAGTTAAAAGTAATAACCGAAGGTGTTTTAACAAAACAACAGTTAGATCAATGTAAAATAATTATGCGCTGATCTAATGAAATTTCCAGGCCACAGCATCATCCGTCTCTTGGCCAACTCCGAAGTAAAAGACAACAGATTGACATGGAACCATATTGAAATAAGTTTACACTTTGAAGACGCGGACGTTCACTTTGTCAACTCGCCAACCTCGGAAATAGGTACGGTGGCCGGTAATATTGTATTATTACTGTTACGTTATACTTAACCGATAGCCGAGAATCGTTCGTAATTTTTCGAGTGCATAATAACGCCGTATGCGCGTGGTCATTTAATAGTACAGCGCTAAAAATCGACCGGATTAGAATTTTTAACAGGTCCGTCGCGTTATCCACTGTCTATACGAACATAGAACCCTGACACCTGTTTACTTTTACGAAATATCGTTCTGCGTTTACATACTATTATACACGTCCAGTGGACGATATAATATTTAAACGGTTAACGGGTTGTGTGGCCGTTTACGTGAAACGAATTTCAAATATTCTAATATTCCACGCATCCGGAATATTAAAAACTATATCATCGATTTATTAGAAACAATTACGGCAACAATTTTTGCCAGATGACGGGCGAGTTGAAAGAGGAATATGGACAATTTCAAATGCTCATAACACCTAGGGGATTTAACTTAGAGACGCCTTTTTACCATGTACCTGTACAACACAATCCCACCCAATTTGGTTTTCTATAAGAAATATTCATCTAACCGTAATACATTAGGATATAAAAAAATAATGGTGCAAACTACCTATTAGTATTATACTTTAGCGGTTACTAAGAAAATATTATGAAATAATACGTATATGGTTTTTTTAATAAAAATATTACGTTCTACAATTTAAGATTTATACTTTTTTTGAGTATATATATATATATATATTTACTATATTTCTCTAGTTAAGTTCGAAAAACAACAAAATTACCTTCTTCGGCTGTTTTTCAACTCTAGGGCGAGTAGTCGTGACCAAATTCAACCAAAATAGCTTTCCTATCTTACAACAATGGAAAAAGTTAGGGATTCCAAAATTAAATAATATTTTTTTTTCTTTCTTCTATAAATTAAGACCGCCGTAATATTATAGTTAAAATATACGAATTATTATACATGGCGGTTTGTAAGAAAATATTATGACGATAATATTGTATTAATAATAATTTTATGATTATTACTGTCTTCGCGCAGTATATATTAAATATTTACACGCGTAAATAATAATTATATTTATTAAATATTCATATTAAAGAGGGCGTTGAACGTGCATTTGCCGTCTCTTTGCGGTCTACATTTAACAACGGTAATTAAGTAAATTTTTGCATTTCCGTACTTCCAACAGTATTCCGGCCTCGTTAGTCGTTTAAACTTGATTTTGGTATCGAACCGAACACGAGAAGTTATAATAAATGTCTATAGAATAGGTAGTTTTTTTTTTTTTTTAATTTCTTTTTTAATACGATTTACACATTTTATAATGTTTCGACAAATCCATATAAAATCGGCAGATCGAGATTTAAAACAAAAAAAAATAAAAATAAAAGTAGACATTTAGTAAAACTTTCCATGTTCGTTTTGACGCATAAATCACGTTTTTACGATCAACACAGTCTGAATGCCATTGGAAGTACAAAATCACAGTTTTGTTAAATTGCGCGTTAAAATTGACTAACGGCAAATACGCGTCCAATTAATAGTATTCCACTTGTCCTACAGTTACAATAAATTCATGTAGCGAGTACTTTTATTTTATATTTAGAACACATATTTGAATACTCGACAAGTATTTTGTAATGAATAAAAAAGCCCAAAAAAATATTCAGAATACATATTTGAGTAGGTTTTCGTATTATTTCTATTTGAATACATTTATTCCAATACTTAAAAACACTGTTAACGAATGTTTGGACAAAATGGTTGGTTACATAATCTATTTAAAAAAACAATGTAGAATGCAAAATAGCCAACAGGTTAGAAATTTTGTAATTTAAAATAGAGTAAGCTAAAAAAAATAGAACAAAATATAATTTGCTGACTGTTGGAAATAATCCATACACGATCGTAATATGTTGTTGAAAATTAAAATATATGACTCGATGTACTAATTTTTTATGACGTGTTTTGCTCAACAATAATCCGGGTTGAGAACAAAAAAAAAAAAATAAAAAAAATAATGATATTAGGTATATAAAACGGTGTAATCTATTTTATTAAGTTAGGCAATTATTAACTCAAGTAGGGATCTCAAATAAATTATCGAATTGAGACGAACGTTATATGAATGCAGTCTTAAAATTATCGCACATTTGCTATTTATTGCAGACACTATATATTATATATATATATATATATATGTTTTTTGTCGTGCTATACTCGTTGTAATAAAATTATTTAAATAATGATATTGCGTATGTCTAGGATGTATAGATGAGAATTTAATGTATATCTGCTAAAGTATGTTTTGATAAATTCAAATTTGAATATTACATACAATTTGTAATTAAAAAAATTAACTACCTTGGTTTTCGTTTCAATCTTACGACAGCCAGACAAATTTTTATCCAAATATATCGGAAAATATATAGTGAGCGAATGACGTTAATTTTAGGACTTTCATCAAAATTTGAACTTTAAACGTTTATAAAAAATATAATAAAATTACACTCAACTTTTTTTTTTTTTTATTGTAACCAATTACAACAAATGGTATACCTTGAGTCAAATTTTCGAGCATTTTGGCCGGGCCTACACAGCTACCAAATAAAAACCACTCAAAAATATTAAACGGTTATAAATAATTTAAAAATCGCCAGAACATTTTGAAACTTGTACCACGTTTTGAAAGGGCTAATATAAGTATTCGGTGAAAATATCCGGGGGTTTTTTAAACCGAATTACAACAAAAAACCCTACACTCGAAAATAACTGCAGTAACCGTTATTGCGTACATTTATCTATCCGTTTTTTCCCTCCAATTGTTGAAAAAACTTATAAGAAATATCAAAAAAACGACTCGCCTCTCAATGCGCCAGCTAGACGAAATTCGTTACCAGAAACTACCCCCAAAGTTAACGATCGGCAGTAAAGTTGTTTACAGACAGCAAAAAACGAAAAAAACACACACACACACACATCATAGTGAAACAAAAACGTATACATCAGAATATAAAAAAAAAAAAAAAAAAAAAAAATATAAAAAACGTATCATAATAAATTCGTATTTGTTTTTCGCAGAGTCTCAATTTTTCAACACCAACAAGCGTGTGGTGCTCGATCTACTGACGCCGATCGTCCAAAAGGCGACCAAACAACTATTGATCCGGTACAGCAACAGAATCATGTCGACTATGGAAGTCACGGAAATCATCGTGGACTGAACGCCACTCGAGTGTCCGTCGTGCACGCAAGATACGTCTAACCCACTATATTTATTAAACATTAACCTCACTTATTATACCGTTAACTAATAATTTTTTAATAAAATATTTTATTTCGGATGTTGCCGTACACCGTTGCGGCCGCGTTCCTAAATTTTTTTGATATCTATACGTAATTATTTTTTTATAGGCACTATTAATATTATTATTCTTATTATTGTTGTAATCCATTAATATCATAAAAATATATTTGTAATTGTCAAAATCTATTAAATATATAGTTATTATTCCACAGATATATGCAAAAAAATATAACTTTATTTAATCAAAATATATTATTTATACTTTAAAATGTGTGTTCAATATTTTTTCCATTCAAAAACATACCCGGATATTAAATTAAAAAATTACAATGGTTATACGTATTATATTGACCTATTGAATACTAAAGGAACTTAGTAAAACAAAAAAAAAAAAAAAATGTACCTACGGATTTTCAGAAATGCTTAAAAAGTTTTTGCAAATTTTTCCCCGTTTTTGTACAATACATGGAGGGGTTCTGTTCAGTATTCTCTGGAAACTTTTGTAAGGAATGTCTCCTGACTCTTACTGTGGATTCCCGGTATAAAATTATAATATTGATGATAATATTACAAATAAAAAAGAATTGTAAATTTTATCTTTAAAATAAAACTTTGACACGCAATACAAAACATATCGATTTCAGGTCAATTTTTTTTTTTTTACATCGATACAAAACGTTCGCAATCGCGATGTCGGGTGCATTCGTTGTATTGTTTCATCACTGCGTATCATATGACATAGATAAATTTTCTATCTACTTGCGATGTAATAAACTCTGACTGCGTATTATTATTGGCATACGTGATATGCGCATCAATATTTTTTTTTTTTTTTCATCGTTTTAGGCCACATCATCAGTTTGATGGTCGCTCTTTTCAATCGGCCTTAGTAACGATGATCGATATAAAACAATGTTTTTTTTTTCTTTTTGTATATTATATACAAATATGCTATGCGACGCGCAAATTACACACCTGGATCAGTGGTTACAAACTTTTCTGTCTCACGGCGCCCTGGATAAAACTGACGACCTTTTGCTTTTTATGTTTTTAGGTACAAATATATTTTAAAAAACTACTTTGCTAAGGCCGAATCCCGTCGAAAAATACTTGACCCAAAAATCGGAAGGGGAGAAGGGTTACTTTCGATATGCAATCCTATATATACACGAATGACGATCCCACCCGCGTGCATTAAGCGACAACCGAGTTACGGTCATTTATTAAAAATGTTTTTAATTTTAAGGAATATTCGAAAATTATTTACCAGGAGACCAGAAGCTAACGTCGATAATTTGCGATCGGGAGGATACCTGTTGCTATACAGACGGCGGCCGGTCGGCGGAACAGGCAAATCATACTCTCAGGATAACTATAGCCCTCCATATATATACACCATCTAAATTCATGTGCCGGAGATATAATTATACTGGGATTATCATACTCGGCAGAACCAAAATTCTAGGGTTTATATGCCCCTTAAATTCATAATAGGAAAATTATACCTCCCGGGGAGGTTTGAAATTCTTAATCGTAAATATTTTTTGACCGGATTTATCTGGTATATCGTATTACACTTTGGGAACCGCTGACCAAGATAATAGCTGATGCCGTTGAATTTCATAAAATGAAAATAAAATTACGTGTGCGTATGATTGTTGATAACATTTTTATCGACAAGAGGGTTGCTTGGATTAAATATACGAGACGGGCGTGCGGATGGTAAAAATTATAGGGCAACGCCACGATTGGAATACATGCGACAAATAATGATGAACTAAGAGAATGTCATTTTGATGATGATATGAAGAGAAAGGCAAGTAAGTAGCAGGCAATAGTGAAGAATTGCTGCCAACCGATCTCGGTTTTGGCATCTCTATTAGTCAAGTAATATAGGAATAGTATTTAATCGATATAATATTAATAACTATCCATCTCTTTAATTACTTAAAATATTATAATAATATTGATAAAATTGATATTCGAGAAGTTAAATATAAATGTACATAATATTGTACATTGTAACGAATAATATTATGTAATAGTTATATTAAATATTCGAAATCGTCGATATAAGGCGTATCGAATAGGCAATTCGTTAACGATAACGATGTTGAGAATTTTTTCACCGGATTCGAGTTGGCAGAATGTCAATGGAAAATGCCGTAATTAACGTAAATTGGACTACTGCCTTGCTTATCCCGTGACCTTCATGTGGGAAGGATGCGTAGTGGAATCACGCAAAAATTCGTCTTCCCCAACTCTCCCCTATACGATTTATGTTTAATTTTATTTTAAAAACGAGTTTGTATACTTATATGTTATCATTTTTTTTTTTTTTTTTTTTGTATTAAAATATTTGTATTTTATAGGAATTAAATTAAAAACTTATATTCAGTTCAATTTTTGTCTTAATTTAGCCATAACTCGTAATAGGCTTTAAATAAAATCTTAAATTGTTTTCTAAACTAAAGTATAAATAACCTGTATAATATTTATATCTACTATTATTATTATTATTTTAAGACGTGTTAGTTCTGCTACGAATGACTAAATTTATAATGGTTATTAATATTGAACTCGAGTTCGGTACCTCATAAATTATTTCGGAGTTCTACGATATATATTCCAAATTTGTTTTCAGATGTCTTCTAAACTAGTGGTTTGTATATAAGGGCGGTGGCGTGAGGTAAAAATCAACAGAAATAAACGTTAATATTAATATACTGCTTCGAATTAGAGTTGAAGTACATCCAGTCATAGTATAGCGTAAATATAATATAAAAATAAAATACAAGGCTATGTAATTAAGCTTGTTAACGGTTTTAATAAGTATATGTATTTATTTAAATAACTTTATTTTGCTGTCCATTAATTTTTACCATTCATTCGTCCAATTTCGAGATACGGAGTTGTTAGGTTTGGAATCCGTACACCGCCGAACCTTTTCAAACGTCTGCCTTGTTCTTGGGCTGTTCATTATCCGCGGTACGAGTGTCGAGTAGTCTTTAGTTGCTGCAAAGTTTGACGTGCTCCTTTTAGCCGATCGCAGGCATAGGTATGATTTAAACAAAATGTATTTTCTTATACGTTATCCGGTTACAGGCCTCGTTACATGTTGTCTGGTAAATGAGATTCTTCCGTCTCGATTTTAAAGTTGACCATCGTCTAACTCGATCCGCTGTCCCTTTCTCCCCCGCCCATTTGTTCGTCTAATTATATAACTTCAAAGTATACCCATTCGGCGCTTGATTGTATTGGCCAATAACGATGATCCATCTCTTGATATTTAGTTCCTCCCAACTAAAATTATATTCTTTTTTTTTTTTTTTTTTTTTATATTACACTCAGTTAATCTCAGTGAAAGTTGTATATAATTGTAACAAAAAAAAAAAAAAAAAATAGATAAGCCAGTACGTTAATATAAAATGAAAACAATATTCCAAATCAAGAATTGTTTGTAAGATTAAGATTAGTATAGCCGCCTGGCGTTATTGTTTCGAACAATTTCCACCACGCGCTTTGACCAATACTTGCCGGACCAAATAAACAATATTATATTTTCGAGGTGTCGATTTTCCGCGACACGTTTATAAAATATTATACGATTACGGTAAAAAACCACGAGCCCGAATAAACGCAATCCGATATCGGCACGTATTGCGCAGGCACCCGCGGCCGAACAAAAGAAAGTCGTATATCATCCACGGCAAATGATATTACGACAAAAAAAAAAAGAAATAAAAAGATACAAATAATAATTGTCTTAGGTAAAGAGGTTTACCTATTAGGTTTACCTATTTCTCTTAAATAATAATAATTATTTTCACGCCGTCGAAGATTTATCGGCAGCAAACGACGATCGCCGTGTATTATTTAGGGCCGTTTTTGACCGGGTAAGCCGATAGTTTTAAGCTCCGGTTAATGTTAACCCGCACGTAAAACTAGAAATGCGATTTCATCGTCACCCGGTTAATACGTCCACGGGGGCTTTAACCACAGACTAATTAAACCGAACAATTTGGTCGGTTAACTCCTTTAACCCGTTGAGTCGTAGTGGTATGTTATTGAAACCGCATTTTTGTATTTTTTTTTTTTTGCCCTTTTCGCAGTGGTGGTATTTTATTGAAACCACCATTAATCGGTACAGTTGGTCACTCTATAGCCGATAAAAAAAAAAAAAATTCGCTCCAAAACTACGTTATTGATATTAAAATCCATTATTATGTTATCAAATGTTAATCAATATGAATTCAATAAAAAAAAAAATAAGTTTTCTATTTTTTTTTTTTTTTTTTAAAGTTACTCAAGGGGTTAACTCGTGATTTCATCATATTAAACATGTACAATATACATTATATACGTTTTGTTTGATTTTTTTTACTTTTAATTTCAATTTAGTTTCTTATTCCGTTGTAGGAAATTTCGTAGTGAGTACGTATCGATAAATTAAATAAAAAAAAAAAAAAAACATTTTAATTCTTCTATCGCATAATTATGCATAGACACCTATACACAATTCTTATTGATACTTGTAATTATAATGGATTCTAGATTATTAACATAAGTCATAAGTAGTAGCGATGAATTTTTTTTTTTAGATTATACGCACACATACGTCGGTACATCTTTCGAAGGTCTTATTTATGTCAACAATAATATTGACCACTTTTACAAATGGGAAGGCAACGATGTTTTTATGAGATTCCGTAGCAGGAAATATGTGTTTCAACGCTGATTTCGTAAACAAATTAGAACAATAAAACTAACGACAATAATTGCTGGACCAAACAATAACAGGATCGAAAAACAAACTAATACGGATTTAAGTCATAAAATATATTATAACGGATAACAATCCACTAACTTGAAGTTGGCAACGTGTTCGTATTGATATTACGGCGAACATAATTTCGATCGTTCGATCGATTCATTTAGTGTTTAATGCTAGTTTACTTAATCTCGGAAAAAACATTCTTTCGTTAAATCTACAATAGTTTTTAACAAGCGATTGTTCAAATGGGCCTGAATGTATTAATATTTCAAAATGTTATGTGCATCTACTGATAGATGATCACTTACTTATTTACACATAATACGTTTTATATATCGGATCGAATATTGGAATCGCACAGTCGGAGGTATAAATACCTACAGGGTGCGTCAGAAGAACCTCCCTGATTTTCGAAATTCATAAATACCAAACCCAGTCAAATATCAAAACGTATGTTTTATTTGTAAATTGTACGTATAATGCCATTTTTTTAAAACTGTTTTTAAAAATTGTATCACTTAAGCGGCGGTCCTCGTTTTCAATACACTGATTGAGCCTTTTTCGGTAGTTATCTAGGACTCTACGGGTCAATTCGGGCGGGATGGCAGCGACTTCCTGAGCTATTACCTCCTTCAGGGCATCCACAGTTTGGGGACGACGTCGGTACAATTGGCTTTTGAGATAGCCCCAGAGGAAAAAAATCGCTCAAATCTGGCGAACGTGGTGGCCACCCAATTGGTCACCACGTAAAGAGACAATATGCCCGGCAAACGTTTCTCGCAAAATGCTAAGTGATTGATGAACTGTGTGCGCGGTGGCGCTATATTGTTGAAACCACACATTGTTTTGTCCATACTCATTAAAAAAAAATCGTTAAATTTCGGTCGAAGAAAGTTTTCGAGCGTCACACAATAACGATTAGCGGTCACCGTTGCCGTAACGCCGTCTTCTTCAAAGGAGTACTGTCCAGTTACGTTCTTAGGTCAACCGGTGGGCTTTGATTTTAGTGCTGAAAATGTTTGTCTGAAATTTGAAACTCAATTTTAAATAGTTTTGTGGTCGGGCTCATGTCGACCAAGCGCGAATCGAACACGAAACGCACGCTGGGTCGATTTCGGTTAACCGCCGTTTTTAATAAATTTCTCGACAAAAAACGCACGATGTTCTCCCGACCAAGCCGTGATAAGTACTAATAATGGCATAAATAAATATTTTTATCCAAGCAAATTCTATTAGTTTTTCTCAATCCAAACCCAGATTACAACCTTATCAAACTAGGGAGTTATTTCTGACGCACCCTGTACTATGAGAACAAATTTAATTATCCACCTAAAGTATTGTATTTTGTAATATATAAAATATTTAAATTGAATTTAAAATTAAATCAAATAATTTGATCACGAGTATTTATTGTGTTAATTGTAAAATTTGAATACTTACGTTAACGCGGGTATAAAATACACGGGCTTCAAACAAAATAAATACATGATATTTTCACTTTATGTCGAGGACAATATTATGTCTGTGACGAAACGTTTTTTTTTTTTTTTTTTTTTGGTATTTTACTGAATTTTATTTTCCAAGCGTTTGTAAAATCCATAAAATCACGGAAGCTTAGGATTTTATAACTTCTTTGGTAATAATTTTATGAAAACATTCATACAAATAAATTCCATAAATCGTATACAAATGTCGAATCTCTAGAACGATTATAACTCATCTGTAAAAATGTGTTAATGTAAAACTCGTGTTTCATTTTAATACCGTGTGCGTGTGTGGCGAATCTAGAAAATAATGCCTGACGAAAAAATGTCTCGAGGATAAACTATTCCGAGTAAATAATGTCCGAAGACAAAAAAAAAAAAAAAAAAAAATGCGCATTGATTAAATTAAAAATTGCAATTATTATTATCATATTCAAAAGTTGAGAAGTTTTCCTCTGACATTATTATTTCCTAGATAGGGTAATTTAGTAGTACGAGTATGCTGTACACAACGATAAACCATTGCAAACGATAAAACTTGACCACTCGAAAACTGGCCGTTTCCGGCCATCACAATAATAGTACAGATTAGTCATTTGTGAAAAATATAAACTAAATAACCTTACTAACTATTTTATTTATTATTCGACTACGAACATTTTTTTTTTTTCCCCCCTCGGACATTTTTCCCTCTGGCATTTTGATAGAATACGCAACGTGGCACATCTACAGCACGCACAGTGTGCACAATGAACAATAAATAATTCCCTTACAGCGCAATATTTTACCGCGGAGTCGTTCATAATTCTATTTAACTGTTTAAAAAGTGCTACTTTATCGTATAGGTATTTAAACGATTTCACGGCTCTATAGAAATAATATTAATGGCTGACGGAAAAAAAATAAAGAATATAATTAGAAAACAAGTATATTTTTTAAGTGGCACTTAAGTGTACCCACCTATGTATACCCGATGATAAATTACGCGGCCACTCGTCAAAATTACTTAATGGTCCGACCAGCTCACCATTATGCGTCAGCTGCAATACAAGACGATTTCATATAATACTATTTAACAATTAAAAAAAGTCCAATATTATAATAGAGTCATATATCGTTGTTATCTTAAGTGTATGTAGGCACAATAAACGCTAGTGTATTGCAATCCGTCTAAACATATAATTTAATAGTATAAAAATAATGTATAGTCTGATACAATTATCAGATAGAGATAGTGTGGCCGCGGTCCGACTATAATTTGTCCAAGAGATTCGCTTAAACTGTATGTCGTGCTAATCGTTTTTCAAAATAATTATTTTGAAATATCGTTTTATGATAAGCCTGATAATATTTAAGTGTTCTTTTTTAGACGGTACCGTGAAATATCTCTTTAAAAAGCGATTTGTGGCCGTTGATTTTTCTTAAATTAAATATATATATTTATAGATGCATATTAACGTACATTAATTACATTAATTTATCAAAATGTGGACGTAAGCGTTTGGATACCGTACGTTATTTTTCCCCCAAAAAAAGTCATAATCTGTTTGGGCCTTAAAGATAATTTTTAACACCCTGATTGGGGGGGGGGCATAAATATTAATATTTCTAACAACTCGTTTGGGCACCTGCAGTAATATTCACGTAACCTGTATATGTATGTAGACACTTTATAGATTTGTATTTTATTGATACTATATAGAGTTCTAATCTATCAGGACATCCATTAGGTCCACCTGATATCTACCATGCAAAACTCGCAGAGTTAATTAAAGTAACTGTAATATTATTGATATCGCCGAGTTTTGTTTCAGGGTTACATAACTCTGTTAAAGTTTGTACCAAAACTCGACAATAATAATATTGCAATTAATTTCTTCTTTTTTTCTTCTTCCCGGGCATATTTAAAGACCATTTAAGGTCCATCGCCACAGCAACAACATTCCGCTGTCTATTTCCCTGGCCATTGATATTTCTAATGGATTCTTTATCCCAATCATCCTAAGATCTTCCATAATTCTATCTGGCCAACGTTGTCTGGGTCGTTCACTGCGTAGTTTTGAATCCGGTCTCCACCTTGTTATGTTCCCTCGTATCCCTTCCGATCGCCATACATGTCCGGCCCATATTATATTCGGCCGCTCTTCACAACTCCTATAATATATTATTGGCTTCTCCATAAAAACATCCCGTTTCTCCGTTTGCCCTAATCTCGAATTCACCATCTTCGTTCTTTTTCTGTCCAAAAATTAATTTTTACTTAAATAAAAATATTTAAAATATCTTTTGATTGCCCGAGCTTACACCTCGCACAGACGGGCAATTTGCGAAAGCCTCAACTTTTGTTCTTGTGAATACGCTCGTGGAAATTAACTCGGACGGATCTGTTGTTATTTGTCATGATAAATTTCCGTTACCCCGCATTGTTACGCAATCAAACGCATAATTTATTAAAATTATTATTTTACGTCTAGGCGTCTTAGTTTTTTTTTTTTGTTTCTTTTTATATTATAGTTTTAGATAAAGAATTCGTCAAATTATCGCTACGGAAATTTTCTGGTAAACACACCAGTCGTGTCTTTAATATATTATATGCGAATATTTCGTTATTGAATGCAATATTTCGAATTTGCTTTTGTACATAGCCGAGAAAAACATATCAACAACAGCATATTGAACGGTTCGATCGATATGATATATCGAGTTTACGTAATATTTAATGCGTGGGTACTGGGTACATATTATTATACTTGGGTAGGGCGCAGCCCCGAGGCCAATTTAACGAAATATTATAATATTCTATTCTATATGTTATTATAAATAGATTTTTTTTTTTTTTTTTTAATTATAGTCCAAAAATAATAAATTATAACAACCACGGTGATATGATGGTAACTCGTTATTTTGTCTTTTACAAGGAACAACAACTTGTCCACACCTAAAAAAAATGAGAAAACATTTTTTTTCATGATAATATATTAATTATTTATAAATAATTATTTCAAAGGTTTCGAGTTATTGTTAATTTCAAAAATTTAACGCTCAGCCCGCATAAATTTATATGATACAGTCGTTCGAAGAACAATTAATTACTAGTTTATACCTTGCTGCAGCTATCCCATTAGAGAATTTGAATTCGGATTTTTTTTTAATACGTTAGAATTGTGCTGTATACAATCTTCCCCTCCACCCCCACACGTAAATTTATTTAAATTATTTATTATACACGTAGATCACGCATTTGCATATTATATATTATCGAATATTTTCATCGTAGTCCCATATGTACGGTTATGAATTCGGATAGTAAATTTAAGATATTTAAATATCTTTATAATTAAATAAATAAATTTATTTAAATGAAAACGATTTTATACAATCGCCGATACGAGTGGGAAGGTTAGAAGGTTCGTATTAGCATCACCTAACTGGTTTGACGGGCTTAATTTTTTTTAGAAACATTATTATAATATAATTAGTTGAACTCTACTGACTTTTTTTTTTTTAAACCGCATCAATATTATACGAATATTAATCATCACCATCCCGATTTTTTTTTTGATAATCGATAGTCATCTTGTTAAGTATATGAGGAAATGTATACATTTTAAAATTATTATTTAGATATAAAACTTCTAAAATACTTTAATAACGACATTTTTTAATTAGCTTTTATATCAGATAAAACACAAAATTACCCATATTATATCAAATTGGTATAATTCATAATATTTTATGGATAAATGAAATGTGTAACGCACCTGCATTCCTGCAGGTTTACCTGGTGGTAAATTCAGAAAACAATATCATACTAAAAAAACAACATTGTTGTAAGTGTTATTTATTATAATATTAGATAAATTTAATGATATAATAATTTTTTTTTTTTTTTAAATCCTATTTAGTATTACAGTTAAAAAAAAAAAAAAGCAACGAATTTTTTTACGAAATATGCATTGTAAAAGTGTTTGAAATGCTTTTTTACTATACTGTATTTATATTTTTATTTAAATACAATTTACAAGTGTGTTTTTACAAGATTGTCTACAAGACCCAAAATACTAGTCTGCGGTGAAAACATATTATAATTGAATAGGTGAATTGATAAAAAGATTTTTTTTTTTTTTTTTTTATGCGACGCCGTGGGAACGTCGAAATGTTCTTATGGTAATCAATATTTTTTTATATATATATATATATATATATTTTTTTTTTTATATGTTTTCGTCGTGCGTATAGAATGGTTTCTACTGTACGATTATAATATAGTAAAAAGTGATAATAATAAAATGTTTTGAAATATTATACCAGTGTTGCAACGGATTACTTAAATATTATATAATATACGGATAATATTTGTCGAATAATACAATTTCTTGGCTTTCGTTTTTGTAAAAAAATGTTATCTGCATATGGGTTTTTGGTTTTTTTTTTTTAATTTTGTTTTTTCATATTTATAACGTCATAATAATCACGGTGTTGTGTTGAACTACGGTTTTCACCGTGGTCATAACCTTTGAACAAAGTGCCCGTCTACCTACCAAAACTGGTCGATACGATAATTAATATAAAACGCAATACACGCATGTATATTTTAAATAAATATTTTTTTTTACGTTTACGTTTATATAACAAAAATAATAAAATTATCAAATTTGCTTACGGTATACAATAATACTCGTATTTCGCTGTTCTCTATTAACGAATAAACAGATTTCAAATACACCGCGGTGGTGCTCGGTTGTGTAAACACAATTTATCTTTTTTTTATTATATTAAAACATATATTATTCTATTACGATTATATACACAGTTGAGTATTTTATCATAACCCCTTTATGTATACAAAATACCGGTTTTATAATTTATTTTTTATTTGTTTTATGAAATCCTAGTATTTATTTTTATGATTACACCTCGTTTGTATATAATTCAAACAATTTCATTAACATTATGAACGACTTTTATATTAAAAATTTACCGAAATTTCAAACTTCAGTTTTTTTTTCTTTAGTAATTCTATGATTTTAGCAATTGTAAACAACTTTTTTTTTTAACATAACCTGTACGTCAACTTACTATAACCCCATTGCCGCGGGGAACCGTTTTTTCTCATTCCTATAAACCCCCCCCACCCGAAAACGTTTAATAACAGCAAGGCTACGTTTAACAATTATTTTAGTGTTTGCTTCGAGTTGAAAAAAAAACAACAGACGAACTTTGTGCTCGGTACTTTTCACCACTGTTTTCCGACGAGACATAAAACTTACAATGGCGCACAACAATAAATAATTCGAAAACGAAATTCGTTTCATAAAATGATTGATGTTTTTCTAAAGCAAGTACGGTTTCGTTATGTGTTTGGCGGGTGTTCATCGAAAGGGTTTCGAACGAAAATAATTACTCATTCCTTTTCACGCGTTGGAATATATAACGAAATCCAATCGAATTTTGTATTAATCAGTAAAAACGATACGACTTGATAACTGATATTTATCAATAGGTATGTTGAGCACATAGATAATATTTAATTGCTGACAGACCATATTGGTCATCAACTACGTTCATTTATTAATTTCTGTCTCGCTCAGCGAATTTGTAACTTTTTCCTTCGGGGATTACCCGGAGCAATCAATATCCGATTTCGATATTTTTTAGACGGATAAAATACACCGAGGTAATTAGTGCCTACTATTAATCGTCCTGCTTACAAATGCGTCTGTTTTCTTCTAGCCTAACCCAACAAAAAATTACTATGATACATTATCCATTATGTATTTATGGTTGAAACAATGATGTTGACCTTAATGCAGACTGATTAGGACTGACAATGTAATTATACGATCTGTCGTATAGTTTACAAAAATATAATATATGTTTTTTTTTTTTTTGTAATAAATTAATTCTTAAGCGGAACGAAAAGTTCTAGAAGCCGAAAACTTTTGAAAGCTGTTAAAAGTTCACCGGGTAGACAGGTGTAGACAGGTACCGCCGGCACAACGCAGTTTAAACATGACCATGAGTGATTATTAAATTAAATAATAAACACAAAAACTAATTTTGTTAGAAATAAGAAACACTATAAATAATAAAAAAAAAACGTGTGTGTATTATAAAAATCACTGCAGTGTCTTTTCCTCGACAAATACGTTACGGTGTGCAGAGATGAACCACCGATAACCCTACTCGATTTAGATTTGAACCGATTTTTTCGTAATTATTTACTTACGTACGTGAGTGGCCCGTTATAAGTTCTGCGTCTCCGTACGTTGTTAACGGTCAAATCGGTTTTAGGCACGGGTTAAAATAACCGACGAAAATTTATTTCGATAAAATCTAACTCTTAAAAATGTCTCTTAAAATATTAAAAAAAAAAAAAACAAACCGCATATATATATATATATATACAAATTTTGATTCGTTGTAAGAACTATTAACTGCCATTCTCGGCCAACGTAAACGGTGATTTTTAAACGGAGCTTATAAGATAAGCAGCCGTGGTCGGTTATCACTTTATCAGCCCGTATAAACTCGGTTAAAAAAAAATCAGAAAAACGCCTACGTCGGCGAGAACGGCCTGCCGTTCAAAACAATTAAAGTCGCCGGGATTTCGTCCGAACAACGTGATAACAAATTCCAACGCATATTCGTATCCATCGGAATTTTCAATAAAAAAGTTCTGGCCCAACCGCGGACAAAAAAAAAAAAAAAAACCCTGGCTACGTGCCTGTATACCTTTCTAAATATATATTATAAAACACATACGTATAATACACGGTGCATCACTAGCTATATATATGTCCGCGTAAAAAAAAAAAAAAATTGGAAATTTATTACACGTGTTAACCATATTATTATGCAATTGCTGAAAATTATCTTTTTTCGTTTCTTTTCTTATAAAACAGTAAAATTGTATTTCAATTTTCAAACAGGAACCCTCTATAGAGGTCTATACGTTTTACTTTCATACATTAGATGTCGCGCAACTAATTTTTTTAAAAAAAACAGAAATATTTATAATAATATACACGTCACACATTCTCAAAACGAACAGATCGAATGAAAGATTGTGTTGAAAAACGTAAATTATATTTTTACATAGCGACAAAAAAAAAAAAAAAAATTTAATTTGAACTTGTGTAATTAGGATTTCCGGCGAAAATAATTTGATATTAGTCGAGTGATGAAATTACACCTAATCGTTGCCCTTTGGTATAAAAATGATAGTAGGAGAATTTTTTATTACTACTATTTTTTTTTTTTTTTTTAATATATGACCTATTTCGGCAGAGTACTTACGTATAGAGTTTTTTTTTTTTAAAAAAATTAAAATTTACCTATGAGCGTTCTTAAACATTTCGTTAAATTAAAACAAATCATAAACACAACGAAACTATAGACTATTTTTTTTTTTTTTTTTTCTATAAATATACAGTATAGTTAATTGGCGGTTTTTTTTATGTATAAAATATCGATTTGCAAGTAATTAAACAATATATTCTTATATCAATGGGTCTTATATACAATGAAAATAAATTTAGTCTCGTTAAGAGTTAGTCTAGTAACTCGCTTACGGTATGTACAATGACAATCATAAAAATAATATTTGTATTTATATATATATATAAAAAAAAAAACTACAATGTATATATTATATTGGTGTTGCGTGCCGTTTGAAAACAACAGTCACATCGATAATAATAACTGTATTTATTTAATCTTTTTTTTTTTTTTTATTTAACACTTTAAAAAAAAAACTGGTATCTATGAAAACAAGTCGGTCCTGCTAACCAAGCCCACGAATTCAAAACTTAGCGCTTTTTACAATCGCAACTAGTCAGTCATAAACCGTTCGGCTGGCGCTGAAGTGTCACAGCCCTTGTCCTACAACGGACTCTCTCTTCGTGTTAGCCGGCTGAACGTGATTTTATCGCTTTTGTACGAGTATTTAATTAATAAATTACTCGTGAGGACATAGTCCGTAACACTGTAGACGAAAACTAAAATGGAATCGACTTTGGAACAAATTATGATATTCGTTGGGGGACTCGAAGTACAAATACAAATATTAACTGTAGTTAATTTTATTCGGGATTTTTGAACCGCATTTACCGTTTGTCGGAAATGATAATGATTTGTTGTGTAAAGGTTTTTACTTTTTATACATTTTACTATTTTACACTTGCAAATAACGCGTGGGTACGTCCATGTTTATGAAAAAAAAAAAAAAGGGCTTTAGTCAATTTTGACCATATTCGGTTTAATACGTCAGTTCGGTCTGAAATTCCCCGGCACAACTACAGATGTAGTTTTCTTATCGAAATATTGTGAAATGGATTTGGTATTAAGTCGTATTTAAACTCTGTTTTATGATTCCTTTAATGTTCATATTATATATCATGTTAAAAAAAAAAAAGATAAAAAAAAAAAAAAAGAGTATTACTCATAAACGGTAAATACCCATAGGTCTTGAGTAAGTTTTAAAACCGTTGAAAATAAATGGCAATTAAATTAAATAAATACACAAGTATTGTAAAAAAAAATGATAATAAACTAATAATCTAATAAACTAATGTATTTTTTTTATCGATTATAATCGCATTTGTTTATTTAGTTACCTTGGTGAGGTTAGGCTCTGTCAGAGGGCCCTGTTAGTAAAAATAAATATAAAATCCGAATTCCAAAATTTAAAAACCAAAAAGTTCCGAGTTTATTTGTGTTTTTTGTAAAGTACGTAAATGGCTCAAGTCCGTTCTCTTAAAAACCCCGTCCTAATGAACTTAATGAACTTTGACGATTTTCTGTTGCAATCTCTTCGAAAATGATGGCAACAATTAGTGATTAAATAATAACAGCTTTACGCTATTGCCTTGGATTCGAATAGTTATTTAGTATAATTAACGTAGTAGTCTATAGTTATCTTGGGACTGGACTCAAATTACCTAATAATCTCGATAAAGTGATAAAAAAAATTGGCTTCCGTTAAAATAACAATCGAAAATGGTTTTTCGTTTTTAATTGCGGTTCGAGTAAAAACCGAATCTAAAACTAGGCGGCATATTATCATAACTATTTGTTTTCTACTCGTTATGAAAATAATTATATAATATTCTTGTTTGTAGATTATAAGGACAGACTTATTGCTTTTACTGTGTGGTGTTGTTTTTATATTATTTCAATTATTTTTACGCGAAACGCTTTTTTACCGGTAATCTCGTTTCAATCAAAAACGGTTTTGTTGCGTTTTGGATTTCGATGTAATTCAGTTAAAGACAAGAGTTTAATCACGGAGACTCGAAATATTGATCGAATACTTATATTTTAGACATAGTAAAATTGTCGAGTTTTTTTTGTTTTAGTTTCAATTCGGTTTTATGTGAATTAAATTTATTTTGTTTCTCAAAAATGCTCGACAAATTTACATCGGATCCAATCATTACGATTTCAATTAAAGTTTACACTCTAAATGACGCTTATGAATAATGCCACTGCATTACGCTCAACTTTTTTTTGTTTTTCGCCGCCAAGTACAACTCCTCACGTCAATTTGTCGAGTATTTTTGAAAAGCCAAATCAATTGAATTAACAATAAATTCAATTTAATTTTTATATTTCCCATTCCCAAATTATCAGGCGGCACAAAAAGCCTATATGTATACATATTGTATAGATGTTACTTTTGAACGCGTACAAATTATACAATCAATATAATATCGGTACGAACTTAGGTTAGTACGATTTTCGAATAATAATACTAAAACAGTGGTTCCCGACCTTTTTGACACTACGGACCACTTGGAGAATTTTAGATACGTCACGGACCACCAAAACTTTAGACCTTATATTTCTTATAAACAAGAATCAATTTTTTTTTCACCATTTTAGAAGAATTTAGATTATGAATAAATAAAAACCAATGAAATTCCGTATAGCAGGCTTACAATATTGTTTATAATTGATGAATTTTAAGTAAAAGTTTTATATTCATTTACAATTTAACGCAAATTACTATTATAAAAAAAATGTACACAATATTATTATATTTATTAAAGGTGAATTACAATTATAAAAACAATTTAATGTGATTTTTGGGCTTACATTTTCTTTACTAACAAAGACATCCTTGGGGGAATACTGCTCAAATCTACACGCATGTCTTTAATGGCGTCCAACCGATTTCTTTGTTCATTTCGAATGTAGAGCAGCCCGGGAAATCCTTGTTGAAAACATAACACATTGTCTACTACCGATAGTCTAATCATGCTGTACAAACAAGATTTGATTATCGGTTAAAATAATAACATAAGTGGCATTATGCAATTTAAATTTATAAATAAACGACGTGCTATACACGATTGTCGGTATTTGTGTCACGCCTCAGTGGAAAAAAAAATGAAATATTATTAAATTTTGTAGGTATGGCTCGCGGACCACCATAAATTGTCTTGCGGACCACCGGTGGTCCGCGGACCATAGGTTGGGAACCTCTGTACTAAAACAAAGAAATCAATTCTATTTGTAATTGGCGTGCTTGTATATATGCTTGTTTTGTTTCTAAAAAAAAAAAAACAATGAAAATAATCAAGACACCAATTGGCGTCCATCAGCACTGTTGAAAAAATTCAAATTTAATATTTCATTTCATCAAAAAAAAAAAAAACACGATAAACGTAAATAATTACGGAGGGGGGGGAGAGAGCGCTCTGATTTTTTGTTTTTTTTTAATAATATTATCGTTATGCATGAAAACGTTTTTAAAAATGCCGCCCGGGGCTTATAATGCCTACCCTCTTCTTCTCTACGCCCCTTTCCACTATAAAAATACGTCTTTCACGAATAGATGGACAACGAGTGTAGTTTATTTAATATTTTTTTATTCGGAATGAAATATGCGCGTGCGGGTCTGGGGCCGGCCGTGGTCGCGGAGATTTACCGCGCGTGCAAATCGATTTTGCTTTGCCCCGCGTCCGGAAAACACGAGCTCGCGCCGAGATTTTTATTATTATAAAAATCGTATTTATTATACACGCGCCGGTTTACCGGGCGGATCTCGGCCACATCGTTTTTTTTTATTATTATTATTATTATTATTTTTTTTTTAATCGCATTTATAGTATTCAAATGCGCCGTCGCCTAGACACGCGCGACTCTCGTACCCATATATACTTACCAGTGATGCGCGCTTGTTGCTCGTGACGTCCGACACAATAAAATAATTAAATTGTAATACGCCCCACACTGTGACCATACCCCGCGGGGGGTTACCGAAATGGAACGAACGCGTGTCCGCCCGTCGCGTTATCGTCCGTGTTATCAATTATGACGATTGTTGTGCAGGGACGAGATGCCGTCGGGACCGGCGGCAAGACCCACCGGGGTTGGCTGGAAATGCCAATAGTGCCGATCAAAACGACAGTATTACAACCCACCGCGTGCAATATTATTGCCGGCGTTATATACCTCTCATTCCGTTAACCACCGATATCCGGTGACATTATTATTATTTCGTACAACTGTGCCGATACAATATATGTCACGTTTAAATGCGAAAATAAAACGTTTTATTTCTTTTTAATATTTATTTTTACAATAAGCACGTTTGATCATTGACATGGTGATATGATCAAAAGGAGTTACCCAATAGTAACGCTACTGAATTGATATATATATATATATTTTTTTTTTTCCTTAATTTAAGCTAAGTCTCGACACCGGTTTCTCTTTAGCCTTCTCGGACGATTACCCGGGATGATTTTTGAATTAAGGGCAAGTATTAGAGGTTTTAGATGGTCTGGCCAGGCCTGCGCGAAAGAGTTTGTACGATGAAGTGGTTACTTCGGTGACTGTTGGTATATTTAAATCTATATGTAGGGTTTGGTATTTAAGGGTGCTTTGGTAATAATTCGTAATGAAATAGATTGAAAAGATTGTATTTTAAAGATATTTGATTTTTTTTTTTTTTTATATATATAAAAGTAGTTTATTTTTTTAGGGTAATTTTGGAGTGTTTTCCTAGAAGATTGCGAAGAGATTTGTGTCTGGTGTTCAACAAAAGTATTTTTTGCTTGATATTTTTGGCCCGGGTTAAACGTTTGTCTAATATTAATTCTAAATAACGGATATAGGAGGTCGGTGGTATAATTTTTTTTGATAGTGTGATCGGAGGGACAATACCTTTTTTTAACGTTAAAGTAATATGAGAGCACCATTCATTATTGACTTTAATTTTCCATTTTGAGTACAAAATAAAATATAATCTGAATTCAATGCGGTCCAGTGGGTGTCTGTTCGTATACAAATCAAAAAGTGGGCACAAATTAAATTTAACTCTTATTCGGAATACGAAAAGCGGCGATAAAAAAGGAACTGCGACCGTATGACGGGACATCATACATCTGGACCACCAACCATCTAATAATCCCCCTAGTTCATCCACATCTTTCTTGATATTCCTTTTCACCTCATACCCGATCTCTTCTAAAGGGCTTTTTCCCTGTTTCTGTTCCCGTTTTAGTTTCGCCGGGTGTACCTACCCTGCCCGTTGTAATCTCTTTCCATCAGAGGGCATCTGCGATGTTCGGTTTCTGCTACAGCGGTTGCTCGTCTTTCTTGTTCTCCATTAAATGGTCTCAGTATCTTTACAACTCAAACAATTTCCCATTCAAACACGACAAGTTTATTTTTCCAGGTTTGTTTTTAACATAAGTGTATAAACAAAAAAAAAAAAAAACTTCAGTTAATTATTAAAAGTTAACAAAAAATGAATTTAACACGATATCAGTTTATAATCGTTATAATAGAGTTTAAATGCAAACAAATGTGACGACTTAACTCAGGAAAAATCCATACTTACCCTACCTATTCGAATTCCATAATACAAAATCACTAGTCTTTAACTTTACTGGATATTTATGAAAATCTCATGTAAAACTTGATTCTACATACTGATAACTAAACTGTATAGTTGACATAGTCAGATACCTAGTTTACGACAAAAGCAACTGAATAGTAAAGTTAAGTAAAAAAGTTATAAATAAATTAACTTGTAACCGTTTTCTTTTTTTCTTTTTATTTTTTTTTTTACTACCTATTGTAATTTTACATTATAACTATTATTTACTATAATTGTATAAATATATTACTAATAATGGTGTTACATAATTAGTGGAACGATGCATCAACTACGCAAAAACTTTACAATAACAATGTACACACTCAACATAGTATTTGTTTCTCCTAAAAATATATGATTTTCCTTTGTAATTATTCTATTTGTATTAACATATTTTCCTAAAACAAATGTTGATTAAATACGAACGCAAAAATGATTTGTGCACGACGCTCCGTGTTAGTAATACACTGTAATGATTAAGAAAATATGCTAAACAAATACAAGTCGCACTGTTATTAGTTATATATAATAGTAATATTCAAGTCGCGTTTATTTCGTACGTCTCAAGAGTGTTCGAAGAAAATAAAACGTTTATAAATTATGAAAAAAAATAAATAAATAAATAAATAAAAAATCCAAACGCAATCGAGTGCGTTTTTTTTATCATTTCGATGATACATCGCACAAACTATGCGCGCCGGTGCAGTTATATATTATGTATATTTAAAAAAAACAAATCGTGCATGAAAATATGTAAAAAAAAAAAAAAAATAATAATAAACTATTATTATTTGAAAAATTTAGTTTCTTTCGACGTCGATTTTTTTTTTTTTTTATTCCTGCGGTCAATATAATTTAAATTCCATAAGTCGAATAACAAATCGGAATGTAGGCTCACGCGCATATGTTTTCGTATACAGTAAAGTACGGTGGTATGCTTGCGGAATATATTATAATATAACCAATTGGAAACGGATTTTATTTTAATCAAACACAAAATTTTAGGTGTATTATAATACTATTGGGTAGGTACGAGTAATTATTATATATTTATTTTCTTTTAGTTATGTAAATTAAATCGAAAAATATTATCGGTTATTACATACTAAAGAACTCGCGAAAATATCTCTGGAAATATAAAACGCACAAATTAAAAAAAAAAAAATAAAAAAAAATGTCGTACTACAGGTAGAATCAAAAACGTAAATTATTATTATGTATTATAAAACATTAGTTGTTAAAACATGTTTTAAAATTAAATAACGCAATTTGCAATCAACCATTTCTATGGTTAATAATAGTCACCCGAGTAAATTTCTGCTGTAAATACTATTTTAATTTCAAATTGAAACACTAATTTTATTATTACATTTATTTTTACATCAAAACGAAATATTACAAAAAAAAAAAAAATAAATAAATTTCATAAAATTGTCGTACCCTAATATTATAATAATTATAATAATATAACATAGGATATAATTCATAATAGCTCGGTTATTGCTCGGTGCGATCAAAGAATTGTTTAGCCGGTACGGTTTATCGGAATCGTATTATCGTGCCGTTTATTCCTAGCTGTCTGATGACGTTCGCAAATGCCGATTAGGCAGTTATCGCAATAAAAAAAAAAAAAATACGCAGTACTGCAGTGCTGGTTCTATCGTGATTTCATCAAACGAATCGTCGGATTTCCATATAGAAACATATCATTGTTGTTGTAACTGCGCATCAGTATGGTTTAATTTCAGAAGAAATAAAAATAAGAAAAAAAACCAATTGAACATCACTTGAAACTGCGCGCGCGATATAAGTTTCCGATTTTTTTTTTTTTTTTTTGATATTGTATTATTTATTTTATTTTTAAAAGTAATTTGCAATCTGTTCTTAACTAGGACAATAAGCAAATGTGCACAAAGTAAATTTAAACATTAGACTTTTGATGGAAGAAGCCACCCATTAGTGACACTACCTATTTTGATTTATGTTTTTTGCTTTAATAATATTTTGATTTATAAGTTAAAAAAAAAATTTTAAATTTGGGATAAGAGGTCGCGACACCATCTTCGCTTAAGCCGTCTTGGGGGATTGCCTGGAATGGACAAGGTAGAAAGTTTTTTTTATGAGAGGATTAGAATGGCTCTCCATTATAGCTTGGAGTGAAATCTTTTATAACAGCATTTTGCTTCTTCAAGTACTGTAGGTATTTTCAGATCGTTATGGAGAGTAAGGTTGGGAACAAAGGGATTTGATATTTTTCTTAGGGAAATGTTTTGAAAGGCTTGAATTTTTTGTATGTTTGATTTTTTTTGCGCTGCCCCAGAGCTGGAGACCATAGGTCCAAATGGGTTTTAGAAGAGTTTTGTAAATTAACAATTTGATTTTGAGGTTAGTGTGTGCATTTCTGTGTAGCAGGGGGTTTAGTATGCGTAAGCGATTGTTTAACTGTAACATTTTGGATTTTATGTAAGGAGCCCAAGTTAGGCGACGGTCTAATAGAAGTCCCAGGTATTTAACAGTTTGTGAAGTTGGAATTTGGATTCCAAAAAGACTGACATTAGGACATGATGTCTTTTTTAGAGTGAATGTGGTGTGGAAGGATTTGTCTTGATTGACTTTGAATCTCCAGTTAGTATACCATGTTTCCATGAGATAAAGGTGGTTATGTAAATTACTAGAAGCTAATGTAGAGACTGCATTAATGGAGATAATAGCTTTATCATCTGCATAGTCTGCGACTAGCGTATTTTGATATTGTAAATCTGAAATCTGAAATGTTTGCGATTTAACGTTTCGTAAGCGATAAAATACGACATGTTCGAATATTGTACACGAGAAAACGTATAAAATATTATGACCGTCAGATTATAAACGCGCAATGGCAACGGTATACATTTCCGAAATAATTTCGCGTCCAAATGTTACGATATCCAGCACTGTGTAAATAAAAAAAAATACCCTATCCTTGTATTTACGCTTGAACAGGATGGCCTGGGTCTTGTTGACGGCGAGCCGAAGCCCGAGTCCCCGTATCTTTTCGGCCACCGTGTTCAAGGCGTAATTAACCTTGCCCTCGACTCCCTCGGAGGTATCGCTCTTGCCGATGACAAGCGTGTCGTCGGCGAACCCTATTACCCTGACTCCGTGTGGCACTGCAACCCGTAGCACGGCGTCATATGTGAGGTTCCAAAGGAACGGCCCAAGCACCGAGCCCTGGGGTACCCCACAGGTGACATCCACGTTCACGGGACCCTCTAGACAGTTAATGGATACCCCCCTATCGTGGAAGAGCTGGCCAGTGAACTTTTTTTTTTTTTTTTTTTTGTGGCATCGATGACGGGCCGGGGACTGGCCTTGCGGAAATACTACCGGCCCGCCACCATCATTTATTATAAATGAAAAAAACACATAACAATTATATACACTCCATAAAATCCCCTTTTCCCCTTCGCGGGGCGGGCTCACATTATTTAAACTTATGAACTAAGTATTTACAAAACACCTTAAAAACTAAAAATATACATTTTTTTTTTAATTTAAAATATTTACACTAAATCCTTAAAACTACGAAAATTTACACCTAAAGATATTACAGTTTTACATATATACAGTTGCAATTTTTTTTTTTTTTTTTTTTCTGCATAAGCTGCTACTGCCGTCGACGCTGTCGCCGACGCTCCGGCGGTGCTCCTGCTGCTGCCTCTGCTGCTGCTGCCGCTGCTGCTGCTGCTGCTGCTGCTGCCGCTGCCGCCGCCGCTCTGGCCGCCTCCCACCGACGCTCCTCCTCCCCCTTTGCCCCCATGACGGAGATTGCAAAGGCCCTGACGGCTGACCATGCTTCGGTACTGCTGAGCATGGCCGGTCCAAGCCCTTCCGGAGAGATGCTGCCCAACACCGTGACCAGCGCTGCACGTTCGGTATTCCAAGCCGGGCAGTCTAGAAGGGTGTGGGCCGCATCGTCCACCTCCGATGTGCAATGGGCGCAGTGGGGGGCGTCGCGCTTGCCGATCCTATGCAGGAAACTAGCAAAGCACCCGTGTCCGGTGAGGAGCTGGGTAAGGTGATAATCCAGCTCGCCCCGTGACCTTGTGGCCCAAGGCGCAACAGGACCGATCACCCTACGGGTCCACTCACCCCTGGTACCCATGCTATGCCGCTCCTGCCACTGCACGAGGGTCGCGGACCTTCTCTGTGCAGCGGTTTCGACGCGAATGTCGCCGCCGTCGCCACCGCGCCGGCTCCAGTAGGCTTTGCGTCTCTCTATCGCGAGCAGGTCGATCGGAGGAAGACCCGCGATCAGCAACGCTGCGTCATGGGAGACCGTCCTGTAGGACATGGAAACCCTCAACGCTGCGCGCCGCTGAACGCGGAGCATCTCCCTCGCGGCCCTGGTCGCGTAGAGAACCGCGGAGCCCCACACCGGAGATCCATACAGCATTACCGAAGTGGCCACCCCGGCGTACAACCTCCTCCTGGGCTCCTTGGGACCCCCCACGTTGGGCATCAGCCGCGCTAGGGCGGCGAGTACCCCACGGGCCTTGTCGGCGGCGCCCGTGATGTGCGCCTTGAATACTAGGGTGTCGTCGAACAACACGCCTAGATATTTAATCGTCCTCGAGAGAGCCACCGGCTCCCCCTCCAGTGTAATTTGGGGAACCCTGTCCTTGTACTTACGCTTGAACATGATGGCCTGGGTCTTGTTGACGGCGAGCCGAAGCCCGAGACTCCGTATCTTTTCGGCCACCAGGTTCAAGACGTAATTGACTTTTCCCTCGACTCCCTCGGAGGTATCGCTCTTGCCGATGACAAGCGTGTCGTCGGCGAACCCTATTACCCTGACTCCGTGTGGCACTGCAACCCGTAGCACGGCGTCATATGTGAGGTTCCAAAGGAACGGCCCAAGCACCGAGCCCTGGGGTACCCCACAAGTGACATCCACGTTCACGGAACCCTCTAGGCAGTTAATGGTTACCCCCCTGTCGTGGAAGTACGACGCCATTAACTGCCTAATATAAGGTGGGACGTTCCACGCCCCGAGCGCGTCTAACACGTGCTCCCAACCCACACTGTTAAACGCGTTGCGGATGTCAAGGGAGACCGCCACGCACATCTCCATGTGGTTCACGGCGTTGAGGGCAAACTCCCGGACTTTTATCCCTGCGTCGTCCGCGGATTTCCCGGGCCTGAACCCAAACTGGGCCCTTGAGAGGCCGCCCTTGAGTTGCAGGTGGGCCTCGAGACGGCGCACGAGGATAAACTCCAACAGTTTACCCACGTCGTTGAGCAGGCACAGGGGCCTGTACGAAGAGGGCTCGCCTACCGGCTTGACCCCCTTGCGCAGAAGCACCAGCCTGCCCTGTTTCCACCTGTGCGGGTAGCATCCCGACTCCAGGCACACGCCGAGCGTGCTCAGCAGCAACCCCGGGTCCGCCTTGTGGACGGCCGCCAGGATGCCGGAGCTGATCCCGTCGGGGCCTGGCGCCTTTCTACGGAGCTGGCCAGTGAACTAACCTAACCTAACCTAACTAAATCACTGGCAAACTGACAACTCAACGCGGAACCTTAAGCGTATTGAATACCGACAGAAAATCAGTTGGGAAAACATTTACAATTTAGTCGTAGGACTTAAGAACTCCTAATGGGGTTCTGCGGGTCGAGTGAACTTTGAAATGTCTACAATAATGCATTTGCGATGATTGAAAAAAAAAAAACCTAACATTACGTTTTCCGTGCGGCAAACAGTACAAATGTCGCGTAAATTCGATTGGGAATATAATTTTGTTGGTCTATGCGACTCGAATATGTAAAACATTTGAAAAGCCGACATATTTCGCACCGTATAGGTGAGCCACTGTTGTAGGCGGAAAATCGAGAAGGTACGATCAGTGGTGGAGCCAGCCATGGGTGGCCAGGGTGGCCCGCGGTCCTCCCAAAATTCTTCCCGGATCGCCGCTGGCCCACCCTGTACGAGGTGCGACAATAAAATAACGAGACTTTTTGAATAAAAGTTGTTTATTTTAAAAATGTTATAATTTAATGATTATCACCTTCAAAGTACCTTCCCTCAACATCAATACACTGCTGCATACGTCGCTGCCATTCTTGAAAACAGTGTTGCCAATTGCTTTCATTCAGCCCTTTTAGAAGTTCTGCCGTTTTCATTTTTACGTCATCAACTGTTTGAAAATGGGAAAAGAAATAAGAAGGAAATAAGAAGAAGTCACAAGGAGCAAGGTCTGGCGAGTACGGGAGATGTTGAAGTACAGAAATTTTTTTTTCAGTCAAAAAACGTTGAATTGAAAATGCACTGTGAGCTGGAGCATTGTCTTGATGAAGAACCCAGCCATTTTTCCATAGATCTGATCGCTTCTTTCTGACACGTTCTCTTAATTTAATTAATAACTCTTTATAATAATATTGATTAATTAATTTTGTCGATTTTTTCAACGTTTTCGTTTATTGAAGACGTGGTAGGACGTCCAGAACGATCATCGTCTTCGACGTCCTCCCTTCCACTACAAAACCGTTTGTGCCATTCAAAAACACGAGCTCTTGATAAACATTCTTCACCATAAACTTCACATAACATACGAAACGATTCCGCGGCAGTTTTTTTTAATTTAACAAGAAATTTAATGTTAACACATGTTGTTCGATTTTTATATCTAACATTTTTCGGCAGTATAGTCGAACTCGCACTAATAACAAGGCTACTAACGTATAAGAAAATGAATCGATGCCATCAGTGTTCATAGTACTTTTATATAAGTGTTTTCTAATCATATTTCAATAATCGTTTTATAGATAACGTTAATAGTTTAGGTTTTATTCAAAAAGTCTCGTTATTTTATTGTCGCACCTCGTATGATTGCATAGGATTTTTGTTTTGTATTACATCATATTTTAAAACATAGACATAGGTACAAATGTAGAAATACGATAGTTTTATTATGTTATGGATTCAATTTAAATTCAAGTAGAAATCGTTATTTTCATTTTTTTTTTTTTTTTTGTTAAAAATGATGAGGATGTTTTTGTTAACCTGTAATTTTGTAACCAACCGGATATGTAAAGCGATTCTCGTTACGCCACTGGCCCTAGCTTTAAAATCAGTGTTCTCAGCTGGGCCTCCCCAGATAAACAAAATCCTTTAGCCGCCACTGGATAGGATACAACCATAGAGTAGGATGAGCAGTGGCGTATTTTTAAAAAAAAAAAAATTAAAAACAATTGCTCAACGATTTAGTATTTGCATTACTCGCGCTCATTAAAATATTTATACCCAAACTGCAATAGTGAAATTAATTATATTTGATCCGACGACACGTATCGAGGTATATTTTTAATCTTAGTTTACAGTAGTTTATCAGGAATCGTTCGAATTTCATTAAGACAACAATAATACCCGCAGCCGAACAAGGAAAATATTGTTAACTTTGTGTGTGCTACGTTTTTTGAAACTGTTAAGTTCAATGTCTTTTGTTATCAGTAAATAATTCTAAAAATGTATTTGTTTAGGTTCCTAAAATTGGTGTCCACCCGCGCCCCATCCCTTTTCCTCCAAAAAATCATCCAAAATACGCCACTGATTTGGTTGGGATCATTTAGTTTCTTTACGGCTTACGGAAATGGATTCCGAGCGAAGTTTTCGGTTAAACATGTTTTGATAAATTTAAATTTAAAATTATATTATAATATAAAAGAAAGTTACGTTAACGTAAATCGGAAAATAGTGCTGCCGATTTTTACGCAAATTTGAACTGAAAAACGTTTATAAAAAAAAAAAAGTTCGACTACGTAATTGCGATATATTTATAGTGCTACGAGTACGATTTATGGCGTATCCCCTATCAACTGGTCGAACATTTTTAGAAGCCAAAAAATACAATACAAACCTCTATTCTCTCCGAATCTAAATATATATATATATATATATATATACAATCGTTATCGGTACATTTTTTTTTTTTTTTTTTTTTTTTAATGTTTAAAATATAGTTTTTTACCTCTGAAATGGGAATTTGACTGCGAATGTTTTTAATTTATTTATCGTTTGGCTATCGGAACTGTTAACGGCGCGTGGTGGTTCGTGACTTATTATTGTTATTATTGTTTATTTTTTAACACGGGTCGCAGGAAAAAAATAATTATAACAATCAACGAAACTCTTACTGCGGGGCCACGTGTCAAATAAATAGGTTTTTGAACAACTAATATTTTTTAATTATAGTTTAATTACGTTTGAAATGTACAAAAAATTATCGTTTTTTTTTTTTTTTTTTTTTTTTTTTTTTTTTTATGATAATATTACTTACGGATCGACTTGAACATGTATTTAAATACAATTTTATTTTTATAATATAGGTAAATGATATGCGTTTAATGAGAGATAATATTTTTATTTATCTCGATAAGATAAATAGATACGAATTTTCCATTCAGAAAGATACTACTGTCGCCCGTAGGCAGGGTCGGCCGGTTACCAGCGCGCCAGGGTACGGTTTGTACGTATAATTATTGTACGTCGCGTACGAAAGCGGTACCGGTACGATTGAATCAGAAAGTAATTTATTTTTAAAATACTGTTGTAGATGCGAAGTTGAGAATGGGTAATTCAATTTAAACCTGTAGGTACGCGACGGGGAAATCGTTGCAAATTAAAAACGATTCTGAAGCGAAGTTTGGAGGAACGTTTCATTGACAAATACAAACCGTACGTTTTATTGATTTGCAACAATAAAATAAATTACAATTAATAATTATCATTTGAATTATACCGTACGTTTTACTATTTAAAAACTATAAATAGCAATAAACAACTCATAAATGCCAGAATATTTTGAAAGTCGTACCTAGTAGCGTCTAGAACGTGCTGATAAAAATATTTGCTGAAAGTTTCGAGTGTCTACGATTATTTTTAACTGGATTACAATAAAAAGAAAAAAAAATCGAAAACAACAGAAACTCAATGGTTCGCGTAAATATTCCCATTTCTCCGACGTTTTATCTCCATCATTAGAGAAAAGTATAAGGCAAACCGTTAAAAATGGCATTCCCGACGAGACGAAATTCGCTACCAGAAACTACTCCGGAAGAATTGATCGAAACAAAATTGCTGGTAGAAAAATTGTTAACAGACAGGAAAAAAGAAAATGTTTAAAAAAAAAAAAAAAAAGTACAAACACAGTAAAACCAATAAATCCCTCGCTAAATAAGCTAAATACATAATACACAAATTGACGAGCAATTATGAAATTTATTTTCAGGAAACATCTAGACGTTATAATATAAAACAATTATTTGATTTCGTGCAACAAGTAGTACCTAAGTGATTTTTAGAATTAAGTCGGTCGGAGCTTATTTTTAAATAAATGACGAATATAAAAAGTTTAAAAAAAAAAAAATAAAAAAATTGATGAGATTTACCTGCAAATGCGATACGCGTGAAAACACTTACTTATACATGCTCAGTCCGTTTTTTTGGCCATCGTTACACGCTCGCAGGTATATTATTTTAGCACGGTGCCAAATAATATCAAGTAGAAAAACGCGCGGGACGAAAGTCGAGATGACATTACAAATATGACAACGAAAAAATCAAAAAAAAAAATAATCGTCCTTATTTAAATTGCTAATAATTTCTATATCGTTGTTTCTATTCGACTTTTTATTTATTTATTTTTTTTAATCGTACGGCATTCTTTGAATTTTCGTGATAAAATCGTATGCGCACAACGGAACGACGACCGGCCGGAAACGATAAAAAAAAAAATTTGAAATTATTTACCAACACCGGACGACGACGATATTGTCGTCAATCGGGGCAGTTAGTATTACGTACTTTGGTTAAATTGTACCAACTGTATGACAATATTGTCACTAGAAATAATTCGCGAACATTGACAATTACGTTACCGGGCAATATGAGTTGTCCTCCGTAAAGTGTTTAAATAGACGGACCGTGGCAAAGTAATTTTATTATAAATTGTTCGCATAATGCAATTCGAATGCAATACCACAGACCGTTACTCGTTACTAACATGACTGCAAGTCTAATTTGTTAAAAAAAAAAAATAATAATATTCGCGTGCCTAGAAATCACAAACGAGGAGGCTAATCCAAAAATTACTGATTTTGTTGCCATCAATAACTCGATTTGGTAATTAAATGTATAACTTATGTGGGGGACGTTATGACCAATGTGATTCGATTGTAAAAAAACCGTTTTGCGCGGGACAAGTATATTTACCGTATTTTACAGTACAATTAAGAATATTGCACAGCACATGAGAAGAATCTGTGGCCGCCCTTTTTTTTGTTATTTCGATAGCACTCCCCAATCGTTTTTTTTTTTTCTTATGAGCAAATGAAATCACCGAAATAACCGAATGCTTTCAAACTGATAACTTTGATTGTATTTGTGCTAGAGGTAAAATTAAAATGATTTTTTAAATTTATTACTGATTTAACCAACAGTTTTTCACAGGAAGCAATTTATTCACATGAAAGGTATTATTGTTACGCGCGCATGCCGGTAAATAAGACGCGCTGGTGTACAAACGATACGATTCGTTTTCATCGTAGACGAACGAAAAATATATCAAATAAATAATCGCATGTACCGTCAAACGCACTGATCCATCACAAATAAACATAAAACGCTCGAAATATACCAACCACAATAATGAAACCAATAAATAAATCAATCGTTATATATTTCCGTCAATACAATTCGAACGACCTCTGTACGTATATAGTTTGTAATGTATTGATACAATATGTTCACGCGAATAACGTAATCGTTACAAGATTATATTTGTCTTCATTTATGTTTGTCTCGTTATATATGAAGCTGTGTAGACAGATAATTCCAAACTGCATGCAATGCCGTTTGGAAAATACGGATTTTTAGCGATTCAGACAGAATCGCATATGCATTTTATTGGCCAGAAACCTATAAAAAAAAAAAAAAAATACAAATAAAACACGCATAAACTTCTAATGATAATAGTCGTGGTATTGTTCAGGACGACGACTAATACCGCTCCGGAATAAAATTCGTTTGTATTCCGTTTAAAAACTGTATGATTGCGAAAATTGATTTACAAATATCGAATTATACCCGATATTAGAGGTTCGTTAAATTAGCGCCCCCAACATGGGATTTCATAAAACATATTTTACCAACAGTTTTTATTCTATTCGTAGAAATGTTTAATCGTACATTCTGAACTTGTACACCGCTCGAAACACGTCAATATCGATTTTTTACTTCGGTGGTGCTAACGTAACGTTTCACCAGCACTCCACTTTTTATACAATTTATTGTTTAATCAATGAACAAACCCTACTATAACTTGTATAACATTATTTAATACAAC
The DNA here is from genome assembly GCA_956483605.1 of Tuberolachnus salignus. NCBI lineage: Eukaryota > Metazoa > Arthropoda > Insecta > Hemiptera > Aphididae > Tuberolachnus > Tuberolachnus salignus. The sequence continues at coordinate 44,197,879 of OY101432.1, forward strand.
TTTAACCACGTATTTTCTTCGTATACCTATTAGGCAATGTGTGAAAAAAAAAAAATACTGAGCATTAAAACAATAGGTAAAAATTTGAAAATTGTAGTTAATATTTGGTACTTAATATTAAAATATGGTCAATTATGATAATTCGATAACTTCTATACAATATATCTAACTTAAGTGGATCAGTTAAGTGATTTTTTATTTTTATTTTATGGTTTTTCGTGATTAGTAAAAACAAAAAGAACTGATACTGCTCACCTGGTGTGCCGCTGTTGTAGATGGGAAGTTGAGGGGGTAGCATATAATAGAACAGTGGTCGTCGTTCGGTGGACCGTGGACTACTACTGGTGGTGGTCTCTGAGAAAACGTTGATGGTCCGCAGACACTTTTTAACATTGTTTTCAATTTTGTTTAATTAACCGTGTGTTGTATAATAATTGTATTATGTCGCTATATGCAGGTTCAGTTTGATAAATCAATGACAATGAAAATTTGAATTCAATTTACAACAACGTATTTCCAATGGACCTGTACACACACTGCCCGTTCTATCCACCGCGGTTATTATTGATGATTATATTGTTTTTATTATGTTACGCCACTCCGTTGGTCGTCAATTGCGCCAATTTTGGGACATTACCTATAATATTGTGTTCGGATAGGTGTATAAATCCGGAATTCACGAGTACGAATTCGTACGAATAGAATAACGATTTTTGGTCAAATTTGTTTTATGAAATTCCACGTTGGAGGTGCTAATGTAAAAGACCTCCCCAATGTCGGTTTTCGACGATTACGATTTTGAAATTCGTTATTACCGACGAAAGTGTATACGTTTTGAATCGCACTGCACAAATTTGAATTGTGATTAAAAATATATACAATCGAGACACCTACGTGTTGAACAGCTATTTCGGTGTTCCGTCCAGCTCGTCAGTATATTATTATTGTAACAGGTGTGTGTGCGCGCGCGCGCGCTTTTTTTTCCCCCCGTTTCTCGCAAATTTGTATTATATTATAAATTTAGACGACGCACGCATACCGACATATTTTTATATTTTTTTTTTTTTTTTTATAACCCAACGGTGGTTTTGCGGTATATTCGCGCGCGTATATTTCTAATAGAATACGGCCAGTTTTAGCGTTCCATTTTACTTTTATCGCGGACGAGCTGGCAAAAAAAAAACAGAGCGCATGTTCCGTCGTGGCACACGGAAATAGATCGACCTCAACGGGGTGCCAAAAACGATAATATCCGTGGGTAGGCGTAAACCGGCGGTGCCAAATAATAAATAAATAAATTTGACCCGAAATATTGTACAGGGTACGGGGGCCATAGTTGCGGGAAAAAAAAAATCAATATTTTTCAAATTTTTCTCGAGATAAATAATAATAATGCAAAAAAGTAAAAAAAAAACAAAAACAAAAAAAACGTGCAATAAAACGAGTGGCGATTTGAAACGAATAAATATAAATACCTTTAGAACGGGCCCGTATTCGGGAATTGTACGACCCGGGGCAACATATTTTATCACCGCACCCCTAAATATTGTCTTCGAAAAATAGATATTCTGCTATAAAATGTTTTGTTATTAAAACGATGTTCATCAAATATATATATATCGGTTTGTCTTTTATGCATTCCTACACTATTCATTCGATCGCGGTGAAACTTTAGGAAGTTGTTCAGTACACTCCCGCGAAGGTTGACGGCATATCAAGGTTTCATGTCGTGTACTGCAATTCAGTGAAATCAATAAAATACATTGTCAAAAAAAAAAAAAAGTAAACGAATGGGAATGGTTTTTTGAGTGGAAAATGCATGTGCGCCAATCGATGAAATCGAACGATATCAATTTGATACGCTACGTTAGTAGTGATAAAACTGTTTGGCGTATTTTCTCATTTCCAATTCACCAACAGTCGTCCATTTAGCAGTACGTCTTGAAAAATGGACAGCGCGTGTAATTCACAACGGAAAATGTACATGCAAGAGCATTATCGCCACCGCAAACACCGTTAACTTGCGTTATTCTCATTGCGCACGGATGATCTCAAGAACGCTACTTTACTCGGGAGAGCCAAAATACTGCGCATGGTATACATCAGCGAAAAAGTTTTAACATCGTAAACAGGACGAACCAGTTGAAGAAAATCAGAATATATAGTCGTCTAGACGAGTTAACCCGTCTGTACACAGTTCATCCGAACAATCAAGAATGTTTTTACTTGAAAGTTAACGTACTTGAACCGAAATCCTCCCAAGAACTGAGAACATTAAATGATTAAGTATGTGCGACCTATCGAGAAGCGTGCCAAGAATCGAGACTCCTTGAAAACGATGCACATTGGGACACTAAACTCGCTGATGCATCGAATACTGCTCAATCACAGCAAATACGCACGTTACTTACAATAATATTGACAATGTGTTTCCCATCCAATCTGAAATACCATTGGGAAAAATACAAAGATTACATGTGTGAAGACATCCTACGTCGTTTGCCAACAACGAATCACAATCAGAATATGCAATTCAAATTGCATCATCTGGGATTGCGAAAATACTTTCAGATGATGGTCGAACAGCGTTTGTACCGTTGAATTCGCAAACCACTAAGACGCCAACATGCAATACCACCGAAACTTCCGGAATGGGAAAAGTTCTCCAAACATGTAAACTTATCATATGGAACCAATGCACAATGGCTCACAAAAAACCATCGGAAACGCTTGATCGTACACTAAAAGATTTGAAGGGAAATAGACAGCTCTCTTCGGTGGAGCATTCATTTTATTGTCTGGTGATTTTCACAAACTTTGCCAATTGTTATATCACGTTCGACACCCGCTGATGAACTTAATGCGTGTTTCAAATCATTAGTTCTATTGATTTTGACAACCAATATGCGTGAATTACAAAATGATACATCCGCCGAACGTTTCGCAAAACAATTGCTGGATATTGGGAACAGGAAGATTGCAATAGACAGATCTACACAATGTGTATTAGGTTATCAACGAACTTTTGTAAGATGACATCAATCACAAACGAATTGATTCAAATGGTTTTCTCAAATATCGTGCGGAATTACAAAAATCATCAGTGGCCCAGTGCACGTGCCATATTAGTAGCTACGAACAACGATGTCAATGCCATTAATTACAACATTCAAAACGTAATACCAGGTGAAACGGCAACGTATAAGTCCATCGACACTGTAATCAATCAAGGCGAAGTTGTCAATTACCCAACGGAATTCTTAAATTCACTCGATTTGCTAGGTATGCCACCGCATGTTTCAACATTGGAAATTGGCGTGCCTGTCATTCTTCTCCGAAACATCAATCCACCGCGGGTGTGCGACGGCACAAGACTTTCTGTGAAAACGATGATGACCAATGTCATTGAAGGTTACAATTTTGAATCGAAAATTCAAGGGGGAAGATGTATTGTAGCCTCGTATTCCAATGATCCCAACAGATATTCTATTTGAATTCAAACGTTTGCAGTTTCCGGTGCGACTCGCATTTGCAATGATCATCAATAAAGCACAAGGACAATCGCTACAAGTGTGTGGGCTAGATTTTAAGAATCCCTGCTTTTCACATGGACAACTGTATGTGGCCAGCTTACGTATCGGAAAACCTTCTGATTTATTCGTATACGCACCAGAAGGAAAAACAAAAAATAATCGAATAAATACATTTTTTTTTTTTTTTCCAATAAAAAACGAGCGTTTGTATTGAGTTTTAGAGTTTCATTGAATTTCCTTCCTTCTAAGATCGCGGCAACGCGCGACGGGTCAGCCAGTATATATACATATTATAGTATATTATCGTATACACATTATTTTTATATTTGTTGTGCAATCTGCCTATAACGGACACTCCTCGCGGATGTTCAGGTTCAAACGAAGTCGGCAAATCCATAAGAGGTGCCCCGTACAAAATGTACCACCATAACCTAATATACTTACCCCCGTTTTACAAAGCCTAAACGTCTAAACGGCCGTTAAATCCGCCACGGCTCACGGGACCATCTAATGTGTCCGTTGTAGACGGGTTTTAGTGTTTTTAAAGTCAAACGTATATGTAATGCCATGGTATTTGGCGGTATCACGTATGGATGGATGATGCATCGACGCACATGTATGGATAAAAAAAAAAAAAAAAAAAAGATATGTCGAGCTAATATTTACTTAATGCTTAATGCAAATTTCGTTTAAATCAACTCGTCCATTCCGTTACCTATAATATTTATGGTTATATTACATTGCAGTAGAATCGATGATCGGTCGTATATTTATGGATTCTAGAGTCCACTCGAAAAAATGTTAAGGGTTTCCTCTGGTTTCACTGTGCGATTGTGTTGTCCGTTCCCATGTCACGGGGTAGAAATATTACTGCCCGCGCCTGTAACAGAAAGAGTCCGTTAAAAGCAGGTTTCACTGTACGTAACATTTTCATATTTAAGTTATCGATATAAATTAATCACCCACTTTAAACGGGCCCGGTTTTAGAGATTTCACCAACGGGTGCCAGAGCCCGTTACAATTTCCGGCGGCTTGTACATCGAAAACGTTACGCACTCCGTTTTCGGTTATGGTCTGTACAAACGAAAGTTCTTTTGCTAAGTACTTTGGCGAACGTACAAAAAATAAAAACGACGATCGACAATTACACTGCACGGCAGTAAACGTGTGACGCGAGAGTTCGGATCGTTGCAGGATGAACTTGAACCACTCCCACATCCCGGAGATCACTAGGAAAATATTAAATATATTATCGTGTTAACATCTGTTCGCACGTCGTGTCTGCGGAGATATAATAATACTCCTATTATTCTTATTTTTTATTTTTTTTTTTTAATACATATGTCTTTCCGACCTAGTCTAAGTTTTAGAAAGTCTGTAGGTTATTTTTGTCAAAATAATAATCAAGCCATTAATATTTACCACTACCAGAAAATATGTCTCGGCCCGTATAGTGTACGTCGAGGTTCAACTTTATAATTGTATATTTACATTTTTTTTTTTTGTTTTTTTTTTTTTACTCGACAGATTTTAATCGCAAATTACGTACGTATCGGTACAGTCATAATAGTTCGTGTTTAAAAACTATGAACATAACATTATTATACACGGGGGAAAAAAAAAACCAAAAGTAATAAATCGATTCAAACACAAAACGTCTCTGATAAGATGTTTTATTATTTTTCATAATAACATCAGGACGTGTTGAATATTGATTGAAAAGGACGAGGTAACAAATAATACATTATTTTTTTTATTTTACAACAACAAAACACTCCAGTCACGGTGACTGTTTGCAGATTAAAAGGAAGTAGGTTATAAAATAGATAATATTATTGTAATACGTTACAGAAGGCAAACATTAATCAGATACAAATAATATTTACAAATATTGCGTGTAGTCGATTATACGATGATTAAACAACATTTTTTTTATACACTAATAGACTAACAGTGGCCAGTGGATTGTTAACCAGTACGAATAAACAGGGTAAGGATATAGGGGACGGACTCCCCTCCCCCCCCGTGACCTTTTAACTATTTTGCATCTTAAGGAAATATATTATATGTTTTCGTCATTTTTAACCGAACAACAACAATAAAACATCGAAATTGAAAATAACATAAAACCGTTAAAGCGTAAATATTCTCGGTTTTTTCTACCATTATTAAGGCAACTACAAGAAAAATCAAACAAAATATGACCTCTTCAATGCACCATCTAGATTGAAATACTACGTAAAAGCTATTTAGTTGTTTTTCGATTGGAGCGAGATTTTTAGTGGACACGAGACATCCAAAAAAAAAAAAAAAAAAAAAAAACCCAACCACATCGTAGTAAAACCAATAGATTGTTCGCTATGCTCGTAAACTAAAAGAGAAACTTTAATAGGTACGTTTAATCAGTGGCGGATCCGGAGTTAAATTCGGAGGGTGGAGGGGAGGGGTGCCTTTAAAAATAAAACTAGTTGAAAAAGTAGGTATACGTCCAGCTTTCGTACTTTGTGTCCCGCTGTCCCCAAAGAACCCAAAAATGTCCCGCTTTGAAAAAAAAAAGGGGATCATGGCATTTTATTCCACTAAAAATGAGCAACCAAAAACATTATGTTGGTATGTGTAACACTGGGAATATAGCCGCTGAGGTATTTACACACTTCCACGTGAATTTTCGTATAATTGTCGAGTACATTTTATGTCTGCCAAACAGTAACGTTCCTCCAGTCGAAAGAGTGTGTTTCCCATATGAATAAAATACGGAGCAGTAAAAAAAACTAAATTGGGAGTTCCTGTATTAAAAGCCATTCTGATAACCAACAGTAACATAAACAAGTCGTGTCAACAGTTTCATTCATTTATAAAAACCAAACCGGATATTTTAAAGCAGATTCGCGGATCTGATGAATATAAAAAAAGCAGTCGAATCAACTATAACATTTGTCTGTTGCCATTTTTATATAAAAAATTAATGTTTTTTTTCTAATAAAAAAACCACTGTGTTTTACAGATATTTCTAGCTGTGTCGTTTTACGCGAAAATTATTATCGTTTTCCTATTAAAATTTATTGGTGTCCCGCTTTGAGTATAAACAAATATGGTCACGTTAGGTGTACTCCTAGTGTATGTATAAACGTGTTATTATAATAATTCAGGGGAGATAATCGTCTGGGAAGAGGGCCGAGGGACTTTGGGCTGCCCGCGGATCGACGAATCCCCATGAGTGCCCCATCGATAATGTCGTCAACGCGTGCGGTTTCGTATTAAAATAAAATCCGATCGGCCAAACGCGAAATTGGCGCAACTGCACAAAAACGGAATAGTTTTGCAACAACAATAAATAATAATAATAATAATAATAATTATTATTATCAAAACTCGCGCTGGCGGCGCTGTGATTCACTGACCCACGAGCCCGTTTTGCCTGTAATAATAATAATATATTAAAGACGAGTATAGTGTGTATTTTAACACGGTTATTATTTATAACTTTTGATAATAAATCGCCGTAAATAATATTATTATATTTTATTAATACACACGGGCCGCCATTACGTTTTATAAATTATTAAACCCGCAGTAGCTACAGACTGCGGACCGCTTGCAGCGGCGCGGAGTCAACGGCCCCGAAATACAAATTTCCACGTCGCCGTGTTAATAATGACGTGCCGAGCGATTTTTCGCGATGGTCACGGTGGTCAATAGATTAAAAGAAAGAAAAAAAAAAGAAAAACTTATATAAATAATATACCGTCTATAAATACGACGATATATAAGACGCGGTTATTAGTGTCACAACGTAATAATACCGTTGTGGGTATACGTTACGGCTCGATTCGTCGTCGGTTATTCTCAGCATTTTAAAACGGTCGGGGTTAATCGGCGTTTCGATTGAACGGAAATTGAGTTTTCTATATTCAGATACGTAAACACGGAATAGAAATGTAAAAAAAAATTTGCAAAATATCCAAAAGGTTTCCAGTCTAAAATATTCCGATTAATCGCTTCTCCGTACGTGTCCGGCCTTACCCTACACACAGGACCTACCGCAATTTCCACGGTAAACGGACTTGTCAAAAGTAATTATACACGTTTCCATAAACGCCTTCTTAATCACTCCAACCCACTTATCTCCAGCTTATCCTCAATCACGCTCCCTGAACATCCATCATGAAGACTCCTGCGCCAATGGACTCGAGATTTCTTAAGCTCTACATAGTAACTGCGATCACAACCAATATACGATTTAATTAATAACTAATCGCCGCTGAAGTGCCATCGCAGAATGGTCCCCTCTATCACGCCTGCATGCTTGTAAAAATTCTATAATACTCTCTTCCTTCGGCCTATTGTACTAACTATGTACAGATTTTTGAATATCCTAATACAATTAAAAAGAAAAAAAAAAAAGAAAGATAACTCTCACTATCAGTACACAGCACGGCAGGTAATTAAATATATTAAATACGAAATACTGTCATTCATTGAATTAGAAGTAAAGGTCAAACAACTTACTGCCCCCCCCCACTCACACGCTTATTTGGGCAAAAAACGTATAAAATTTTCATCACATTTTTAAAGAACGCTGCTGGTCAGACGTTTTTGAGGTTTGGAATTTTATATGTAATAACGGGTTATCAAATTACCGTCAAATGTTGTAGAAATTTGAATAGCAATGACACATTGTTGTCACATCGCTCTGTTATAATTATAATAAACATGATTACGACTTAAAACACACTTGTAATATTTTGGGTAAAAATATAAGCGGAGATCAGTTCACAAATTCTTTCCGTAAACTCGAGTGATCAGCATTTAATGAAATAGCGTCTAAGAAAAATATCCGTAGACCTGGATTTTATTATACGCGAAAAAGCGAATTTTTATTTTAAAATTGTAATTTATTTTTGCTACATTGTTTTATTTATAGGAACGCCGCGCTTCCGTTCGTGCACCACTGCCTACGACCCGCGGATCGTCGTTGTTTAATACTAACCTAACCTAAAAAAAAAAAAACGTATAACTAGCAACACTATAGTTAATTTTACAGCAGCAACATTTTCAACATATTTGCTCAATTGAGCGGAACACTGATATTGCCAGAATTGTCCGACATTTTTTCGTTTAGGTAAAATACTTTGTTTAAGATTTCACGTAAATGTGATAAACAGATTATATAACGTTGATTGTTCGCAATAGATTAATTTCATAAAAAGCAATCAATCGAAAAAACGATTAGCGATTAATCGATTAATCGATTTTTCGACTTTTCGATTAATAGTTTTTTCGGTCAATCGATCTTTTCGTTTAGTAAGAATGATTCGATCGTGACAAAAAAACTAATATTTGAACCTAACATTCGAAATACCGATGCATCGAATATAAAATGTTCACGGGCAGTAACAAATCGTGAAATTTGTATATTGAATTTGTAAATTTAAATATAAAACTACCGAGATCAAAATGTTGTATTATAATATTTAAAACAAATTATAATAACCGAAAGAGAGCTGCCCGAGTGTATAATAATATAATTATTTCGAAACACCGCGCGTGAGCCACGAGTTTTACTATCTATCTTTCGGGATTTCCATAATTTTAACCTGAAAAAAAAATACCGTCAGGCATACTTTTCGACCAGTCTACTCGTATTTCGTGTCGGTCGTTTGAAGCACTTTTTCCCGTTTTACATATAAAATACATCGGTACCCGCGGGTTTAAAGTAATAAATTTAAATAATACAAATAGATACTGGGTGCCCGTAAAACTCGCTCCGGCCGAACGCAAAGATTATAAAATACTAGTTTATGAATATTTAAATATATTTCTATTTTTTTTATTATTATTATTATTATTATTTTTTTTTTTATTATTATTATTATTATTATTATTATTTTTATTATTATTATTATTATTATTATTATTTTAGTTTCATATTTCAATACTAACTGCAGGTGTGAATGTGTAATTTTTTGACGGCCTTCTCGTAAAACCGCTTTTTTTTTCTTTTTTTTTTTTTCGATTATTTCATAGCCGTCCAAATGTCACGTAGATACGTCCGCAAAGACAAGACGTCACGTCGTTTGTCACATCACATTTGATAACGATCGTCTTAACTATACTCGCTAAGATGCGCATAACACAAAAATAATTTGGTAAACGGTAAACATCTACAATATTAGGCAATCACTTGCAGGCACATAGTATGTACTTCTACACGAGCTATATTAAATAAAAGGAAATTTCAACAATAGGACAAATCAAATCGTATTAATTTTGTAAATAAACGATACATTAATATATTAAATATTACAATGTCAGTGTAGGAGAATACACTAATCCTTTTTGATTCGGGACAATTTTTATGAACTTTTCCAGTGCTCGAATTGGAAAAAATAAAATAAAAGTACAAGCACTTACGAGACACGAAAACGATTGCGTCATTTTCAATTATTAAACTCAACCAAACCCGCGGGGTTAGCTTGGTCCACCCACATCTTCCTCACACCACTTATCAAACATAATTTCATAACTATAATTACTCCTAGAGGTACGTTGAAAAACCACCGAGTTACGGCCATTTATTGAAATTCCTTGAAATCTCTTTTATTTTTAAGTAATATAAAACTTTACACGAGCCTTATTTTATGGAATATTCGGGAATCAAAAAGCTGATGTGTCGATAAACTCTGTATTATTATGCACACCTATTGCTAGGCAGTGATGAAGTCAATATAGAGATGGCAGTATTGTCACTTGTAAACCAACAATTTTATTCAAGAGGCAGAGTCTGGCCGACGGTTGTTATTGAATTCGAATTTCAATGTTAACAAATTTGTGATTTGTATTGTGCGCGCCGTAAGACGCCGCGGTCCAAGAAGTCACGTCGAATTACAAATTACAAGAGGGCGAGTAAAGGAAAATGAATAATAAACCCGAGCGGAAATCCCAATAATTAAAGTGATAATATTAATAATAACCGCACGGAGACAATTGAAAAATTGGATTTAGACAATGCGGATGTTTGCGATAAACTCAAACGCATTACCAATTAATATCCGCTCGGTTATTTATCGTTAAACCGACGTTTTTAAAACGCATCGGCTATCTGTGTACCGTGTTTGATTAAATATTGTATTTACCTCCGTGCCCACATATAATACTATCTGAACATTGTTCAAACAACAATATTATTAATACTATGCGTTTTTTATTTGCTACTGGTTATCTCCACAAGTCCTCCGCCAACCACGTAGTAACGTTCGATTATCGTAATCCCGATTATTTAACAAAATTGTTTGTGTGCAATTGTTTTCTTTCTTTCTTTTTTTTTTCTTTATTTATATAAAGATTAGATGCGAACGTGTTGTTTCGTTTGAATTTCTACGAGTTTGAAAACATAACCAATCCGATATAATTTACTAAAAAGTATAAACTCGGTATAATTATAGTTAATAGTTATGTAATTATATTATATCGCCTCACAAATACCGATTTTCCAGATAGGATGCTCCGGTTTCTGAATTCATTTTGGATCTATTTAGTGCGTCGGCGATGTCGTTTTTTGTGATTTTCGTTATAGTTTTTCTAACGATTAAGATAATAAAAATGCAATGGTTTAGCATTATTTTCGATTTTTTCATTTTATTGTGCTGCGTCAGGTAAAATACTAGTGGATGCCGACTGAAATGTAATAATATTCTAATTTTGCAGTGTTTAAGATGAGCGCGTATTATCAATTTTATTATTTGTTCGTTCTCACAGATCAGCAACAGTTTAAAAAAACCTCCAACGCGGTACAGAAATAACGACATGTTACGCCAACTAATAATTTATAATTGTTATAACTACCTACTGATAAATACAACTACAATTGTACATTTATATTCGTCCGTTTACGCCGTGATATTTTTAATAGTTATACCAAATCACGGTTTTTAATATACCGTACATTTTTAAGATTTTGGATTCTAAGTGAAGCGTGAAACTTTTTGGCTATGTGTACATTTTTCATTTTTTGATGTCTGCGATCATAAATTTCATGGAGTCGTATTAGGCGATTTTTTCTGGTTGGGGTGCACTGTGGAAGTCATTATGTAATTTTCCCCGTGGTTTTTTAATAATGGGAGAAAAAACAGGAATATTTATGTAATAACGCTAGTGTCTGTTGTTTTCGATTCGATCATTTTGTTGTAATTCAGTGAAAAATAATCGTATAGACCTGAAACTTTCCACCGAATACTCGAATATCGGCACATTCTAGAGGTATTGCAATTTTCAATATATTCTGGCGTTTTTTGAGTTATTGATATGTATGTATCAATGTATTTGTTTGATCTTCTGTTTTTTTTTTTTTTTTTTTTTTTTTTTTTTAATGTGGCTACAAATTTTATTTATTATTATTTTTTTTTTATCAGCGTTTTAAATTAAAAATTTGTTAAAAAAAACATGATTTATTTTATAGTTTCAAATGAATACTATTGAAATTTATCATAACATGTTCACCCGAAATTCGCTCAAAGTCGTTTTTCGTTGCAATGGATTATCGTCATTTACAGACACGGATTTGAACAGTGCCGCGCCCATGTGTGATGTCTGTCGAGTTTTTTTTTTTTCGTTTCTTATTTCATATGGAAAATTATTTAGGCATGTTAAAAGTTGATTTTTTAATGAATAGGTATATATTTTTTTTTTTTTTTTTTTTATAGTTAGCATCGTATTATAAACAAGTTTTTATATTTAAGGTTTTAATATGCATATAAAAAATATAGGCTTCTAATAAAACGAGCCAAATATTTTCTCTTTAAATTAAATATTAAAATATATATAGTTAGGTAGATGTGTAAAAAAAAAAACTAGAAAATCCATTATAAAAAATTGGAATTAGATTCCATTAAAAAAAAAAAAAAAAACAAGTTTTTAATAGCATTTCTTATAGATAAACGTGTTTTTTTTTTTTTTTTTTATATTAGTAGTCGATTTGGTAGATGAAACATTCTTCAAGGATATTTTTTTGTTGAATTTGAATTGAAGTCCTGTCATGAAAGAATAATACATGCCTTTAACATTATATTGTTTATTTCTTATTATTATTATATATTTTTTATAACTTTTATTACAATAATAAAGTATTACTGTATCAATGTTTGTTTACTATTTTTTTTTTATAAATTAATTGTATATATTATGATAAAAAAAAAAAAATGCGTAGTTCATTTGTAACCAAAGCACGAAACGAAATCAATTCCTATACAAAATGTCGCCTAACGCGGAATAATTATATTTTAAAATTCTATTATATATTTCAAGTTGATATTTATTACGACTACTGGAGTCCCGATTTATATTCTCAAAAAACGCCCAAAAAATATGATTGCCAATATTCTCTAAAAAAAAACCCTACAAATATTTTCATTGATATTCGCTTCAAAATTAGAAAAATGGTCAATAAACATCAGTACATTGACATAAATATGCAATTTTGTTTTATTAATATTTATATTTTCTATTACAATATTTCTTAAACAATTATTTAAGTGAGGTATAAACTTGCATAATGGAATAATAATAATAATAATAATAATTGCACTATGGTAGCAGTAGGAATATAAACCAACAATATTAACTATAAAAAAACCATACAAAAAAAAAAACAATATTCCTTTGGTATATTTTAATTATAGTGAGGTAAAGTTTTATAACGGCGACTTAATAGTACTATCACTGCGTGATAGATACTTTTTTTAATTTTTTTTTTTTTTTTAATAACGTTTTCAAAATTAAAACAAATAAGTATGTTTTTCTCGCGATTTACAAAATACTAACTGACGAAATATTCCAAAATATGCAAAAAAAAAAAAAAAAAACTAAACGTTTTCCTGTGAACTTACCTAACACTCTCTGTTTTGAATAAATTTGTATTAATAAACTTTTATTACTCTCATAAGACGTGCACGTACTCAATAAAGATATAAATCCGGTCTATAGTAATAAATGTTGAAAACGTATCCGCTATCTATGTACAATACGAATCGATTCGGCCGGTGTCACGAATTATTATTATTGCTGGTCGGTTGGTTGTCGATTTGAGGGGATTATTATATTACTGCGTTTTATCGCAGTACTTATAATACCTAAATGTTACTTACGGTAGGCCACCCCAATAAGCTGTGATAATATTGTTGAATACCCACCGCGTGACGTTACGTTTGTCGTTATAATAATTTATAAAAAAAAAAAAAAAAATAATAGAATGAAAAACAGCAATTCAAATTGCGAATTTGATATTTTTTCCAATATAAGTGTAAACGCAAAACGCGTTCGTGAAAAAACACGCACAATCGTATTGTTCCCGTTCGATTTTTATTCAACGAAACAGTTTTACCGAACTTTGCCGATTTAACCGCGACGATCTATCGTTGCGTATCATTTTTTTTTTTTTTTTTTCCCCCCGCTAAATCCCCAGGTACCTATTCGTATTTCTCGCCATTCAACAGTCGTTTAAAACTTCTATATTTGGAATAATGCACTATATCATTTGCATCATTTCAAACCGTCGTAAATAGTATTATTGTGGTTATTTTTCCTGTTGATCGGAATCGCCGTTGAAATTTTTACGGCGAACGTGGATGACACGTGTGCAAACGAACTTTGGGTTATTCCTACGATAAATTACGCCTCGTGCATCCGTTAGGAAACCCGGGAAACTTTTTATTGGTGGGTTCAAAGGGCACCGATTATAATTATATATTTATAGCACAGTTGGGACATTGAGAGAGAGGTCGTTTGAATATATACGCGGATCGCCGGCACCACTATTTCAGACGAGTCTTTTGAGTAGACCAGCTCAGATCAACTTCACTCTAAACCGCTATTTGAACTATACGTAAATTAATACGATTATCCGGAGTGTTGAAATCAATCGATTCAGAAAATCTGTTGTTTTATTATTTTTTTTTATTTTCTTCTTTTAAAACGTTTAATTTGGATTGAACGTTGCCGGTGGTAATATCAGTCAAACGAAAAATCATCGACGAAAAGGGAGCGTCTGCAGTACGAACGTCTTTACCGCCGAGGACCAAGCTGTCGACGACGACCAATCGACATAGTCAAATAGCAACGAGCCAGGGAAGTTATACAGTGGAACAGCAAACGTCGCCTTATTGTAATTGATATAATTCATAAGAAGGAATTAGTTGAGGGCAAAAAGGATAAATAGGTAATTCCAATTTATATACATCGCAAGACTCTTATTATTCACCACCGTGCTACTAAAAAAAAGAAAAAAAAAAAATCCTGTAATATCTGTTCTATTTTTATCATTATTTTAATATATTAGAATAAAAAATATTTCGGTATATTACAAATAATCGTTACATATCAAATTTGTCAGGCTTTTATTTGACAAAACAAAAAAAAACAATGAATTCGTACGCAATGTATGTAATTATTCTGATAATTGGGACGCTAGACTATATAAGTGCTGCGTGTTTACCAGTAACATTGTCGTCGTCGGTGATACGTTCGTTTGGTAAAGAGGCGTTTTGCGTGTTCGCGTTGAAAGATTTCCGTATCGCACAAGACCATAGGTTTTGTAAAGACGGGTCATACGTGCACGGAAATTATTGCGGAGTTGGAAAATGTAATATATTCGGATCTAATTGCGACGGTGGGTGCCGAGATTCGAGCCATGCGAGATCGACACCTAACTGCGACGATATATACGAGCAACGCGAAGAAATTATTTCCAGATACGAGTATTGTACAGAGACCGAATTAGACGAACCGCCACAAGTGGATGTGATGGGCACCGGTGGATTGTTGCGCGGCAAACACTTTAAGAACGACTGTGCGTTCACGTGTGAACAAGCGCGATATAAATACGAATCGGTAAGAGAAGATTGCCGAACGGCCAATGTTGGGTTAATAACCATGGAAATAATATCAATGGGTATATTAACGCCCATTATAGCACCCTCTATGGTACAATGTGGAATAGTCGAGCTCGTATATAAAAAGCGAATGGACGAGATATGCGATTCGTAAAACAAAAAAAAAAAAAAAAAAAAATGTAAAAATCCCCGTACAAACACTACTAATTCGATAATTCTAAAGTTTGGGTATAATAAGTATACCCGAAAGGCGATTTCACCGGGGTTACATTCTATTTTATTTAACTTTTTTCGTAGATTATTCATTCTATTATTTATTCATCCCAATGGAAATATAGTACCTATATAGGAGGAAATAATCACGTTTCTACGTTGCTTCCATCAGTTGTTCTAAGCTTTTTCCGACAATCGTTAATTCTATAAAAGCAACAAAATACATTAACATACATATTCTGGAATATCGTAAGAATCGGACATCACAAGTGAATTTTTTTTGTATTCGGTTTTTTTTTTTTTTTTGTTGTTCTTAAATTCTTTATAACTTGTTACAATAGCTCTTTTACGGGGGACAGTCCCTGTATGATACTTGCGGGATTATTAGTGGAAGTAATCGAAATGACTCAGCACTACCTCCAAATAATGGTTAGGGTAAACCGTAGTGGTTAGGTATACGAGGGTAATTAAAAAAATATTTATATATGAAAAATTAAAAAGTATATAAATTTACGTATTTTGAGGAATTATAATTTAGATATTAATATTTGTATTCAATTTGTAATCACTTATCTATATTATCGAATTTATCAAATGTATTACTGTTATACATTATATACACGGATATCGGGATGTTCATTATAATATTATATTCATTACGCACAGCATTGTAGTGTTTTGCACTAAATTATATTTATCTGTTTGAATTGTATAATTTCAATCTCGCGGCGATCATGTTCATATTATTACTATACCGTGTTCAATATTTGGCACTGATCGCATTTTATTATATATATATATAACACATTATTATATTATAATATTATTAATTATTGTAATAAAATATATTAATACGATAATATATTTAACGAAATCTAACAGATAATGCGTGTACTATAACCCGTAATTATATATGTAACGATGCACCGTCATATTATCCATATAAACATGTTGTTTATTTATGACAAAAGCCTTTTCTATTTTTTTATTTTTTTTTTTATTAGCGGGGAGGTGCTACGGTTCTTCCTATTATTGTTAATATTCACGTTTGTGGTCATAGGTATTATATATATATATAGAAAAATATATGACCAAAATTAACTAACGCGGATAGAGTTCTAGACGCATTTGCCGAACAAGACAGACGTGCAATTCTTGTGTAAAGTACCCGTAGTATTGTATTAATTATTATTTATTGTTATAAAACGTAATAAATCTAAGGGTTCAATTGTTATTTTTGCTCAAAAAAAAAAAAAAAAAAACAACCAAGAGTATCCACACTACATACAGACACACCGGTACATGTATATGTCTTGTTTCTACTGAATATAGTTGACATAAGAATGTCGACGTCAATTTGGTATTAGATACGAGGATTAAACTGTAGGTAACTGTAGGTTCGCCAGACGCATCAGCTTCTGCCTCAGGAACGGGTGCCAAAGCAGGTGAATACAATCATACTCGCGGTACAAAGACCCGTTGATACGAATTCCGAGGTACAATGGTTTAGTGACGAGAAATCGGAGCCACCTTTTTACTACCGAATTTATCACGTCAAGTAGGTCGATTTATTATGAATTAAATGTCGTTTAATGTGAACATTGAACGCAAGATCGTCATCCAGTTGGCGGGGCAGTTCCGATACCATCGAGTTAACGTCCACTGGAATATTGATTACTTGCCCGGCGATACCATTAGAACCGTGTAAAAAAACGTAGTCGGCGAATTTGCATAAATGGAAGACGCGGTGACACTAATCGTTCAGAGATAGGATCGAGAGGCGGTAAATCAGATGGAAACGGAGAGGATAACAAAAACCGTTAATCGTAGCAAAACGGGGGAACTTTGTTACTGAGCAGAGTTTTACAACAAGTATTGCACACGCTCATATTATGAGAATCTGAGTCTGGGTATTTTTCGAGCAAAAAATCTACGGCTTTCTTGGGGAACGTGCTTCGTATCTTTCTCGAACCAAAGGCGATCGCAAACAGCGCAGGGGAAACACCGAATTTGTTTTGGATAAAACGAAAATTGAATTCGTTATCAGCTAGGGGAAATTCGTCAATACGGACATTTCGCGGCCGTTCGGTTATCGGAATGACGATTTTGAGCTTGTTCTTTAAACCAGTGGTTCTCAACCGGGGTGACATGTCACCCTTGGGTGACATGGATCCAATGTAGGGGTGACAAGAAAATCTTGGAAAAAGTTTAAAAATATAGACATTTTTTTGAAAAAAATCGTATTATTGAATTCCACAACTATGTAAAAATCATCAGAGTCAAACTTCTCATTAATTTTTAAATTTCATAGTTTATTCAATTATTATATATTATCAATAATCTTAATTATTTTTTTTCCAATTTAAAATTTCAATGTTTATTTAACAGTAAAGCAAAAATAAAATGTGTAGTTATTATTTTTCTGCGTACTGTATTTTTTATAGGGCTTGTATTTTATATTATTATTATTTTGATGTTAGGGAGACGTAGTGTTGGGTTATCGTAGATGAGGGTGACATGAATCCAAAAAGGTTGAGAACCACTGCTTCAAACGAGCGGTCGCGCTTGCGTAATTTGTCGACTTCGCGATATTTTTTACACTTTTCGGCATTACTTTTCGCCGGCTTTGGTGCCATTCGAATCTCGTAAACGTAAAAACGCTTCAAATTTTTCAGAATCAGTAGTATTTGAACAGAATGGCGTATCGCGAATAAACAGAAAAAAAACTCATCGCTATGCCGCAATTCATTGTCGCGCTTACGTTTACGATATTCACGCATTGACTCGGCTTTACGTTTCGGAGCCATAGTCTAATACACACACACACACACACGATTATTCCGTATGAAACTCCAGCGCACAACTGATGAACGATCAACGAATACGGAAAACAAATACGGTATAGCAGCGGTGATAATTGGTGTGTGTGTATATATAATGTCATGGTAACATTCTCGGTGTCGGACAAATTAACAGAACGACCCCCAGCCATAAGACATATACATGTCAAAAAAAAAAAAAAAAAAAAAAAAAACATTAACTTCTCAAGGAGACCGGCCGCACCGCTATTTCAGACGGATTAAGACCAAGAGTCGGGTAGTGCCTACGATCCCGTTCACGTCTATTGAATTATACGTAAATAAATTAAAATTGTTTAAAGTGTAAAATAAATCGATCAATACGGAAAAGACGAGCTCGAGTGCGGACAATTGTGCACGGTAATTATTTATTGATAATATCGCCGAAAGGTATCTTCATTATCAATCTGTATTTCTCAGTGGCGTGTATACAGGAATTTTCATTAGGGGCGTGGGGGGACATATATTCATTATTTCTAAGCGAGGATAAAAATCAATGTTTAAATTGCATTTCATTTCGTCTACAAAACAATGTCTAGTTTCTTTCCTAGGCCAGCCGTAGTGACCATAAACCTAGCACTATCAGCTACAAGGTACAAGGTCTGTGATAGTGATTAGTGACTTCTCCGACAAACTGATAAGGGCGTTAGCTATCGGTTGGCACTACAGTATCGTGGCATTCCAGTTCTTATCAGTGTACCGAACAATTAAACAACATTATACCATATCATATCGAATTGATAACAAAAGATAATCATGTTTTCTTATATTCGTCCGGTTAACAATATTAATTTATTATATTTTATATCAATAGTAAAAAATAATAATAATTAAAAAGTTACGGGTGGGGGGGGTCATCCCCCCTCGTGTCTACGCTTATGATATTTCCACGTGCGTACCCAACTTGATCATCCGAACGTATCTAAAATACATAACTAAATTATTGATATCGGAGACATGAGGGTTTTCCTATAAAGCGTGTTTTTCCAGCGAAAAAACCCCGGTCAATTTAATTTAAAAAAAAAAAAAATTAAAACCGGTCGCACCATTTTTTTTTATAGAACTGTTATCAATGTTCGGCAATTAATAAATGTGAACAGTTTGTAAAGAGCGACGAGCAGTAACAAAATGGAAATTTCATAGTTAGATTTGAACTCGCAGAAATCGTATCGGCCGACAAAAAGTTTTCAACCGTTAAAACAATATTGTTCCTCTGTCTATTTTTTTACTTATACACACAGCTGACGAATACATAATCGAATAGGCGGTACGTTAAGTGTATGCTAAAAAAAAAAAAAAAAAAATGCACTCGATTAATTATCGTAACGTAATTTGCATGTGATAGGAATGCATCTGGTTTCGGTCGAGCCGTTGTTGATAGGCTAAAACTAGCAATTGGCAATTCTTTAAAAATCGAAACATGCCTTGTTTTCATTAATTGTATTTGATTTTAAATTCAACCATAAAATGCGTTATTGTTATTGTTTTTACGTATACAATGCGCCTTCTATATGTACGCCGGGGACTTATCGAATTTATCGCCACACGTTTCTGTTTTTGCCCGGACTGCGAAATTTTACACAAGACCGGCAACTGCAATGTCGCCGCACAAATCAACACATTCAACAATAATGTCGAATTCCCTCCCGAGATAATGAAAAATAATCGAATTCCGCTGGTTTTTATTCGACTCGCACACGCGGGGATAATGACTACAAATATTCGTATATTAATTACATTTTTATGTTTTGATAAACAAAAAAAAAAAAAAACACCCTTTTCGTTTTCGAAAAATTTCTAGATGCCCATTTTAGACAATTTATTCATATGAACATTTTGACGGATCGGATTTTTTTTTTTTTCAGTTTACAGAAAAATAGTGTATTTATTTAATACCGTAGCAATAGTGTTTTGCAATGTGTTTTTTCACGTGTTTCTCATCGCGTTTACTACTGATAGGTTTTGTTTATCTAAACACTATTATTCAATATGTAATTATTCTATTTAATATCGAAACAGTATTATAATTATAACACGAGACCAATGAAACTAAAAAATTGAAACGTCAAAATTTTCAGAAGACCTAACTCTGTAAAACGAGAAAAATCTTCAATTTTTTCGAAAATAAAATGGTTTTTTTTAAAAAAAAAAAAATGTTTACCAAAACATAACAATTTATCACGTACATTTACTATGTGTTGTAATATTTTGATTATAATAATATATTGGTCCAATTAATAATCTAAATAAATAATTATTATTATTTATTATTGTCAATTATCGATCGTCGAATGAATTAAATTGTAAAAATGCGTTAAAAAAAATTGTTACACTCAATGGTTTTCTCTATTACTATTAAATACACATTTTGGTGACGCTTATTGTGTCAAATGTTCGTGCATTGACCAAAAAACATTGTGTTAAATCCAAAAATAGTACGTGATATTTAGTGTTCTAACTGTTTCCGACAAAATCTAAACTTCAAATGCTTATAAAAATAAATTGTGTTTTATAGATTTTTGATATTTTTATATGAACAAAGGAACACCTTATGACGAACATTGTGTAAAATTTCCAAGCATTTTCGAGAAATTAAAATAAAAACTTAGAAAAAAAACCTCGAAACGCCAAACCTATTGC
This sequence comes from Tuberolachnus salignus, assembly GCA_956483605.1. NCBI lineage: Eukaryota > Metazoa > Arthropoda > Insecta > Hemiptera > Aphididae > Tuberolachnus > Tuberolachnus salignus. Next base: position 44,219,008 of record OY101432.1, read on the forward strand.
TCGGAGCGAGAAAAATTTTTTTTTTTTTTTTAAAATAACCCTTTATATTAAAATCAATACTAGCTACGCTAATTTCGGAATCTAAAAAAAAACGAAGAAATAATTTCTATCGACAATAATACAATAATTATAATATACAGTTGACTAGAAAGAAAGAAGATAGAGTAGAATTCGAGAGAACAACACTTCAAACAATATTACGATAATCGCGATCGACGGAATATTATTATTATTATTATTATGTTCGTTGATAAAAACAAATAAATAAATAAAAAATATAATGTAATATTTCGAATTGCACTCAATTAGTTTTATATTTCGTATTATTATCGCTAATTTACAATAATATTACACGTTCACTTGACTACGTATATTGCACAATAAAATTGATTTCATTTTTATCGGCATTATTATGCGCGGTAAAAACATTTTGTTATACATTAATATGGATTTATAATGTTACACCGGACGCCGCGGTTTTACACAATAATATTATAATTACGAATACAACAAAATCGAATTCTCACTTGAATTCGAATATATTTGAAACCAAAATGCGTTATTTACGATGTTCAAACGGGAACACTTATCAGTAGTTGTTGCTTTATAACGTTAAAGAAAAAAACAAATAAGTCGGAATATAATATATCGTTGGACTGCATTTTTTTTTTTTTTTTTTTTAATTTCTTTTGGAATAATTTTCGTAGTAAACGAAATTAAAAGTTATCATAATTGCAGTGATGTCACATCACGATAAACCGAATAGTTAAACGTTTTCTTATACGTAATGCGATTATTGAATATACTGTTTTTGCGCATAGGTACATTGGAAAAAAAAAAAAAAAGTTTGAAAATTATATTGCGTAACGTTCGATTCTCGCTACACAAATACCTACTTATTGTATTGATAAATTACAAACAATACGGCAAAACATAATCGTGCGGTTTATTTAATCCGTATATCCGTATCAGTATAGAAATATGTTATTTGTGCACCTACTAGGTGCGTAAACCACATTTTAAAAATAAATCTAATAGAAATTCGAACGATTACATTACAATTATATCCACGATTTAGTTCAAATTTTAGGTTATGCTGCTTGTTTAAGACCTTTCTCAGGTTAGGTTATGTTAAGGTTAGGAACTATTGCCTCTAGCCCTCTTCGAAATGATAATTTCGCAGCCCTTGACTTCACCGAGGTGAGCAACTGTTCGCTGTTGTAACGAGGAAGACACAGGGTACACAGAGTAATTTAGTTCAAAAAATTGTTTGCAGGCAGCAAGATAAACACAACGCGCACGCGAGTCACGTGTGTGCCCGATATAAATTTTGATAATTTATAAATCCTCCGGCCCGTTATCTTGTCTTGGATCCGCCTCTGAGACATGCTAGTGGGTTTGTGTGTTATTTTTCGATCATTAATATCATAATTACTTCATAGGGTCAAATTTAAGAAATTTAATCGAATTTTACACACAAAACCCGTGGGGGGGGAGGGCGGGTTGATCCACCACTTTAGTTTAGCCATTTACAATTAATTCTACTTTAATTCAGTACCTATTTTATATTATACTAGTCTGTGGACCCTTCCCCCGCCCTATGCACACTATTATTTGTATAGGGGGGGGGGTGCTTATTTTGCTTTTTTTTTTTTATATAACAACAATGTTCTAGAAACTCTGTCCGCTATATTTTATACATAATATATTATATTATATTAGTAATGAAGAGAACGAATATTATATTTAACAACAGGGTATTGTTCGTCTCTCGTAGTTAATTGACATTTTATATTCGTTAACGACTGCCGATTTTCGTTCTACCGTCAACGCCGTCAAAATGCGTTTCAAATCATTGTTGTCGATCTCGTCCCGAGGTTTTAACTGACTAAAGACGATTTTACAGAAAGACGTCTCGCAAGTGTAACAGGCTGTTTACAAGGACGATCGCCGATCGTTGAACGATATTAAAAATAAGCTTGTTAAACTATACTTACTATTAATGGTTTGCCTACAGCCGAATCGACCATTAGTGAAGTGAATATATTTCTGTTGTCGATCAAATCAAAATTAAAGGAGTGTTTTTAGCCCCGTGCGCATCACGCATATCGTACACTGTACGTAGATATAATTTATGATGCTCTTGTATCCTTTTTTTTTTTTTTTTGTAAGAATTGTTTATTGCCCTTTCAGCGTGTCTATTTTAATAAGCACGATACGAATAAATACGCATAAACCCCGTTGTTAAACACTTAAATCATACATGCCTAACCCATACACGTATAGGTACTATGCTCTGAAATTGTCAAGCGTGTCCGATTTATTATTTTGTTTCGGTAAATATAATATTAAGATTTTTATTATCTTCGTGTGCGGAAAAAAAAATAAAAAAAATGTATTATTGTAGTTCAGCAAAAACCGCCTTGTATGTGACGCACCTACCAATCTATATGATTATACGCGCATTTGTAAAATCTGAATGCAAACATAGATACCTCCTATATTATAGGTTATACAACACTTTACTATTATCTGTATTAGTAATAATTTGTCCACGTGATTGTGTCAAGGTTAACTAAATACGGACTACCTATACGACAAAAGGAAAAACATCCACTACTAATATCAATGTAAAATCGATTTTTGAGTAGAACAAATACAATTTTAAAAATCGTATCATACGTATAATATTACAATATTCCATAGCCTTACAAATTTCAATTATATTAAAATATATAATTACAATTTAAAATTATATTTTGATAACTTTTTATACTCTTGGTATGGTTGTAGTTTGTCTAGAAAAAAACTCTCTTTTTTTTTTTTTTTTTTGAATTCCAACACTCAATTTCGATTGACTTCCAATAATTTATAGATAGCACCGGCATCAAAACAATCGAGTACTCGAACTATAATTTATTGTTAAATACATATAACATTTCAAGTTTTCCGCATATTTAGGATAAAAAACTACATAACGTACCACATTCTTAATTATTGTACATTTTAATCGGTATAATATATACTTACCGTATTATATTATATACTTATAATCTCTTATGAAACTCGTATTTTGTTTAATAGGCTTAATAGTGTTTTTTTTTTTTTTTTTGGTGTTTTTTGCTTACGAACTATACGAACCGTGTTTGTCTTACACAATAAACACTTAGAAATTATAAAGGTTATTCATTAAATACATATAATTTTTTTTAAATCTAGCTGCGTTTTTGAAATTGTGTACTTTTACCGCTTATATTATTAATATAGATAATAATTAGTCAAATTGACATTATTTAAGATATATATATATATATACACATATTCCGCCACCCGATGTATTACCTAACGGTTCTTCCGGGTGGCGGGTGTATTACAGGTTCAAAAAAAAAAAAAAAATAAATAAAAAATGATTTATATATCTATATATTGAAAATACTTAATGTTAATGTTTGTCGGTTGTGGTATTTGATGACGTATTCATATTATTATAATTTATTTGTCACGAATGTACACATTCTACGGTAAATAAAAAAAATATATAAAATACAAAAAAAAAAAAAAAAAAAATCCAATTAAAAATAATTAATTCAACTATCATCAGAATGAGTAGGAGGCATCTATCGTATACGATAGGGTAATTTTTTACGTACGATTATTATTATTATTATAATTACAATATGTAAAGCAGGTGGTACCAATTACTGAGTTCGTCTAATGCGATAATTGTATAACGACACTCAACAATAATTACCGTCTGGCTATATGTGAATTTCCGTATGCGGCATTACAAGTACAATGCAATATGTGTAAGTACGCCCGGCGTCCGTTATACAGACTTGGATAAATTACTATTTTTTTTTTTTTTTTTTTCAAATTATATTGAATAAATATTCGTAAATACAACAATGAATAGTTACCGACTTATTACAAATGTCGGGCGCACGTGCAATTGTTATATCCGCATTTAAAAAAAAAAAAAAATTTAAATCTGAATGAGATTAGTTTAAATCGTGTACAATAATGTGCGCAGAAAAAGCATTTATTTAATGAACATGTAACGTACAGATGAAATGAAAATGGAATCGGAGTGAGTAGCTATAAAACGGAAACCAACGGGTAAAAGGTCAAGGACGGGATTACAGATGACTTGGACAATATGGGAAATATTTATTGAGAAGAATATGTTTGGGAAATTGTGTTGACAGCTGACGCTCTCGAAGAAGTGCCAGAGAGAAAGACATAGATTATTGTAAAAATATAATTTAAAAAAGTGGAGTGCACTTTTACGCACTTTTAAATTGTAATTATTATAGAGACAATTATTACGAGTGCGCTTCGATAACTAAATTGAATAATTACTTTTATATTTTTTTTTTTTCAAATTATATTGAATAAATATTCGTAAATACACAATGAATAGTATTCCCGAATACGTATCCGAGAACTTTACAACAACGGTATTTTCAAAATATCCCGAATACTCTGCGAAACCTATTTATTATGCATGTTTTGCGAATGCAATTTAAACATGAAATCGTTAGGTTGTGTTCAGATACTAGACAATATACGACGATAAAATACGATCGTGTATTATTGTATTTCGCACGATATATTTGTTTGATTTACCAGTGTATACAGAAAAACTGTTGTGAATTTAGAGAATTTATTACTGTGTAGATATTTCGTTTTTCTGAAGTTTTTTTTCTTCTGATTATTAGCATTAACTTACAAAGGAAAATTTAAAAAACCACCTCTTTAATGCACGACATATTTTTTTTTTTTTTTATCAGAAATCCTCGTTGAAACCGATGATCGGAGTAAGATTTTAGGTAGAAAAGTTGTTCGCAGACGGGGAAAAAAAGCACACACAGTCTCGAACTCATACATTCCTCGTTAATTTCGGAATTTAAATTTGAAAATAAAAAAAAAAAATGACTAACGAAAACGATAAAATATAATCGGAATTAAATTAAGGAAGTACTTTTTCAAAATATAAACTATAATATAATATCGTAATGTCGTCTATACGTATTTTTCGATCGTTTAACTTGTATTTGTCGTGTAATTTGGTCCGTTTTGATATGTATTGTTTTAGTATATGACGCACCTAACCAATGGCGTCGTGAACATGATCCTGAACCCTAAGCAAAGTATCCAAAAATGACCGCCTCACTTCCTCCCCCCCTCATTTTATAATACCTTTTTTTTTTTTTTTTTTTTTTTTTAGCAATGTAATATAATAAATAGTAAAAACATATATTGTGTATGTATTTTAAAATTGCTGTAATTGCTGCAGCTATTAGGTATGATTACCTACATACGTCACACGAGCGTACGTACGGCATTTCAGTTATTTTACCTCGAGATGTGGTGTGTATGTACTTTTTAATCACTATTATTCCTTTTACGTAGAGATATAATATTTGTTTTTGGCGGTATTGAGGCATTAATAATAATATTCTGTACCTAAAAGGACCGATTCCCCCTCGTATATTTCAGCTCGCAGAGCTTCCCAGAGATCCGCGGAGGTTTTCGACGATATTTCATCTGACTCTTAATTGTTGATACCCATATAGTAAATACACGCGGCTCGCAGTAGATTTTAATGTGGCCCCCGCAAAATCGTCGATTACTTAAGTGTATTATAAGGAAAAAAAAAACATTTTAAATATTCTGTTCTCTACGATTACGAGGACATTATTCATGTCCTCGCTTTTCGGTAGTGCCTATATTCGTGAACGATTGTTTTCAAAAACGAAAAACGCCAAATGTAAGAATCGGTCCGATATTTCAGACAATCATCTTGGAATGTGTTTGACGATCGCCACAACTTCAATACTATTGATTCATTTTTACTTTCGCAAAAAAAGCAATTTCAAATTTCACGTTACTTTTCAGCTTGGTATAAGCTGTCTTCTTCTTTTAATCATAAATAAATGTATTTTTTTTTCCGGGTTATTGTAATAAATAAATAGTAAATGCAAAATACTTCACTATTCACTTTATTGTATAATTATAAATAAAATGTATTATTGTAAAAACGCACGTGGCCCTCGACGACTTCTATTCACTTGATGCAGCCCAGTCATCCCAAAAGGTTGGACACCCCCGGCGTATACCAAAAAAAATTATAATATTACCACGCGATAACGTTTGGCCGATCTCGAGAATATATTGTCGGTTTCATTAGTCTATATCGGAGTTTTTTTTTTACATGTGTTTGTTCTGTTTTCATTTATAGCCCAGTGTAGTAATTATATATAAAGTGCTCGTTCCGAATTTTTAGATTTGTTTCTGTAGGCGTCGACGCCTACACACCCAGCGGCGCAGCCCGGATATTATTTCGGGGGGGGGGGATTACATTTGAAATTCTCAGTTGTAATGCGATATTGTTTTTATTGGTTGAATTAAATAAACGTCATCTTAAAAAAAAAAAAAAAAAAATATGTATTTCGAATACATTTCGGGAGGGAGTAAGGGGCCCCTAACCTACCTCCCCCCCACTGTGCAGACGTACAGCACGTTTGACGTTTATCCGTTTTCACCATTAAGCAGAACTTAATTCGACGTGTCGAATTCTTAGCGGTGTAATTCTTTATAACCGGCGTAGCCGTCGCCATGTAACTGATCGTCAATAAAACCGTCCATTTTTTTTTTTTTTTTTTTTTTTTTTTTATAACATTACCTAATGCCCCCGTATTTTCTATACCGACTGATTTTTTTTTTTCTTTCTTTCTTTCTTTCCGTCCGAGATTCGTTACAAAATCCTCTTGTACACAAACTATAAAACGAGCCCTGGCCGTGCGACGATATGAAAACTGGTTTGTCCAGAAACGGCCGCCGCCGTTGTAATAAACGTGCCTACCCGTGGTCGCGGGTTAAATGATTAATAACGGGTTGGTTTTTACCGGCTCCTAGAGTAGTTTATATATATATAAAAAATAAAGTGTTTTTTATTTTTTATTTATTTTTTATATGTTCAAGTCATTCCTCTTGCTGTCGAATAGAATATTGGGACAATCCATAATAACCGAGTGGGTATAAAATAATAATGCAGTCGGCGGCGTACGTATTGCCATCGAACGACGTAGGAATACAAGAGAAATACGTAGGCACGTCGTATATTAGGTGCACGTAATTCAATGCGCAAGTGGTATTTTATTTTCGTGATAATTTCGAAAGCAAACCAGACCCAAAAACACGACTGCTATGTAAATATATTATACTCAAATTATATCTGATCATCTATGAGGCATGAGGCGCACGTCAATCGTCCGGAATAATATTGAAAATCATTATACGTAAACCCGAACGAACGGTACGCGTTCGACACGTTCTACACGCATTGTGTATACATATAAATAAATGTGAAAACCAACAATTTTTTCGTTGCTAACGGGTCTCCAAAACTACTGAATTGATCGACTTGCTTTTTTTTTTTTTTTTTTTTTTTTTTTTTTTTTTTTTTTTTTTTGACATGTATATGTCTTATGGCTGGGGGTCATTCTGTTAATTTGTCCGACACCGAGAATGTTACCGCGACGCGAGCGTTTAAAGAACAAGCTCAAAATCGTCATTCCGATAACCGAACGGCCGCGAAATGTCCGTATTGACGAATTTCCCCTAGCTGATAACGAATTCAATTTTCGTTTTATCCAAAACAAATTCGGTGTTTCCCCTGCGCTGTTTGCGATCGCCTTTGGTTCGAGAAAGATACGAAGCACGTTCCCCAAGAAAGCCGTAGATTTTTTGCTCGAAAAATACCCAGACTCAGATTCTCATAATATGAGCGTGTGCAATACTTGTTATAAAACTCTGCTCAGTAACAAAGTTCCCCCGTTTTGCTACGATTAACGGTTTTTGTTATCCTCTCCGTTTCCATCTGATTTACCGCCTCTCGATCCTATCTCTGAACGATTAGTGTCACCGCGTCTTCCATTTAGAAATTTAGAAAAATGTATACTCAATAAAAATAATTGCTGTCTTTGAAAAATAAATAAATAATTCTTGTCTTTGAAACTTGTTTATTTTTTACACGTGTTAAAAAAGTTACCTACAGTTTAATCCTCGTCTCGTCGTATCTAATACCAAATTGACATCGATATTCTTATGTCAACTATATTCAGTAGAAACAAGACATATACATGTACCGATGTATCTGTATGTAGTGTAGATACTCTTAGTTTTTTTTTTTTTTAAATTATCGAGTAGGTTTCAAGTCCAATTCCGCTTTTGTAAGTTAATAAACAAATAGAGTTATTAACACATTTTGTTTAGAAAAATAATCAGCAAACACGTTGCTAGAACCTCGAATTATAATGAAACGAAATAGGCAACCCGCTATGAACGCCAAACTGAAACAGCACCCGTGTTGAATGTTTTTTCTAGCTTCGAGTGAAAATTCTTGAATATTCGCAAACTTGTATTTCACATGTAAATTTACTATTGGTATCTGTGGTGAATTTTTTTTCCTACCTTAACTCAAAATTCTTACATGTTTTTCAACGATTTCTCTGTTGGCATTACTTTGTTGCTTTTGCCTGCGCAACTATAGGTAAGTCGAGTCTTCTGAATTTTCCAAGAAAAAAATCACCGTCTATTTTTTATCTCAAAATTTAATAATTCCTATAAAAGTATGCTCACATTTGATAAATTTTGATTGCTTGTTTCTATTCGTCTGAAATCAGTTTTTGACCAGAGATCTTGTTTCAATAAAAAAGAAAAAACCTCTTTTGATGCATTTTGGATCTAATTTATGGCATTGAATGGTGCCTAGTAGGTAATTTTATTGATTTTCCTAAATAATGTGGAAAACGCTGGAAAATTTCCCCGGGTGGTAAATTTTCGGGTCGGAAAATTCGTCGACCGCCCGGTTATCAATTTTGATTTGTCCGTTCGATTTATTATTTTGTCCATCAATGTGAATTAATATTTGTCATTACAGATTAAATCGATGAAATAAAAATTGTCTAATTGAGAGTCGGCGTTTTCGTCGTTTTTCTTCCGTTTCCATGTTCGTTTTCAATCTAAACGCAGCACTGCGCGCGTATACGTATTAGATAACGTAACGCCAAACACGATAATTTATACCGCCAAAACGAATATCATTTGATTTTGGTATTTTGCCGTTTATGTACTGACTCGATACGCTCGATTCTTGTGGCATAAAATTTGACGTGTTTTTTTTTTACGTCACCCCCCCCCCCCACACCGACGCTTTATCTATAGGTTTTTTAGGTTTACACTTGGGACACGAAAACCGTAACTTCCCCGCAGCAGCGGTTGGTTTGAACCGACACGCACAGTTTATATGGTTTTTGGGTACTTATTCGTCCAAGATAACCAAACGTTTGGTCTTTGTTAGTGACCAAACGTGTTACGGCCTCTCTCTCTCATATTGTTACCGCACGGCGAGACGGTTTCCGTCCGTATAACGTTGTAACCGGGCATTATATAAAATATATTAAATCCGATTTTGTATATTTTAAAACGACCGTGTAATTTACGATTATAATATGAATAATATGTTTTTAGGCCTCGGCGAGATCCGAAAACCCGTTTACGCGCGTATATTGTGCAGGACCGACAGGAATTATATACGTATATAAGAAAAAAAAAAAATAGAAAAAAAACCCGCCTTTTCGTTTAAGGACACGCAACCGAAAAAAAATATTTAGAGATATGGGAAGTCGTTTAATGGTCAGGCGTGCCGTATAATGTAACATCAATGATTTTTTATTTTTTTTTTTTTTTCTTCCTTATCGACGTTAAAATGTATAAGAGGATGCAAGAAATACGGCCGCCGCCGCCGATGACGTTCGCATCTGTTACTGAACATAAAATTTGATGAAAACAGGATATTGTAATCGCGCGGAATATACGACCTATGGGGTCATATTTTGTTTAATCACAATAACCTAGTAATAAAACACACACCAAAACAAAATTATCTAAAGCTCTTAACGTACACCGTCGTTCTAAATAATCTAATGTGTATCGTATCACGTTTATTATGCGTACACAAATCATCAAAGAGCGGACGATCAAATTTTATTACTCGATTCGATGGTTTTAAAACATTTCAATTCGAGTAGTAATAGTTGATTAGTATATTAAAATTATAGTTACCGACTTGTTACAAATGTTGGGCGCACGTGCAATTGTTATATCCGCTTTTTAAAAAAAAAAAATTGAAATCTGAATGAGATTAGCTTAAATCGTGTACAATAATGTGCGCAGAAAAAGCATTTATTTAATTTTGGTTTTTTTTTTTTTAAAAAAAAAAAAAGGAGCACGTAACATGTAGCGTACAGATGAAATGAAAATGGAATCGGAGTGAGTAGCTATAAAACGGAAACCAACGGGTAAAAGGTCAAGGACGGGATTATAGATGACTTGGACAAAATGGGAAATATTTATTGAGAAGAATATGTTTGGGAAACTGTGTTGACAGCTGACGCTCTCGAAGAAGTGACAGAGAGAAAGACATAGATTATTGTGAAAATATAATTTAAAAAAATCGAGTGCACATTTACGCGTTTAAATTGTAATTTGTATAGAGATAATTATTACGAGTGCGCTTCGATAACTAAAATAAATAATTATTTTTATTTTTTTTTGTTTTCTTCGCGTTAAAACTTAGAAAGATATAAGATATTTAAAAAAAAAAAAAAAAACATTAATTTGTTTATAACGCGACAACGTCGCCGTTTAGAAAAGCTCGGTCGGTCGGTATCGTATGCCTGCGAATATGTAATCACGCATACCGGATGTAAATACACGATATTATATATCGAATTAAAGACGACCGAAAAAAAAAAAGAAGAAAAAAACGATACGAATATGCGGGAAGAATAAACGAAATATCGTAATGAAATGTGCCCGATAAATACGCGGTGTTACACTTTTTTTTTTTTTTATTAAAAAAAGAATATTTACAATCTATGCTATACAAGGCATAATAAGCAAATATGAGCATACAATAAAAAAAAAAAAAAATTATACAACCTAAACACATGACGAGGAGGCCATCCAGCGATAGCACCAAATGTTAACTTAATTTTTTTATTAATTATTAACTTAAATGGTTTGATAATCGTCAATAATTTAATTCAAGTCACGACAGCATTTCCTCTTAATACAGCGTGGGGGATTGTTAGGAAGCGAGTTGGAAGCAAGTTCAGCGATTAAACGGTTAAAGTGAGACTGTAATTTAGAGTGAAATTTTTTATAATATTTTGTGGCTAATTGATTAACTGTTTCTATTTTGAAGTGTGGACTTTGATACGTACCAAGGCGCAGAAGAGATAATGCGATGAGTGACGGATTGGAAGGCTTGGAGGATACGTATTTGAGATGGTTAAGCGCATCCCCAGATTTGTATTGCATAAGCCCAGGATAGGCCTTAATAAGGATTTGTACACGATTATTTTTGTGTGGAAGGGTAGTCTTGATATCAGAATTGGGCGAAGTAAGTGAAGTCGAGTATTGAGAGTTTTTCTTTTCGATTTAATATGAGGACCCCGTGTCAAATCTATTTCACTTCTGAGGATATTGGGATTGGTATTCCTTGAGAATGGATGAGAAGGGGTAAGGGACTTGTTTAGTGCGAATGGGACGTAAATTGATTTGTCAGGGTTAATCTTGATTTTCCAGTTGGATGACCATTTGTCTATTAGGTCTGGGCGTTACACCTGTAGACTAAACTATTAAAATGTATAATTGTATTATTTGATCGGAACTTCGCGAATCCGCGTGCAGTGTGCACGGCACGACGTCACGGATATACCAGAAAATAACGCTCTTAAATCCGACGATTTTCGGGCCCGATGCGAGCAAATTAAATTTACAATTCTATTAACAATTCTTATATTCTCGCGATTGGAAACTGTGCCAAAACACGACGTACGTGCGTCGTACACACGTAATGTTTGCCCGAGAGATGTACAGCCGAAACACCGTAATCGTGTTTTTGTCGTTGTACGTTTAGGAGAAATCCTATACGTACGCGCACTACACGTGTTACCGAATCGTATAAAACATTAGGCCCTCCTCTTACGAACAAATCGGCACTAAATTATTATTGCTATTAGTAAACTAGCACCATAGGATTGTGGATTAATTTATAACGAACACACTTCGGGCCGCGGGCAGGCCACTGTTGTAGGTGGGAAGTTGCGAAGGCGAGTCTTATAAAGGCGAATTCAATTTACATATGTACGCAACGACAGGCGATTGCTATAAAAAAAAAAAAAAAAAAAAAAAAAAAAAAAAAAAAAAAAAAGATTCTGAGCGAAGTTCGGTTAATCGCGTTTTGTAATTTTTCGTAATTTTCATCAAAATTTGCACTTTAAAACGCTTATAAAAAAACAGGACTATTAAAATACGGTCGATTTTTTTTTTTTCCGTCGTTAAGTACCGATTACGACGAATCTCACGTGTCCGAATTCCGTTACCGTTGGGCCAAAACTGTTTTAGTCGATTAATTCGAAAATAAAACTTAAAACGCCAATAAATAGTTTTTTTTTTTTTTTTTTATGGCCTGAATATTATGAAAATATGACCACACCCCCTAAACGTTAATATTCTGTGGAAATATCACAGTCTCTACGATTGTTTTCATCCTAGTTACGATAAAAAGAAAAGATGTTTAGGAACAACAGCAAAAAAAAAAAAATGTAAAAAAAAAACATCGCACATCGCGGTAAAACCAATAGAACGCACAACTTGTCGGAAAACAGAAAAAAGTAATTTCGAAAACCTCTACGACAAGTGACAATTACAATGGTATAGACAGATAATAATTATATTATCGGACGACGGACCAAACACAACGCGCTTCCAACGGGTTTCGGCGCGATACGGCGAGGAGTCCGTGGGGTCCGGGTGTAGCCCCGTTGGCGGTTTGTCCCGGGAGCGGTCGCGGCGTTACGGCGGCGGCGGCGGCGGCCGGTCGTTTTCCCCCGCGCCGTCGTCGACCTTGCGGCCGAAGTCGGACTGTCCGTGGCGTTCAAATGGGCCCGCCGCTAATTATTTCGACCGGTTTTACACGCCGTGCGCACGTGCACCGCCTTCAATTAATAATAATAATAATAATAATAAATACACCGCCGGAATCCGATACTCGGTTGTTTTGCGACTTTGGCGGCGAAGAATAATGTAGAAAGAAAAAAAGAAAAAAAAAAATAAGAAAAAACTGCGGAGAGGGGAAAAAAACCGAAACCCCTCGGGGGAGCCCCCCGTGTCCGTCGACCGGTTCGTTGACACTGTTCCGCGCGAGAGAGATAAATACGATCTATTGCGCGCCAGATAATACAAATATTATTATAGGGCAATAAATATATACGTAATTATTGCAAAACCGAAACGGACGTACAAGGCGATTTTTTTTTTTTTTTTTTTTTTTTTTTAAAGAGGCTGGGGCCACGGGGTATCAAAGGGTGAAGAGGACGGCGGGCGTCTCCGCCCGAGGCCGTATTTTTCTCGGGCGTCCCCGCCCGGACGACAATTTGGCAGTCGCTTTATTTTGGTTTTTTTTTTGTTCTTTTTCTTGCGTTGCCATAATCATAAATTTGCATGTTTTTTTCATTTTCTTTTCACCAACCAAATACACATAACGTAGTAATAATTTACAAAGACGTTAACACTGTCTGAAAATGATTTCGTTTCCGTCTCCGTCTTATAGACGCACCGCGCAGCGGAAAATGGCCGTCGCGACGACAGAATAGACCAATGATAAACGTCTCGCACCGGAAGAATATCGTGCGGCGAGCGGTTTTTCGCCGGTGACGACGTTTTTACCACGAAAATTGGAGTTTCCTGCGCGGATGACGCAAAATCCGCAATGTTTTTTAGTTTCCGCATCGGCACGAACACCACGTCGATATTTCTAACTACGCCGCGGACCACCGGTGCCGTCAGTTCCACACGGTCGCAGTAAACCCGAGAGAACACGCCGTAGAATTCGTCTCTTTCGACATAAAAAAAAAAAAAAAAACACTGTTCACGGTTGGGCCGCACGTTGTAGACGGGAAGTCGGGAAGTCATCTAGGATGTGTACAGGGCCGGTGTAGGTGTTTTGGATTCTGACCGAAGGGAAGGTTTTACTATATAATGTGTTGTTTTTTTTCCCCCCATCTGAACAACTTTTCTACCAGAAATCTCGATTCGACATACAAGTGTAACATTTTTTTTCTGAAAGAATTTTGATGCAGTCGTTTTTGGATTTTCTTTAAAGTTGACTCGGTAATTGGGGGAAACAAACTGTTCCTTTTTTTCCGATTTTATTTTTCGTTATAATTCGGTTAAAATTAATAGTGGACACCTGAAATTTTCACAGAATCTTATGATTTTCGATAATTTCGATTTTCCCGGGCCGGAAATCTATGCCAATCCGTCCCTGGGCATAGCGTATGCGTATGGGCGCTCTCAGAACCACCGGCGGTCCGATCGATTGGCTGGATTGATCCGGCTCGGCCTGTAGTCGATGAAAAAACACAGTTGGGTGCAATCCCGGCATCCGAATCGGCTGAAACCTATCGTACACGATCGACGGAAAGCATCACCGGGTGCGGATAGAAAAACGGACGGTAAACGGAGTGTCAGTGTACTAAACGTAAACCCGTAAACCTAGTCGACGTGAAAAAAAAAAAAAAAACAAACAAACGCCGTCGAAATATATGTAACCAAAATATAAGTGGTTCTGAGAGAGTGACGCTCGCGTTTGGAAAATACGCTACCGGTGAAACGTACCCCAAAAAAAGGGGCCCGCGAAGTCGCCTTCAACGCTCCCGGCTCGTATATATTGAACACTTACCAATACTCACCTGTATTCCCTGTACCGATACTTATGCGTAATTGGTACTCGGCGGTATATTGTTACGACGCAAAATGTACAAGCGGTTCACCTATAAAAAAAAAAAAAAAATATTTATATACATTTATCATTTTTTTTTTTTTTTTTTTTTTAGCGCTATACGCTCCGTTCACCGGAGTAGAGAACATTCTATGTCGTATTTTAAGTATATTTACACTTAATAACAGCGTACGGGTACCGTGCCGAGTCCTAAATAATAAGTGCGCATTTCTCTGCGGGTCTTGTAGATTATTGTGCAATGCCGTCGATGAACCGGCGATTACAATAGTACTTGCGCTATACTCCGTTATACTATTGCGGTGTACAGATAAAATAAATCGAGTCTAAAAAATCTAAAATATTGGATATAAAACCGTACGCAATCACGCCGTCGTTATTGTTTTGTAATAATAATGCAAACTTGCACTTCGAAAGAAATAATAAAAACACGTTACATGTACACATTCGAGAAAAAAATCGTTTCGAATCACGTCTATAAATCCGTACAAAACGGTTGTTATATAGTATATAATTATAAGAAAATTATATTAGTATATTTTTCGTATTGTTGTTTTTTTTTTTTATTATTATTATTATTAAACCGTGACTTCCGAATGAAAATTATTCAAATGTTATTAAGACGCATATTTTCTCATAATTGTATTACAATATATAAACGTAAAGAATAATAAAAAAACAATCTTAAATAATTGGTTCTAGTCTAGACTGGTAGACTAGACTCTAGGTAAACGAATGTCGAGAGTAGTTTTATTTTTACTTAACAACTGCGTCGGAAATCGATGTGTATCTATATGTCGGTCGAATTAAATATATTAACTTTTAAGTCTTCTCGATTTCGGTGTAGGTATTCAATTCGTTTAAATAATATGTATTTATTTCGCACAGACTCGTTTTTAAAACATTTTATATGACAAGTAAAAAGGCGCCGTTAGCGTGCTTATTTCTGGCGAATTTTCGCCATACAATAGCAAGGAAATCGAAAAAAAAAAAAAAAAAAAAAAAAAAAAAAAAACCCGAGGACTGAGGCGTACTCGTGTGAAGAAATCGAAATTCAAATCTCCCGCAATAATCTTAAATTTGAAGTAAAAAACATGTTAGAGATACGTGTGAATTAACGAGCATAATTAACGGGTTAAACGAAAACTATTAAATTGCCAACATAACTAATCTCGTTATTTAGCTATCAACTCGATTAGTTTAACGAGCTCAAATACCCTACATTACCTATATCGTTTAAAATATTGGTTAATTGCATCTCGTTAAGTTAATAAAATTAAAACGCGTCCGTAGTTCGTTGTATTTACTCGCACATGGTATAAATCTCAGATGCCTAATCAAAATAAGCTATACATTTGTTTTGGACATGCGTTTGGTTGCGTTTATTGTACAGCGAATCAAAGAATAACAATCGACAATTTCTAGAATAATCAAATTGTAAACAAAAACGATTTAAAACAGTACTACTGCTCATACTTACCTTTTTTCTAAATAAACTTTTCGGCATATTATAAGGTTTTTTAGTGAAAATGTTTAAGCGTTTATACGAATGTCTTTAAGAGCACACACCATTAGCACTTATAACCACCTATTTTAGAGGTACAAGTCACGAGCCCCGGTTATCGTTGTGTAAATACAATAAAAACTTTTATTGTCAATAATTTAACCGTACAATCGCCCTTTTTTTATAACTTATTCCCGCCGCGCCACTGGATCCCCGACAACGGGAACAAACGCATTTGTCTCGGAATTTCTCACCCGTACGAAAAATAAACGAATTAATAATAATAAAGACGTCCTCCAGTAAATTATATATATATATTTATTCTCTATACACGTAGTGTTCTCGTATTATACTGTTATTGCTGTTTTACGCGTCTTGTTTTACTTATTATATAATTATACTATATAATAATAAATACCTGAGTAATATTAATAATTGTATTATAGCGACGACGACGGTGCGAATGACCCTGTAAAATGACGTCAAATATAAAAGAAACGTAAATCGTTTCTAGTTTAAAAAAAAAAAAAAAAAGTATCGACTAGTAGAACCGTAATATAGAACGACCGTTCCTCGCATATTGGTGTCCGACGAAGGATTTCTTCTGAGGACAATGAAGATAATAACTCACAGAAATAAAGACTACAAATATTCACGTATCAATTATATTTATATGTTTTTAGTAAAATATTTGGGAAAAAAAAATAGCTTTTTATTTTATTATTTTCGAGAAAATTAAAGATTGTCACGTTATATAGAGTTTATTCGTCTGAAAATGTTGACGTTTCATCATTTTATTTTCATTAACCTTGTGGTTTTTAATAATTTTTTTTGTTTTAGTTTACAGAAAAAGTAGTGTATTAAACATAATAGTGTTTCGATAAACAAAACTTATCAGAAAACGAGATGATAAATATTCCAAAACACTACTGTGGTATTAAATTATACATTATTTCGTTGTAAACTAAATGAAAAAATATATTAAAAATCACTAGGTTAATGAAAATAAAAAATCGAAACGTCGGCGTTTTCAGAAGAATAAACTCTATAACACGGCTATCTTCAAAGTTATTGTTTATTTTTTTAAATATTTTAATACCCTTAAAACATATTAATATAATTGATATACACGGTGATATTCGTGTAGTCTCTTCTTATACCCGTGAGTCATATAAAAAGAAAAAAAAAACCAGCATTTTATTATCATAGTGGTACACCCTGTACATTAACAAGACGATTTAAATGTAACTGCGCAGTGTCCGCGGTATATTATTATATTCGTATTATAGGTAGGTAAAATACATAATATATAATAATAATACACATATATATATATATATTTATATATCGTGACGGACGAAAAATATTTGTGGCGTATTATTATTATTTTTATCTCCGTCTAGGAAAAAACGACATAAGGAATAATTACTACTGATATTGCATTAAACGAGTAAAAAATAAAAATAAAAAAAAAAAAACCAAATAACAATAATACTAAGATACAGCGGATATTTTACTGCGTACTTCGGTCATTGCAGTTTCGGGTGCGCCTTGCACGTTGCAGGAATGCAGGCGCCTGCCTGTGCGCTGTATAAACGCCGTTGTGGCCTATTCAAAAAAATAAAAAATAAAAAAAAAAATATCGAAAACGACAACGATTATAATGTATTGATATCGTTGGAAATAATTGAACGAAACCGATAACGCGCGTTAAACCCGGAATCGAAATTTTTACGCGCGTAGTATACATTTTTAATTTTTTTTTTAAACTTATATATACATATATACGAAAAAATACGTACACAATAAGCATAATATCGGAAAATTTAAAAACAAACCGATATACAACTATGAACTAACTAATCGTATTCGACCTTGATATAAGCTCGAGCTTTTATTATGTAAGAAAAACATAAAATCGTACATGTATGTAAATAACAGCATTGCGTTTAAATTTTTTGCGTGTATATATCAGAAATACAAATATTTTATAAATTGTTCGAAAACAGAGTAAAATAATATTACAATGATATATAAAAATATACCGGAAAATATACCGGAAATCGAATCAAAAACCAGCTGTGGGTAAACAAAAGGAAAAAAAAAAAATTGTGAGTTGCGATTTTTGAGACTATTTTTTTTTTTAAAACGTATTCCTATGTTATTACATTTAAACCTTCTCTCCCCCAATTTCACGTGTACCCTTGCAAATAAACCAATTCACTTACATAATCATTATCGATCGGCTTGCCGAATTTAATACGTCGAAAACGAACACTTTTGAGGGACGTACTGCAGCAGTTACACGCGCAATCCATTTACGGACGTTTTTATCTCATTTTTATTTTTCATTTTAGTGTCACGCCATTGCAAACGGTTTTCAGCTGATCGGAATAACGTATTTTTTTTTTTACGACTTAGAGAAACGAACGATTTCCTATATATATATATATATACGTGTCTCCGTTGCCGGATTTAACCCTCCCGAACCGTACGCTCGTCCAAAAAGACCAAGACCAAAAAAACCTTGCGTTACTTGCGTTATTGGATCGGTTTGATTTGTATTAAAGTGTATACACACTTCGTATATTGTCCCCGATACCGTATTTTTACGAAAACCAATATTATTGGCAGAGTTCCGCAGAGGGCCGTGTCAAAAGTCGCAAACGAAAAAAAAAAATAAATAAAAAATTATCCGCGGATAATTTCCAGACCGTTGGACAAGAGACAGGGTTAACATGGAATAATCGGCGTCGATGAAATGCGCATTATTGTATAAAATAAAAAATAAAAAAACAATTTTGGGCAAAATACGCGCGGCAACGTTACACGATAAAGATAACGGTAAAAAAAAAAAAAAACGTTCACGCTCTTCTGCTATACCATTAACCACCTCCGGTTGACGGCGGTCTCGATCCACGGACGGGATTTCCCTGGAGAGCGGACATCCGCAACACAAGAAATCAGTAGCCCGTGGTCGGTATTTTTGTTTTTTTTTTTTTTTTTTGCTGTGTTATTTTTCAAACCGTCTAGCCGTCTTCGAATGAGGAGGAGAAGCACGGGGGTTTTTTTTGTTTTTAAATTTACGTGCTCTTCTGCGACAACAACCGCTTTCCGGTCTAGTGGCGTTACTTCCATACGTATTATTATATAAAACATCCATGCGGTTTTTTTTTTCTTTTTTTTTTCTGGTTGTTGTTTTTTATACCGAGGCCATGAATACCAGAGTAAGGACACACCGATCTGTGTTAATAAAAGTGGGACCGAATTGGTCTCGCTTCCGCCAGAGTGCGCTGCAGAAAACCAGCGATTTCACTATTACACGGCCAGCGTAGCATTCGTAACTTTTAAATTTTTTTAGTCAAAACGATAAAACAATTTTCGCTGAACACATTATTAAAAGAAAGATAATTTTTTTCAAAATAATATGGATAAATTTTCAAATGTTTACGACTCCGAGTATAACTGGCCCTTATCTAAATTAATGTACAAATATTAAAAGACCCGTTTTTAAAATATAATTATAATCATTTCTATTTTGTTCTAGAAAATGGGCAATTGGAATACAATTTATCATTGAACATAATATTTAGATAAGAACAATTATTTTTCTTTCCTGATTGTTTCTCAAATTCATGAAGAAAAAAAAAATTTAAAACTTTGTCCATATTATTTCAAAACGAATCGCCCTTTAAACAATGTTCAGAAGTAATTGTTCTTAAGTTTTACCGTATTGGCTGAAAAAAATTGTCTGGAATATTACTTTCTGGTCATTTCATTTTCTGTATATTTTTTTTTGTCTGTTCGTTTTGCTTTCCGGTCAATTATGTTCTGGAAAATTAAAGGGCCCCATTTCAACAACATATTCTCGGGAGCAATGATTTTTCATGGGTCTCCCTTATTGAAAATATAAACAGAGGTATCGGTGGTACGCGGGAGACGGTGTGCGTATTATTTATATTCTTTGAATAACAGCGTCTAACCCGGAATTTCCAAACTCATCAGAGAAACCCGATGAAGAAAAATAAAACCGTTATTCATTATTGTAATATGTCAATCGTTGTGCCGAATGGGTATCTGTAGTAACAAGTGAAAACGTGTAAAAATCATCGGCTTTGTTTGTTTACGCGCCGGCGCAACAAAACAAAACAAATGTCGTACATCATAAGGCATTGCAATGAACGAAATGATTATGTCACAGCAAAAAAAAAAAAATAATAATAATAATAATAATAAACATTTGTTCGACACGAAATTCACTGACTTAATTCAATTGTGACTTGAATTATTTTTGTTGGTTAGCGGTTGAAATGACAGTGTAGACCACATTTAGTTTGCCATAGGTGTACTATACACTTTCCGCTGGATTTTTTTTGTTTTAAATGGTCACACGGGAAAAACAATATCAGCAATATCTCGCCATGGCGAAACATTGCCGGGTCAGCTAGTAAACGATAAAAAAAAAAAAAAAAAAAGGCAATTTATGAGTAGTAAAACGTCGCCACTGCGAAAATATACGATTGTGGGGAGGAATGGGGGGGCCCTAGGAAATATTCTCGGCCACACTTGTTATTTTCCTGAGATTAGCCGCGCCACTGCACCTTCGTCGTCGTGATAATATTTACAATAATAATAATAATAATAATAATAATAATAAAATATCGTTACTCGTTACGTAGGTACCCGCCTAAATAATAATAGTAGTACTGGTACACCTTCGCCCGTAATAATAATAATAATAACAATGTGCACGTGCACACCGCGTGATCGCGAAACGAAAGACGACGACGGCGGGAACGTGTTTTTCTATTATGGAGGTCTTCGGGTTTTTTTTTATTCTCTCTCTGTCTCTCACTGTCTCTCTCCCTCTGTATGTCTCTGTCTGTCTCTCTCTGTCTCTCTCTCTCTGTCTCTCACTGTCTCTCTCCCTCTGTATGTCTCTGTCTGTCTCTCTCTCTCACTCTCTCTCACTCACTCTCTCACTCCCTCTCTCTCTCTCTCTCTCTCACTGTCTCTCCCACTCTCTCACTCACTCGGTCCCTCCCCACGAGTTTCCACCGCTGGTATAACGTCGGTCGTGACCCACTGGTGCGGGGCGACGGTGACGGCGGCGGTCGCACACGGTCGCGAATTGTGTTTGTAAACACGCCGCGGTTTTGTTTTGTAAATACTGTACCGCCGCCGGACACGTCGACTACGTCATCGCCGAGAAGTGTGCGAAACTCGGCGAAAACCAGAACGTGAATATCGTATTCGGTATTCACTAGGCAGGTGTACGCAAAACATATAATAATATTATATTAGGTGTAACGCCGTCGTCGTAGCGTTTTGACTTTGTCGCGTCTTTACGGCGTGACGTAAACCCACAACGGCCCCCGCCCTCCTCGCCGACCGCGTTTTTAAAGAGAGAGCGAGAAAGAGCGAGAGGGAGTGAGAAAGAGCGAGAGAGAGTGCGAGAGAGTGTGAAAGATTGGAGGGGGAGAGAGAAAGAGCGAGAGAGAGAGAGAGAGAGAGAGAGAGAGAGAGAGAGACTATACAAGTTAACAACCGCGGCCGGTAATCCCGTTGCGTCAATCGCGGTTAGGTCCGGTTATCGATCTTTATATAAATACGAAACCACCGTCATAAATATTAAAACGCCTTATGGGAAACACGATTCCCGGGTTTTCCGATCTCGAATACGATAGTTTTTTTTTTTTTGCAATATCTTTTTGTGACGTATTAAAACCTCGGTGCCGGAGTTATGAGTGAACTGTGGGTCGGCTATTTTCGAGAGACGGGCTCGTAAGGGCTAAAAATTAGAATCATATACTTAACAAATCGTAATTGGTAACTATTATTGAACTTACGCCCCTGTGCATATCAGACGAAATATTATGTTCAAAAAAAAAAAAATATATCTGGGTGCTGAAACTGGATACTAGCGATTTTTATTATTTTACCAAAGGCGGCACACATATCCGTCCCTAGCCACCCCCTAACGGGTGCCCGTTGCGCGTATTGTATTTGAAAAATTTTTAAGTCCTTTTGTGTCCCACGCGTGGGCCAGTTGTTGCTGTAGTCGGTTGTACATAAATCGTTCGTTTTGTACGATTCTACAGTATTATCGGTTTTTGTTTGAGTTTGCGGGGAATTCGAAAGTTTTTTTTACACCCGGCGATGGCGAGCCTGCACCCGTGGTCTATCCCTACACCACACTGGTGTTTTGTCGGCGTCGAGCGGGTGCCGGTGGATGTGGAATTTTTTTTTTCTCACACAATCGTTCGGACCGGCGTTCACGAATTTTCGAGCAAAAAATCTACAGATTATATTTTGCAAGCAATACCCGCGAAACAATATATAAAAAAATAATAACGCGCCACTGTATAATTATATCGGATTACAAAAAAAATATAATCGATTTGCAGTTCTCTCACACCGCCGTGTTCCTGTTTTATATTATTGCCCATGACGTTATTGAATCAAAGTGAAAGCTTCTAATATACACTCGCGATTAATGGAATAATATTTAATAACGCGACTGTTACAGATTATGATGTTTTTTTTTTTAAACGAATAGTAATTACAGTCGTTCTTGTACTAGTCCGGTAGCTTTTTTTTTTTTTCCAACTGTAATATTATTATAATAACTTCTACATATGAATATTGAATGTTTAGAAAGTGTCAATAACACTTCAACATAATACGTTATCGTATATTATTTTATTTTCTAGCAACGTGTTTTAATAGTGCCGGGGTTAGGTTAACCTTAATAGAGGAGGAAGGGCACTATTAAAACACGGCCGGGATGGGGGAATTAATTTCTTTAGTGGGTCTTTCTATATTTCGCGGGTCTCGAACAGAGTTATTACCCCGTGATAACAGAAAAGCGAAAGTTCATGGAAGAAACGAAAACACGTTTCCCCCTCTAAACACCCAATGTGGTTTTTTTGTGTTCTATGCGGTGTTGTTTTTTTTTTTTCACCTATCAGGCAAAAACTGACCCATGGCATTATCGTTTATTTGTATAAAAGAACAAAAGTGTATTTTAATGTTAACATGTAACACTAACCATATTTTAAAATGGCACGCGAAATCTAATTCCCTAATTATATACGCGTTACTGTAACACAAAACGTAATGTATTTAGTTTTGTCGTGCAGTAAAGCAGCGAATTTAACACGTTCGTATATTTTTTTTTTTTTTTTGTTTCTATGGGAAAATAAATCATTTGATTCATACTTCTACTTTGAATTGTATCCGAAAATATATTTAATCCAACGTTATTCAAGTTTTGGAAATATTAAGTATAAATGAAGAATATAAAAATATAAGAATATTTCTTCAAATATCATTTGAAATTATTTTTTCTCATTTAAAAAACGTATAGATTTGTTTTGAACACTTTTGCCGTTCGTTTGGATTTATATAGACGTTCATTGAACGATATACCAATTGTTTTATTGGAAATTTCAAATATATGATCATTCAAAAGTACTATTTCATCAATTTCCCCCCCCCTCCCCCATTTATTTTACAAATTTTCTTTTTTACAGCAAGCCACACGCCGTTTCTAATAAACGACGTCTCGCCGTTTTACACAAAAATGTTTCCTCTTTCTCGTATATACTTTCTTATAGGTATACTTTTATTATTATTATTATTCTATCGGTTTCGTATACGTTTAATATTTTTTAAACCTGTATTATTTATTAAATATTTTTTTTTTTTTTTTTTTTTTTTTTTTTTTTCAAATAAAATATGTAAATATTTTGTTAATACGAACAGTTTCCACGCACAGCAGACGGGTATCCCGAGTTGACAGCCTATAAGGTGAGCAGGTCTAACCTCGCCTCTATAGTATACAGACAACTTATTTATTTTGTTTAGAAAACGAGTCAATATAAAACACAACGCATTATAATAATATATACGTACATTCTCTGCGTTACGATAAAGCTATTCTGCCCGCCTATTCTCTTTTTCCTGGTCTATGAATCTCATTTGCATTACATTATCGTTTAATTTATTTTATATATACTAGTCCAATACCTATCCAGACTTGTCGAATAAAAAAAAAACCTACACTCGGCTATTTCTTGTGTAATAAAAAATTATTTTAAAAATACGCCGGCGGCGTAGTTTGTTCGTTATACGAAAAATAATTATATTCTCGAACTCGACTTATCAGTTATCCATTATTTTATCTCGCGATGCATCTGCTATATACAAAATATTTTATTCTTATAGAACAATAACGCACGCACATACAGATATAAAGATGTTTTTTTGTTCCACTCTGTAAACAATTTGTCTACCGAAAAACTCGATATACTAGTGTAACAACTTTTCTGGAAGCATTTTGGATCTATTAGCGTGCTAAGGAAGTCAATTGTTAAATTCTATTGTAGTTTTCGAAATAACTGGGAAATACCACGGAAAAATACGGGGAATATGTACGGCAATTATACTATTAAGCAATTAACTAATTTCATTATTTTTGATTTTTATTGCGTAACTCGATTAAAAATAATCGTAGAGACCTGAAATGTTCACAGAATATTAATTTTAAGCCTTTCTAGGCGTAGGTAACTTTTTAAAACATTCTCGACATTTCTTTGACTGTTTATGGGCATATTAAATGATTTTTAAGTGAATTTAATAAAACCGTTTAGAAATGCACGAAAATTTGACACAAGATTTGTCATAAGTTGCACTTAACAGTAAAAAGAAAAAAAATTAAGGGTAATTCTGTTTTATAAGCGTTATTTATTTATATAAAAATCGATGACTGTCTGTATAAGATTAATAGACTTAAAAACTACTGGAGCGATTTTTACGCGGTTTTTTGCAAAAAGTTCTGCGTTGGCGGAGTCCATTTAATAGCTATTGAAATCCACCCCCCAAAGAATACCATACCCTTAAGTTTCGTTTTTAGGTATTTTTAGTACAAAAATCTAATTATTTTTGTTGGTTTATAGGTTAACACGGATGAAAAACAACTGTTATTAATCATTGTAGTGCAATCCCTATGCTATGTGGGTATTTATGGTAATAAGTGAAAACACGTAAAACTATCAACTTTGTTTGTTTACGCGCCAGACAACAAAACAAAACAAATGTCATATATCGTAAAAGCACTGCAATAAACGAAATGATTATGTCACAGCCAAAAAAAAAAATAAAAAAATATTCTGACTTAATTTAATCGCGACATAAATTATTTTTGTTGATAATCTGTTGAAATGACAAAGTAGAACACTTTTAGTCTGCCAAAGGTGGACTTACACACTTTCCACCTTTTTTTTTTTTTTTTTTTTAAATAGTGACATGGACAGGACAATAATACATAATGATCTAGCAATAGCAAAGCATTGCCGAGTCAGCTAGTTAAATGTAAATGTTTATGGAAGTCTTAAAAATGACGGCATTTCAAAACACGATTGACCGAACTTCGCTCAGAATCGTTTTTCGTTTAGCAATCATTCATATTGTTGCATACTTGTCGGATATAAATCAAATATATCCTACACCTTCTCAACTTTCCACCTGTACGCCGGTCCTCCCACGGTGCGAAGTATGTGGTCTCGGTTTTTTTACATTTTTTTTTTTTTTTTTTTTTTTTTTTTTTTTTTTTTTTTTTTTTTTTTTGTATACGATATTATTCACTAAACTTCCGCCTATAAAAATTCTAAACATTGTATAGCACAACTGCAAGCAGACAGTATGATGTACTTGCATTCGGTATATACTATACATTTTCAGACCTTGTGCATTTCGGGCACACGCTCGCAGAAAACATAATTATTTAACACCACAGATCTATTGTCATTATATCGATCAATTGATAGCGATAATAATATAAATAATCATTATCGTAAAGTGTATACTCCATCAAATACGACCGACTTATTACTATTTGCGTTTTATACCATCGGCGCGTAGTGTTCCCATTGATGCGGGGACTAACGTGGGTAATCATAATAATTATAGACGCGATGTGCATAATATTATTATTGGAGTGTATAATATTTCGCTTCGGTATTCTTTCCGAGTCGATTGATCAATAACACGTGCCCTTTTTACGGTAGGCGCCATTCATAATATTTATAGGATCGTGGTATACCGTCGTCGTCGTTGTAAAACTATAGTATAAATAGCTCGTATCTAAAAAAAAAAAAAAAAAAAGTGACCACGAGAAACTAATAATTATAAAATCAATAACGCGATATGAGCGATAACTTGTAAACGTTTATATTCTCCTCGGATTTTGGGGCAATACGCATTGTCTTTACACTAGATAGTAGATTGTTCGTGTATTTACTTCTGAACGATTCGATCGATATAACTCAATATTGACTTTTTTGTTGATCCGAGGTATTGGTTCTGCAAACAACGATACATGTACGGTTCGTACGTTAAAATGGAAAACTAATTACTCATATTCTATACGTCACAGTTATAACGATTATCTCCGTAATCGGCTCACGAAAAATTGTGTAATGGAAATTTCCAAAGGGAAAAACGACAAACCATTAGAGCACGTTCCACATTATTTTCAATTACCAACCGATATTAATGTGGTACAAGGGAGGGTAAGGGAGGGACATGCCCTGTGAAAAATAATAAAATACGCTTGTATCCAGTTTTCGCGACTTTTTTTATAAACCGCTATATTGTTATAATTGTTTTTTTTTTGTCATACTTTTGGATTCTCTCAGTCACTCAATGTTAAAAAAAAAAAAATAATAATAATAATAATTGTATATACTGCGTGTTTGTTGTGTTACAGTTTCATTTTGTCCCGCCCCTTAAAAATTACCCTAGAACGGTGCCTTCGACGCAATACAAATATTAACGTTTTATTTTTGTTGTCAATAATATTTTATTATTTAGTCGTATGTATTTTGTATACGATAATATACATCAAATACGAACGTAACGGGTCGTTTTACAGCTATAGTAAAATATTTGTTTGGTTCTTTAACAAATAAAATAAAAACGAAAATCAATGGAATTCGATGGTTACTAATGTTTTTTGACGGTAAAATAACCAATTCTTGTTTAACCGCCGAAGCATCCTTGTTCTCCGTGATTATTTTAATTATCCAAATACTGTATATCAGAAATTAAATTCCGTCAAAACGAATTTATTATCCGATACGTATGTATATATTATACACATTACACACCACCATCGTCATCACATTATTGTATAAAAGTCGGAGTGGTTCGAAAACCTTTTGAAATATTCCAACACAAAAGAATAAAATAACCAGAGTTGTAATGGCATAGGATCCAGTTTCAAAGATGCCGCGGCGCCATTAACAATAACGTTTTTTTTTTTTTTTTTTTGTTTACCTACAAAAGTATAAAGTGAAATAAACGGTCGTACTATAATTGAAAAACGTAATAAATAAGCAACAATGACGTGTGAAGGGGGTGGGAATATAGAGAATTTTATCCCCTCGTAGGCTTATATACGAAAATACAACAACTGTAAGTATTTATTAGTAATTGAGAATTACCAATTGAGCCAACAAAAAGTATGAAATAGTAGTGGCGAGAAATCGTGTGCATTTTGTCTCGAAAAACACTTTTTCGGATAGTGAAAATATATCGATTATCCCATATGGTGCCTTAACAAATTGTATTTTATCTAAACGATTTGTCTAGATTCCCGTCAATATCTGTTTAAAATTGCACTTGCGACTTGTATATCGGATGGAACATATTTAAAACAAGCGACGGCTATTATGTCGTGTATATGAAACGGTTGTATTATATGATATTATATGGTTTTGTTCCGACAAGTCCAAAAAAAAAAACTTCTCAATACTGGTACTAACCAGTATTCGGTATACCGGTATAATCAGACGAATTTCTCGTAAGTATATTGTACGTTGAGAAATATCCTCACGCCGCGGGATGCGCGAAAAAATAGATTTCCATCCGTCGATTGTATGTATAGAACAAGTAAGAGTGTTGTCCTTTACAATTATTTGTGTATGTAATTTAACTACACAGTTGTACGTTGGACGTTCACACAGGACTTGCCCGTGCGATTTGCGGATAGGGTCAGTATAGAATTTGTTTGGGCCCACTAGTGTAGAACGCTGGACACGAAAGTGCCGCGTGTGTCGCCCCGTCGTTACCGTTGGTTCGGTCGATGACGGGCGGCGTGTTAATCGTACTCGTCGCGTATTATGATAACGATATCCGTCTTTGCGAGATAACGCGCGAGATTAAACAAAACCCACCGCAATAAACGGGTCTACGTATAAATAGAGAGGACCTGTCGACACGCTAATCCGTTCCGCAGATATAATAAAAAAAAAAAACCATACATATTATAATATTGTCGATATTGCGTAAAATAATACCCGCCCGCGAGCGTAAATACGGGCTCGCGACTACAAACGCGAATCGCTCGAAAACTACATAAAGCAGCGGGCACACTGGAAACATTCCTCACGTCGAGTCGACATTTTTGCTATTTGTTAATTCCCACGTGAACAGGCGCACATAGGTGACGACACGTCACGTCTTGGAGATGTGTACATTGCTGCTGAGGACGACGGAAACCGCTTGACAGTAGCAAAGCGACGTGACAAAATCGCTCTGTTCCGCTGTGTGCGCCAAGAAAAGAAAGAAAGAAAAAAAAAAACATTTTTATTATAATATACATTTACATTTGTTTTAATTTTTTGCTCGTCCAAAACAAGATCTGGGAATAACGTATGAAATTCTCCGGGCTCGTTTCTTTTTGTATTTCATGTCGCGAGCCCGTAACCGTTTTGTTACCCCTCTCGGGGTTTTTCGTCAGAAGAAAAGTCTACGGTTACTTAAAAAAGAAACATATACTATTAATCGGCAAGTTTGTAAAAACCACGACGAAACAACAACGATATCAAACGTAGCCTGGCGATTCCCTTCCCTCCCCCTCCCCCGCAGGATGGCAAGAGGGAAGGAGACGCGTTTGGTGTGCGCGCGCCTTTTCACCGTTCTGTCACGTCGCATATACAAACGCGTATCCGGTGTGATCGCTGCTTTTATCATCACGTGACTGTCGGTTGTCGCTTATAATATCGCGATTTACCATGTGTAAGAGGTGCCGTTCGTTATGCAATAGCCCGGTATCTATCTGTACACATATATATATATATATATATATATACACACGTACAATCGTAATACATGTATATATGCGTATAGATATAGACAATTAACCGACAAGAATAAAAACAGACTCAAGAGAGCACGCCGCACCGACATTTTCCCGGGCTTTTTTTTTTTTTCTACCTACTGTCAACAATTTTACGCTATTGTCGTATATGTGTTAATAATAATACAGTTTCAAATAAAATCTAATATGATAAACTCAAATAAACCTTTCCTTCGCACTTGTACAGGTTTAGGACTTAGGCAATAAGTGTTAATTTAATATTTACTGGCGCGTTTATAAGTTCTATTTCACTCTAGTTAAATAACAGTGAAAATTATAATTATTATTACTATTAGGCTTAGGGATTTCTATACCTATATACTGCAAACATATGCTCTAATAAGCAAGACACATAAAATATGCAAATATATGTAAACACGGACGTCAGTGTTGTAAAACCAGTTTGCAGGAATAAAAAAAAAAAATGAGTGACCACCAAAAAGGTCGTGGCCGCAAATGTGCAGACCGAATTTGTACCGGAATCGAGCGTTGAACTCACTCGCTCGATTTTGGTTTTAAAGTAAAACAACGCCTATTGTACAATTAAAAGATGACAATATTTCAAGAGTGCGAGACGGTGCTGTGTTTTTTTTCCCATTGGCGATAACAAACGTTTCAATGTTTTTAAATGACTTTTCAAAAAGATTTTTTTTTTTTTTTTTACACTCGACAATATTATCTGGACAGTGACGGTAAAACGCCGTCCGCTTAATTGAGAAAAAATGGCGTAATCGTCACTGGGGAAATGAAAACTGTCGACCGTTAACCGCCCGCCGGCCGTTGGTTGACGTCAGCACGTTGGTCGTTCCCTGCGGGAAAACCGACAGTTATTGTCGATTATTGGCAGGCAAACCCCGACGCCAGTTTCGTTCAGACGAAATTACATATTTCGATCGTTATTCGATCCGCACGAAAATATATATTTCATAATATTACACTCACCGACGTCCGTTACACACTTGTAAAGTGTTCTCAGTACAATTATTTAAATTTGAATTACTCGAATACGTATCTGAAATACTTCTATAGTATGTAAAACGGTTTTCCATATTTGATAATTTGTACTCAAATTACTTTTAAAATGTTAAAACGGTCAATATATTTGAAGTGTCGCAAACAGTGTAAAAGGGGGAGGGAGCAGAAAATAATCACTTTTTCAAAAGGCCTACCCTTATTAAAATTAAATTGTAAATAAAACCGACGTATTATACTTCTTGCTGCGGGTGTGCCACTGTTGTGTGAAGTTATCAAGCTATAGGATATATTTTATAGATGGTAATTTATTTTTTACGACTTTCATCAAAATTTGAACTATAAACGCTTATTCGATAAGAAATGTTCGTGACTGCGGATTTTCGATATTTTTACAGTGCCATGAGGTCAACTTGTGGTGAACCTTGCATAAAATTCCCGAGCATTTTTGAATAGCCAAAAACCTTTCAATCCGCATAAGACCAAATATAAACTAACAAAACCGTTATTGCGTAAATATTTCCGTTTTTGTTCCCGGTTTTCTCTCGTCATTAACAAATGTATAAGAAAAGTCGAAAGAAAAATCGGCGGTTTTTTTTTTTTTTTGTGTAATTATATTATAATTTGTACGGCACACGTGGATTTAGGGTATAAATATATAAAAAAAAATCGCAATCCGGCGGAATCGACGTCTGGAAAAGTATAAAATTACGGCAATATATTTGGGTTTATCGATTTTCTTGTCGCAGTATTCCGATTTCACGCACTGTCCCGCAATTCGACTTACGGGTATTCGTTTTTACACAATCGGAGGTCAATTTTTACATATTTCTGACGAGATACGAATACATTCAGTTTTTTTTTGATTTCGGATCAATTGATATATTTTGTTGAAAAGTCGCATTGTACTGTACTATAATTTACTTGTTTTATACTTACCTATCACT
Organism: Tuberolachnus salignus; assembly: GCA_956483605.1. NCBI lineage: Eukaryota > Metazoa > Arthropoda > Insecta > Hemiptera > Aphididae > Tuberolachnus > Tuberolachnus salignus. Next base: position 44,250,507 of record OY101432.1, read on the forward strand.
TACCCGACTTGTGTCCTTTCACACACAAAAAAAAAAAACAATCAAATCATCATTGTTTTTTTGTCTTGTGACCAAAAAACGCATCTCAATATGCTGATAACAAAAGTGGGCGTAAAATATCACACTAAACTAAATCAATGTAAAAAAAAAATTTAAAAAAGTTACAAAAGTTTACTCGCTAATTCACAACAGGTCCAATTATTATATCGGTTAATCACGTACTCCGTACGTTACACTAAATTGTGGCGTTTTACACAATATTATAATGTAGCCGAAGTGAACAACAAAAATATATATGCTTTTGTTTTATGAATTGGATAATAAATATTAAGGACATACAATAATAATTATTATTACATATGACGAGTATTATTTTATTATCATGACTATTTATTTTGATGTTTATCGTTATTGCTGTTGTTATACCCGGTATAATTTACGTGCGTGTGACACAATTAGTCCGAAAACCGATTCAGAAGTAAAAAAAAAAAATAAAAAAAAAAAACGTCCACGGACGTGAGTAATTATAGTACACGCCCGACGCAGTTGTAACATTTTGACGTAATTTAAATGAAAGCTTTGGTCTATGAGGATGACGCCTCCATTGTTATTATTATGTATTAAAGACAGTTAATTCGGAATGTTTAGAGCCGCATTGTGGTGGTAATCATTTTTTCAAATCGTCTTATTATTATTATTATTGTTGTTGTTGGAGTCCGCGTGTATGACTCAAACAGCTCGTACGGGCTTTGTGTTTAACGACGGGAGAAATAATAATAATTAAACGCAGAAAAATTGTTTCGGGCGATCGTCGTGTAATGGTCGCACGTGTAGAAAGCAAGATGAGATAATTTACGCGTTAAAACGCAATTAGAAATTAAAAGTACGAACGGCGATGCGATATTATTGTTGTTTTTTTTTTTGGCACAAAATGTTTTATACGTGTACGGTGGACACACTAAAGGATTGTAACGGACAGTTAGGCTCAAGTATTGTACATACAGAATACCCGTAAAAGAACGTCCGGGTTTTGAAAAGCTATATATTCTCAAAACGAAAAAATATATAAAACGCCAACGATTTTACGTGGACATTGTCTACTTTTTTTTTTTTTTTATTGCATTTCCTTAGAAATTTCATAAGTGTTCAAATGTGTCCAAATCGCCCTTAGTGACGCGGGCGATAAAGAGCTGATACTCATTATATTTGATGTCGTCGTATTGTCACGGCCTTGACGATTCATCGGTTTGATCACCCGACAATTATTCATAAATATTGTTTGTGGCAGTACGCCTTGATATTGATAAAATAATTTAATTTATTTTACAATGTAAACAAATTACCTAAGGATATGATTTTAAAATCCATTTTTGATTATAAAAAAAAAACAGAAATCTGTACGATCAAACGCAAATTTTGGATTCTAAAATTGGAAATACAAAATTCGAACTTGTTCACTAGTGTACACCTCGTCCTTAGAGAAAAACAAATCGCAAGGTGTCAAGTCGGGTAACCTCGGGAGGGAGGCGCTGAAGTTTGACTAAAAGTCCTGAGTCATCGAATAGACGATGTACAACACATTTTTTTGAAATACGGAATCTTCCGAAAGCTTTGATATTAAAGATACTTATTTGCGTTTTAATATCCGGTGACGATGGATTCTATGAGAAATACGGGCGTAACTTTTCGTTTGAAATGGCATGAAATCACATTCATTGCCGCGAATCGCACTAATGAACCTCAACAACTAACTTTGGATAATGTACATAAAGGCAATTTTGGTCGGTGGTGAATTTTCGAATAATTTTTTTCGTTTTAAAAATATAACCCACGGACGTTCTTTTCGTGGGCACCCTGTATATATATAATATACTCGTATATGTACACTGTACTGCAGTTATACTTATAATATAGACGACCCCATTTAGTACATAAGTATACGACCTAAGCCAGTCGCCATCAGCGCAATAGTTTAGTATAGTTGAACAACATTACGCATTTAAAGAATCGTTTTATGGTGGTTTTATTTTTTCTTTTAACTTTTTTTACGCAATATATATATAGCACGGTGTAACTACAATAATGATCTCGTTACTAGTTCGTTTCTTTCTGTACGCGCGTTTTCGTGCAAATAACGTTGGTCCCGGTTTTCACTATTATCACGACGACGGCGATCATCGTCCACATAATACGAGTATTATTGTGGAAAAATAAAAAGTCGTTTGTAAGAAATATAATGGTATGCGTTCTTAAATTAACAATAAAATAGGTATACAACGCGATGTCGCCAACGTATTACCGACAAAATGCGTTTTATTCTTTTGCCAGTATGATGCCAGTTTAAAAGCTACGGTTGCAGGTTGCAGCTACAATTATGTACCGAGTAAATTTGAAATTTCCCGGAATGCATGTACGTATATTGTTTTAGCACCTTTACAAATTACAATGTGCACGGTGACGTGCCCCGTATTTATTTTTTAGTACTTGTAAAATGAAAACATTTTTCTAAAACTGTTCGACGAATCATTTTCCAAATCCCATTATTTTACAATGCCGTCGGTTCCCAGAAACCTATACGGTACACCTCCGACGAAAACGACACGTTCGCTTCAATCGAGAAAAGAAAAAAAATATATATAAAAACCCGATAATGGCGATGGGCTTTTGTACCTCTCGTGCCATTCGTCTCTCCGTACACGGTGATGTTATATAATTATGAGATTCGAAATTTCTACCGTTGGCCGCGGGTGAAAATTGTAGTTGGAAACACAAATATACAGTGGCGATTTAGTTCAATAAATCCTAAACCGACGATAAATTATTGCAAACCGTGATGGATAGGCGGGAAGTCGAGAAAAGTTATGGTGTATTGGACGGTTTAGTTTATAATTGTACGTAACGATAATTCGTTGAAAACGAAAAACGAACATGTGAGTTTAGTTAAACATTTTTTTGTAATAAATTTAAATTGAAAAATTGAATATAGACTCGTAACTACAAATACAAAATAAATTACAATCGATCGCATTTTAACGATTTTTATCGTAATGTTGAACTTAAAACACTTATAAAAATAAACTGCGAATGAAAATTTTTTACCATTACGTACAATACTTATATGAAGAACCTCGTATCGGTAGTTATCAAACATTTTTAAGACGCCAAAATAATGTTATTCGTCTATGATTGAAATAGCTATAGATAACTCAAAAAACGACAGTATGTCAGGACTCTAAGGTTTTTTTTTTTCACTGAATTAGAATAGAAAAAAAAACCAAGTTGATTTTAACAGAAACCGTCGTTCCGTAAATATTACAATCTTTCCAACGATGTTATTAAGACAAGTACAGAGAAAATCAAAAATCGATTTTTCCGATGCTTCGGCTAGACAACATTTGCTACCAGAAACCGTCCCTGTAATTAATGATTATTGGAGCGAAATGTCTGGTCAAAAAGTCGTTTACAGAGAGGAAAAAAAGTGCACAAACACAAGTTTCTCTTCCACCGATAATAAGAACAATGATAATTTGTTTCCGGTAGGTTTTCGACACGAAAACTGCACTTATTGGACATTAAATATAATATTATTAAAATGCATTTATGTGTAGGTGCCTATAAATTAATATCATTGTCAACGAACAAACAACGGACGTATATTTATATATTTTCTTTTTTTAAACAATATTTTTCGTTTAAATTTTACGAGTAGGTTTGCATAAAGACGGTATCGTTTATATTAGTTGACTTTCAACAGAGGGTAATGTGTAATAATATATAATATGGAATATTGTATTTTTATATAATTGCACATTTTCCCAGTATGGTTTACTATTATTAAATGCTACAGTGGCTGCAATAGTATTTTTACTACCAAATATTATTTTCCCATATTGCAATTAGTTTATTCTCATGGAGATACTCGGCAGTATACCAGTAGTAAATTACACTTACTGTATAACTTTGTTTCATATCGACGGAAATATAATAATCATTTATAGAAATCGATTGAAAAAATTCATTTTTGTCCGTTTATTTAAAATTAAACGTTGGCGACCATTGTAATTGTATTGCTAAACCAGTGAACTTTTATAATTTTATTTTTTATATCGTTATGATGACTGTGTCCGGTTGTGTCACGTAATAATTTGTTCGTTTATTAGACTTGGTTTTGGTTTTTTCGACTACTAAAATGTTTCGAGAAAAAAAAAACTCGAATTTTCGCATATATAAGCCCTATAATAATAATAATAAAAATAATAACCGGTACTGTGAAATAATAAATGTTCAAAAGCGTAATATTTAAGTAACTTTCATAAACGTGCATAACATAATACGACCGTTCTCGTCCAAAATATAATAATATCGTTTTTGATTTCTAATTTTTACTGTTTTTAAAATAGATTTTTTTTAATATTTTCAACGGTTCTACGATTAAAATAATTTCCCATCCAATTTACAAACTAGGTACGTCCGACTTTTTACGTTTACAACGCTAAAACGATTACATACAAAATCATTGTGTAAAATTGTACATAATACATCGAGTATAATTAATTAAGTAATTAAGTAGTCTAATTTAGTAGCTGAGTAGGCTCTCTTCTAATCGAGAAATTCGACTTTTAGATTTCTAAATCACCAACTTTAAGTTAGCCTAACCTAACCTAATATTTTTCACATATTAAGAGACAAAAAAAAAACAACAAACACAGTTACCATACGTTGTAGTTACGTTTTATTGGTTAGAGTTAAGTTGTTTTTTTTTTTTTTTTTTTTTTAATAATTAAAACATGTTTTATTATAATTGATTTATTTATCGATTTAAATTATTAATTCGCAATTATCTAAACGAGCAACGCGGTATCACATATACAGTTTTTAAAATACCTATTCGCTTATATGTGTAATTCAGTCAGTACTTACTTAAAAAACCTGTAGAAATAATTTTATATATTAACCGCCAGAATTACTACAGAGCATATTATAATCACGTAGACGTTTAATAGCGTATAGTATAGCGTACACTGAAGGTTTAGTTATTTATCAATTCATTTTCATTCCCCAGAAAGTTGAGGCACCGAGCAACGTAAAATATCGTACGTAGTCTCGTAAATGCACGAGCACATTATTATCATAATCCGTGTTTCAAATATAAATTGAAAGCAACGAATTTCCTTTAGCCCGGTAACATTGACTGTTGTAAAATTAAAACGAAATATATCCACGTTTTGAAATATTCTTTGGGCCTTTAACATTCCATTTTTAACATTATTAAATTAATGTCAATGTTTTCGAGACGTAGTGTATTTTGTTTTGTAATACGCCACGTGCGTACAAATCGTTGGTATTTTATTTTTTTATTTTTTTTTTTTTTTATTTTAAATCTTGCAGGTAATCGCAAATACCGGTGTTAATATAATTTAAATCGAATACATTTTAGACAAATTGAGTTCTCGGAAAACGAGAACGTATCAGTCTCATTCCCCCGCAGCGAACCGAACAAACGTCTCGTTTAAATTACTCGAACGCATATTTTCAATTGAAATCTGATGAATTACACAATATACCAAATAAGGTATTTTTTTATGTACATATATCTAAAAAAAAAAAAAAAAAACAACAAACAAAACTATGCAAGTAAAGTATATAACGAAAATCATATTATAAGATAATGATATTATAATATACGACTGAATAACTTGTACGAGTCATCATGGAAATATACGGATTGATATAGCGGTACATATACGGTGTTTTCCGATTGGGTAAAACTAGATTATCGTAAAATATGCAAAAAAAATTAAAAAAAATAGTATCATGAGTAACAACGATTTTCTTATATGCCCGCGTATAGTTTTCCCGTTTCTGACCACTGTGTATTATTTAAAACCCGGTTGTACGTTTAATTTCACTAACTAAATTGATTAAAATATGTGAGTAAATACCTAACCTTTAGAATATCGATAAAACTGTACGAGTCATCCGAAACGAATTCGGATTGATGTAATGGTACATATACGGTGTTTTTTTGATTAGGTAAACTCAGACTATCGTAAAATACGCAAATAATAGTATCATGAGTAACGACGACGTTCGATTTTTTTTTTTTTTTATATATTATTATTTTTTATATTGGTTTTCCGATTAAAACTATTGAACCTAAAACAGTGGCGGTCAAATGATTTGGTCATGGTGACGGGGGGAAGGGGGCGAGGGCAGAGGGATAAAGCTACGATTTAACGAAAAATAATGACGAATGGTTGTTGAATGTTTGCTGTTGAGTTGAGATAATGGGTATAATATAGATGCTACTATTTTAATATCATTGATCAAATATTTAAGAAAGGTGTGTGGGCGTTGAACGATTTTACTGCATCATTTACAGGCAATAATATAATAATTTAAACAACAGACTAATGAATCTTGCTGTTGAAGCCTTCATAAACTTTTTTTCTTTTTTTTTTTTTTTTAAAAAACCCGGACATACGTATATCGCACTACGTGTGAATCACTGTTGTTGGTGGTAAGTTTGGACGGTAGGATATTGGGGATAGGTAATTTAGTTTAAATCGTCTATAAATGATTGCATACGAAAAACGATTCCGAGCGAAGTTCGGTAAAAACACGTTTTGATAAAATTGAAAACGATATTGGTTTTGTAACTACAAAATAAATTACAGTCTGTCCGTGGTTTTTCGTCTCAAATATTTGAGCCGAATAGTTGCATCCGCGTAAATCGGAAAATAATACGCGATATGAATCGTGACTTTTACGATTGCCGTTAGAATTTTCACTTGTAAAAAAAAAAAAAAAAAAATCGTAAATTACCGAAACCGTATATAGGAGGTACACATTGTTGAAAAGAAAAAAAAAATGTTGTCGACGAGTTATTTATCGGTACAGCGGAGATAAGGACCGGACGGGTGCAGTTAACATTGGCTTTTTTTTTTTTTTTATATAATATAAATGCCCGCGCGTCACTTATTGTATTAGAAGAACGGTGGAAAAATCGTTATTATATATTGCACGTCTAATATTAGTTACAGCAGACGAATTATGTTGGTAAAATCTTATCGGCGTACGCACGATTCGACTAATGACAACGGGCTGCATTACGTAATATCGGTTCAGAAAATTTAGGGTGAGGCGTCGTCGTCGTCTGTTATAATCCAACGGCCCCGGCATGTTTCCGTCCTGTCGCGCGTTACTTCTTCTCCGGTGCACGGTTCGTTCGGTTTCTCTTTGTGCCGGCCAGACAAAGAAATGTATTTCTATTTACTTTTTTTTTTTTTTTTTTTTTTTGGAGAGAGAGAGAGAGTGAGTGAGAGAACGAGAGAGATAACACACCGCAAAGCCGAGTCCTACGTCAACAGTACGGCCGGTGAGCCCTCGGGCTTTGTGTATAATAGGCGTCTGACGATAACCGCCCACGTGATGCGTAACAATCATCACGTTTCTTCGCGTTCGGCCACGACGACGGCGATAACGGAAAGCCAAATCCGCGCAAACGCTTCTCGGCTTACACCCAAAGCCGTAGTACGGCTTTCGAACTATCGTGCCCGCCTCTGTGTGTATATATATATAATACCGCCTAATAACCTACCTGAATAATATTTTCAGTGTTGAAAAAAATAATACTAGTGTAATAATTAGCCAGATAAGAAAAATTAGAAGAAAAAAAAAATGTATTAATTCTCGACGCGGCCACGTGCGAGTGCTGTGGCCCGAAAGTCCCTCTATGTGTTACCGTCGTTCACCCTTCGTCGCGGCCGCCGTCAATCCCCCTGCAGCTGCGTCGGCGTCGGCGACGGCAGTGCCCGGCGATGGAAAGGGAAACGTCCGCGCGCCGCCGTGGATTATATTTAAACGGACGGTGGCACGGGTCCGCGTTCAGTTTATCGTACACCCGCCGTTCATATGCCACACAACTAAACCACGCGCACGCAGTGGCCAATATTAAAAAAATATTTATATATCTGTTTCCAAAAAAAAAAAAAAACGTTTTTCACACCGATAATAAATATTATTATTTTTTTTTTTTTATATATATATAATTTCCGAATAGTATAGTATACCACCGAACCGTAGATTTGTAAAAATAAAAAAAACCGTTTATTATTTTGTACGAGTGCGTATCATTTCGGTTCCAGCGACAAACCGCATTCCGCGATTAGTATTCCGGAAACATATGCACAGAAGATGTGAGTATATTATTGTTATTATCAATATTATAATAATAATTGTAGTTTTTTTCATTTTTATTATTTCTCCTATTCGCGAGTTGGCGTACCGAAAAATATCAAATTTCCCTATAGTGTTACGGCGGCGCGTCGCGCGTCTCGTCCCGCCGACACGGCACTGTCCCTCGTGTGCCTACAAAATTAAATCGCTCGTATTTCGTCCGAGTTTGTCGGCTCCCGCGCGGTAGTTCTCCCGGTAGTTTTGATAACGTTATTTGAATATTCCGACACGTTGTCGACAATCATTACTCGTATTACTCGCGCTGTTATTATTATTATTATTTCTTTCTTTCCGTTATTTCTTTTTTTTGTTTATTTTTTTTTTTCGACTCGCGCGCCGAGAGAGAAAACGACGCTGCCGTGTGGTCGCGGCGGTCGCGACGTCGCTGTCGCCGCCGCCGCCATCGTCTCGCAATGTCTATTTTTATAATCAACTGTTGCGTAATCCTTGAACGAACGCGAAACGCTATTCGTACAATAATAAGAATATTATATTCATAAATTTAATTTTAATACCAGATAGCTGCTAACTAACGTGTTGTGTCATTACACAGTACCAACAATACAGCGAAGCCCCGTCGGCCATTTACCCGAAGCGGTCACGTTATTCCTAAATCAATCGTTTTCCACGTTGTATTCGTTATTATTTAGATATTTAGCGTTCGAATTGTTGTACGCAATGAACACGTTAAATACGAAAATATTTACGGTCGTTATTGAAAATAACGCAAACGAAAAAAAAAAAAAAAAAAAAAAAAAAAAGGAAAATTGTATTATTTTTTCCCCCCCTCCCCTTCGTCTATAGGAGGGATACACTATCACCTACGTGGTGTTTTTTCTTTCTATTCGCGTTACGGCAGTATAGAATCAATATTAAATCAACGCCGAGTCTGGTCGAATGACCGTAAAAATCGTAAAACAATTAGATTTCGATTTGTTTTTGCATAAATAATCGTCCGATACGTCTGATTGAATGTTACCTTATCCGGAGACGCGTTGCCCGGGGGAGTATTTTGGATCAACGATCTCGTCGTAGACCATTTTTCCATTATATTCCGTATGTTGTTGCGGCGCGCGGACAAAAACGCGTGTTCAACGTTACAATAAAGAAAATCGCGCTATAAATATTATAAACAGTCGTTGGACAAAAAAATAAAAAAATAAAAAAAACAATCTATATCACGATAACCAACTATATCACGATGTAACACGATATCAATATAATCGTCGAACATCGGTTGGCGTCCGTTACGGTTGTATAATAATATTTAACGTTTGTATAATAGTGCGGGTTGTGTACTGCTGGGGGGCGATCAAATCGTCGCATTCTAACAACAACAACACCAACAATAATAATAATAACAGCGTTGAAATCATTATTATTTATTTATTTTTTTTTTTGCCAAAGATTATTTATTTTTATGTTGGTAAGGCAGGAGGGGCAGGCTTTTATAACCTTTGTAACGTGTATTGGCCGACGAAAAATTCCGCCTTACGGGGAACGAAAAAAAAAAAAAAAATAATAATAATAATAATAATTCCACGGACGAACAAAATGTGTGGTATTGCGGTAACGTGTTATAATTGAATACCCGTACGGATTCGGGCGGTGGCGGGCGAGATTGCCCGAACCCCAACAATTTACAAGGTCGGCGGACCTCCACCCTACATTCGCCGGCCCGACGCCCCCGTGAAGGGTGATCACACAATAGAACGTTTCGAAACACGTCGTTTTTATTCTCTTTCTCTCGTTCTGTCCGCCCCCCCGAGAAATATAAACGTACAATGGAATTATATATATATATATATAAATTTTTTTTCGTTAACGCGTTTTGTAAACCGAACGGGAACAACACACAAACACCGGTCGGCGCCGTTGGCCGGCATGTAGGTCGCATCGTTTGTAATAATACCAAGAAGCAAAAAAAACCCACGCCAGATGACTCACCCGCGGCCGAAGACGTTTGTCGAAGAAAACACGCGCGCACTCTCGGGATCCCCGCCCTTTTCCGGAATCTTCTCCGGAAGTAAGTACCTGTACTCGCGACACGTGAGCAATTACCATTTACGAGGCCCGTATAATAATAATAATAATAATATTATTGTACAAATACATAGTAATAACCACCGCGCACACACGGGATTTGATATCATATAAGCCCACGGTTCGTCCGAACCGCCGGGTAACCTAAAAATCTAAAACGGAATAAAACCGCGACGGTTGGCGGGTACAAATAATACGTCCGGTGTGCGGCATAACACCGACGACCGGGTTTTATCTCGTGCCCGCGGAACGCAAGCTGCTGCGGGAGATACTCGCCGTCGTATTAACAACCGTCGCCCCGTACAGTTTTTTCAAAAGTATTGTTACGGGCCTACGCGCAATATAATATTATTAAAAAAAAAAAAAACGGATTTCGATTTTTAGTTAAACTATACGGATGACGATTACGCGTCGTGATTTTATTTTCTCGATATCGATCGACGTTATAACAGCGACTATTATTTATACGCCTACGCGTACACAATATTCCGCGGTCGGCTCCCCATCGTCTACATCGTATAACGATACGTACATTATAACCCTTTCACTATATTTTCGTATTGTGTACAGGCAATAATATTTCGTGTGCGGCGTATAATAATTTATGGACGAATAAAATTCAAAATTAAAGACGATAGGTACTCTTATAATCCCGGGAACGGATTGTGAATGTGTGTGTGTGTACGAGCCTTGCAAAATAGTTTTTTTTTTTTTTTTTTTGCGGGCTTTTCGAATGGACGAATCCGATTAGTTTTGCTATGAAAAACTCGATAATATTCGTTTCGTTATTGCCCCTTAAACCCTTAAACGAGCGTATACCCTGTAGGTTTTTTTTTTTACCAAAACCCCACCGATTTACTCTGTAAACGAATCGTGTTCCGTCGGCGCCCGTACGATGATAATATTATTTCGTTGGTTTTTCAAAAAAAAAAAAAAAACCCATTAGAAGTTTTCCAAACCGGTTATTTCGGCTAAACGACCTACGGCTTGCTTACACGGTAATAATTTTTTATCGTTTCGACTTGCTCGCGCGCGCATGTATAATTGGTATACAACAAAAAAAAAAAAAGATTGTCGACTATCGCCCGGAAAATTCCACGCCGGGTACTATGTTATAACGTTTTTATCGGCGTGCCTCGTACGAAACGGTAGAAAAAGGGGTAAAAAAAAACTCCCTGTGCCAAAACCGGAACGGGTTCAGTAATTAAAATGTAATAATTTATTATAAATATTTGAAACGTGACCGGCGGCCGTAGTTATTATAATTATGATTTATGATTCATTATAGACTCGACGACACTGCCGCCACCGCGTGTACATTATAAAAACAAAAAAAAAACAAAACTACGTACTTATACTTTCGTCGTACGTATAGAAAGAATAGTTAGAAATTATTATAGAAAAAAAAAAAAAAAAAACCCGAGCTGTACAATAATAATCAACACCCGTGGGGGGGGACTTTCCAGTAAGTCGTTGCATCTGCCGCCGCCGCCGCCGCCGCCGGCGAGTCTGACGACCTCCTCTAAGTGTTCGGTCGGCACGACGGACCAGGTGAAAGTGCGGCTCTCCTTCTCTCCTTCACTCCTTCTCCTACCTACGTTTGTATACAAAGAATAAAAAAAAAAAAAAAATAATATCGTAATCGAAGTGACCAAGTGCAACCGAACGCGTGTACAATATTCCTCCTCCTTCTCCTCGTAGTTTACTATTTGCCCACGTTTTAGATTCTCAGCGAACCTGCGAGATGAGACACACTCTAGGAATGCATGCTTTTTATTTTTTTCCCCCCGTCAGTGAACGGACTTTTCTACCAGAAATCTCGCACCGATTTACAAACGTAGCGCGTTTTCTGAAAGCATTTCCGGTTAGCTGGTAGTTTTATTAACAATTGGGTAAAAAACGGTACAATTTACGACAACAATCGTTTCAATTATTTCTTTTCCTTTTTGTTGTAACTCGGGTAAAAATAATAATCATAGGCATACGGTTTTCACAAAATACTAATAAAACAACGAAATTGTCAAAACATTAGAAATGTTCGAGTTGTAGTGGTTTGTGCGGATAAAATAAATAGTCTTGGCCAAGCAGAAACGCTTGGGCATTTTACACGAGTTTCGTCATACGTTGTACACAAATTGATGCCAAAAAAAAAAAAAAAAAAGTTGAGCGTAATATAATAGGTTTTTCTTTTCTTTTCTTTATAAGCGTGTTTTAAGTTCAAATTTTTGACGAAAATTTCAAAAAAAAAAAAAAATGTTGTTCGCCCGGAATCGTATTTCGTTGCCGTACAAATAATAATTTGTAATCCTTTTGCCTATTTTTTTTATCGTACAAACAGTGTACCTACACAGTGGCGGGCGTTGCCGACGTAGGTTTTTATCTTTGGGCGACTGCTACCACGTCGCAACCTACCCGCGACTAAAACGGGCGGGTGGTGGTGGTCATCGCGAATAACGTTGAACGCGCATCGTTATTTTCTAAATTAAAAAACGTCGGAAATATATTAGTAAAAAAAAAAACCGTGTTTTCGGGTCTTGAATTTTTCTGTTTCGCCTCGAGTATATATATATATATAAAAAAAAAAAAAATTTGTTCAGCACGCCACCGAGTGCCTTATAATATATTTTATACGGTCGCTTATACATATAGTATTATTATTTACGCGCCTCAATACATAACGAATACCGGTATATAATAAGACCGTGTAAGTATACGCCACGTAATTCATCAAAAAAAAAAAAAAAAAAAAACCGGTGTCTGTGTACACACACACACACGCCCGTTCCGTTTTGTTGGTACATAATATCGTAATATAATATTTGTATTATTATTATTATTATTATTATTTTATTACCATCGTACCCGGTGTTATTATTATTACTACTACTACTACTACTTTTGTTACTTTATAGTTGTCGGGAGTTGTTGTTCGTGGTACCTACCGCCTACCCCGCGGGGGGGGGGTCCATTATTCAAGGTCGATCGGTATACACACATAAACGTGCATATATATATATAAAAAAAAAAAAAAAATCGTATAATCGTATAATATCGAAAACGACACATACTCTGTCGGTCCGTACGTGCCGAAGGGAAACGGTTTAATTTCCGTTGCGCGCGACGCGCCCGCCGCCCGGCTTTTCTCATCGCGCCGAATCGACGACCACGCGCACCTCCTACCGGTAGTCGGGCGCGCGCACGCCGTACACGTTTTTTTTTTGCCAAAGTATATACCAGCAGTGTATAGATATATCGATAAAAATCAACAACAACAAAAAAAAAAATAAATTACATTTTATCTACGACTCGCAAAACGATATTAATTAGAAACGGACGACAACAGAAATACCTGGGGGGAATGGAGTAAATATTTATTTTTAAATCAAAAGCATTAAAACGGTTTAATACAAAAACAAAACATTAATAATAACAATACAAATAGTAAAAACCGCGATTAAAAATAATCGCAATGAAAACGTTTTTACGAAATACATTTAAAAGGACGTGCTTGCTATCCACCACATTTGCTATCTCAGTCTAATTAACGGGGAACGTAATATATAAAACGTACTCGCGCAGATTGCAAAAAACTCGCTTAATTTAGATTTTAGAGTAAAAGCATCTTTTATTCAATTAACGACTTATTCCAGAGGGCGAGACAATGAGTTTTTTTTTTTTAAATTAATTTTTTGATAAATTACAGTCATTTAAAAACTGTTGAAATTGTCGTTATTTCCAATCGATGTACATTGTACTTTATATTTGAAATAATAGAAAAAAAAAAAAAAGCAAGCACAGTTTTACCCTCCAGAACGGTGTCTTCTTTCAATTCATAATAATAAGTGCTATTACTTTAAAATCAAACATTAACTCCATGTCCTTTGAAAATGACATCGTTAACACACGTAATTATATCCAATTCCAAAAAAATCCGTTTCATAACCGATATTTCAACAGTTCATAAAATCTAGTGTATTTATGATATTGCAAAAATCCAAAGATACACACATGGATAATGTTGTCATCTTCGCGTTGACAAAATTTGAGACTCCTAGGAGTACTACTGTGTAGCGCCAATGAGAATTATACTCTTGAGCCTTTCATATTTATATTCTACATTTTATTATTTTTTTTTTTTTTTAACTCATTCGGCATTGAATACGCTCGATTAGTGTGACGTCATATTATGTGATAACAATCCTTATCGAGTATGGTTGGATCCAAACACATAAATATGTACGTATAAACGTGATGTAAAGTATCTAAAAAATTCCTATATTTTAAGTGGGTACTTGGATATTTAAATAAATAAAATTATTGCTAAAACCCTCAATTGAAGTAACTCATGTTCAATAGTTGGGTCATAATTTATAAGTACTCGTATTTTATTACAATATGAACGTCAAAATAATATACTATGTGCATTTTTAATTGGTCTGTTAGATTATTTTGATTCAAATAATCCAATTATTACTAATAACAGACTGATAAAAAGATCATGGCGTACACACTAATCAAGCGTATTAAGGTTAGGTTAGGTTAGCTTAGTTGGCCCAAATAATCTGCGTAAGGTTCATAAAAGATTTATTAGTTATTTTTTTTTTTTTTTAAATCTGGATGTTTATTTTTTCGTTTTCTTTCTTTCTCGATATTTTTACGTCGTGTTTCTTACGCGATATAACCTTTTTTGAATTTGTTATCTTGATTCAATATAAAACGACGGGTATTAACCTATATTAATATACCCTCGAACAGGCGTGCAATCCTAATGCACATATTAAAACGTTCGGTATGACGAATAACGTGATTTGTATTGCGGTGTCCACTAAACACGAGGTTATAGTGCGTATTTATATTTCGAGATACGACGTTAATTCGCGACAATATCGATTAATACGTGCATTTTAATCGTTGACGATTGATATAATATTATATAATTTTTATTCGTGCCGCTATTGAGAGGACACAGCGAATGCATTGCATAGAACGGGCTTCTTAATTTTTGGTTTTAGAGCAATCAAAAGAGAGCAATGTTTCGTTTTT
This sequence comes from Tuberolachnus salignus, assembly GCA_956483605.1. NCBI lineage: Eukaryota > Metazoa > Arthropoda > Insecta > Hemiptera > Aphididae > Tuberolachnus > Tuberolachnus salignus. The sequence continues at coordinate 44,265,831 of OY101432.1, forward strand.
AATTGGAAGAAAAATTAATTTTTTTGAATAGTTACAGTCGTTTAAAAGTAATCGATGTGTAGGTTAACGTTACATATTCGGAATAATGGAAAAAGCGCATCCTAGTCTTGCCCTCAGAATATTGTGCTCTTTCAATTTTATATTAGGTGCTTGTACTCTAAAACCAAAATTAAGCGAGTAACTATGCAGAGATTATGTCGAGAAAACAACGACTATAGTTCGATAAGCGATGGTAGAATCGGCGAACAAGGGTTTTCGAGTAATTTATTCGATGGCTCAAAGCGTCCGCACTATAAAACTAGATTTTGCGTGTACGTCATATTGAAAAAAAAAAAATTAAAAAAAAACTCGACGAGTCGTAAAAGAAAAAATAAATAATCGAGCACCTATTACAACATAACCGCGAGCCCGTAGCAATATAAACTAACGTATTATTATAATATAATAATAACGTGTTGGCGTTTTTCAAACGTTCGTTTAAATTAAATAAAATAATATTTTTTTATTTTTTTTTTTTGTTTTGTTTTCGTCGCGTCGCGATCCGACAGACGGTTTTACCCGCGGGAACGCGTTGAAAAACGGATTTCGCAGACGAAACCGACGGGCTCGGATAGAAGAGAGCCGGTGATTTTATTATTTTTTTCTTTTTTTTTGTCATTTTTATATAATTCGGTAACGGGTGTCGGTCGTAACGCTGTACGATACGCGGCGTTTTTATCGCGCAACGGCCGCGCGTGGGTTTGGATCCGGTCCAGGCGAATTTTTATTTCTGCGCGGGCCATCGCGCGTCGTCGTGACGCGTAATAGTACACGCAATAAAACGCGGCACGATAATCATAAAAAAAAAAAATTTAAAAAAATAATATTAATATTATACACAACAAAACCGGCGGCACCTTTGAAAAGTGCGAGATAGCGTTCGGATATCAGGAGAGGTGGAAAGACCGCATAGTTTTAAAGAGTTTTTTTTTTTTTTTATTGAGCGGCGGAAACACGCGAGACTCGCCGCGTCTCTCTGGACGACGAACGTTTTTGTTGGCACGGTCGAATCTTTAACAAACTCTCCGGCCGCCTACTTCCAAGAGTCTGTCCGAATTCGGCGTGTAAATCAAATAGGGGAAAGTTTTTTTATGTTTTGCCCCGCGAAAATAAGGGCGACGACATTTAACGGTTATGCGTTATATATCGTTGTATAGCCGCTTGTATCGTAAATGGTCAAAAAATTAAAAATTAAAAAAAAAAACACAATACTTATCGAGATAATAAGCGTTTTACAGTTTATCGCCCCGGTATATTATTATAGACGTGAACTGTTAACACGGCTGCTTTTAACGCAAATTATTTATATAATAATTATATGCGATTTGTACTATTGCTATAATTAATTTAGAAAATATATGCGCGTATAAGCGGCGGCGGCGGCCTTGAGGTTTATAAATAGAAAAAAAAATCGAATGATAAAAAATGTCCAAAAGCCACTGCACCTATACAATGTTATTACGACCACGGTGGTACTAAACAAATCGATAATACGTCGATCGGTTTTTTCGCAATACGCAAAACTGGATATTATTCAAAAACGAAAAATTCTTAATTATTTTTACCTTTTTTTTTCTTTTTTCTATACGATCTCACGCGCACAAAAGTCTATTCGAAATAACGTTCTATTTTTTTTTTTTTTTTCTTATTTATACGTAATTTTGTTTAACCAGCCGTTTTAAGCGAGCCGTTAAAATAAATTGCATTACGAACAATTGCTGGCGGCCTGAAAATTTCACTCCGTCGCCCCCTCGTGTCGAAACAAAACGTGTGCGCGTGCGGCAAAACGCAATTATCTATTTACAATTTACATATATTCCGCGAGTTTAATGAATTCCGCATTAATTTTATTTTCTTGTTTTATCGTACGATTTATTATTATTATTCGTGTTTATTTTTAGAAAATGTATAATACAGATCATTAAAAAAAAAAAAAAAAAAAAAACAAACCCGTTTATCGTTATTTTCGTAGAAAATATTAAAAACGTAAAAAAAAAAAAAAAAAAACCTACAGGAAGGTTACGAATCCGACTGATATTTCCGATTGTGATAACGGTAAAAATATGTTCGGCGAACGATATCGCTGTTATCAATAGTAATAATCGCGCGTATCAGCCGCAAGGTCTTTCATTCATATATATTTATAACGAACGCTCGGAGTGAACAAAAAAATAAATAAATACAAATAATAATAACTTCCTCACTTCCCCGCAGAAATTGTACAGTAAAGATTGTTAATGGATTTAAATCGTTTTTGATCAAATAATCCATTATTCTATAGTAATATTATTTGCGCTGGTGCCCGGATCACTGTCCTCTTGGCAAAGTTCAAGGGCGTTTTTACAATATTTTCGTGTACCCCGTGTTCGATGAACTACATAGGATTAACTATTATACAATACAATTATTATTATTATTATCCAAACGGCGGTTTCGCCGTTCGACTTCGGTTTCAATTACGGCCACCGGGCACATGGTTTAACCAAGCGAGCGACACGGGGAACTCCTCGCGATGGGCTTTCCGGCGTTATCCGGCGTTAAGGTTCGCTCAAACCGAAGCGGCAGCGGTAGCGGTAGCGGCAGCGGTATTTATCGCTTTTTAAATACCGCTGATCTAACCTAACCTGAGCGAAATATTTCGCCAAAAATTACTAGTCGACATTGTGACACCCATGCGCGTACATGTGTTTTGTTATTACGTATTATATTTTTTTTTACTAATATTAATATTTAAAAGTACAAAACAACATATTTCTATATTTTTTTTTAAATTGTTATCATACCATGGATATTTATTATGAAAACTCAAGTTCAGATGAAGAAGATGTATTACTGTTAGCAGCTGTAATGGATGATGAAGAACAAAAAAGGTACCATAGGATTATAATTAGGCTTAGGGACTTATAGATCTCAAAAAATTATAATATATTATAATTAGAGTTAGGATGTTGAATATGTTGATGTGATAATAATATATTAATATTCATATTGCATTGTTGCACTGTACAATTAAAATGAGTTGGGAATTTACAACTGATTATCGCAGCGGTAAGCGAAAAATATAGTGTCTGCAGCGAAAAATAAAAATATCGCGCTCAATCTTGCGGTAACATTTTCGCCGCGATATTAATTTCGCGCTAGTGAGTGCACTCGTATTAAAACGTGTGGACATTAAATTTCGCTGCCGCTACCGCTACCGCTGCCGCTTCGGTTTGAGCGAACCTTTACCGGGATTTTATTCGGGGGGCGGCATAAACGATTTCGTCTCGTTTCCACGCCGTTTTTGCAAAAATTATCTCTCTCTCTCCGACCGCGGCCCGTCACGATTACGACGCATCGCCAACATCTATCGCCGCGAAACTAAGGAGGAAACGTTCGTACGTTCGGCTATTGCGATTCGGGCCACGGCATATGGTAAAAACACTCGCGAATAAGTGAAACCTTTCCGAAATACCCCGCGGGGTCCATTTGTATTATCGTTGATTATTGTCGAGCCCGCGACATACCGACAAATTTTTTTTTTTTTTTTTATATTTTTGTCGCGAAAAACAGCAACCACTATAAGACCACGTCGTGTATATTGTACGGTCGCCCGTACGGCCGAAGCTTAGAGCTTCGTTTATTTTTATCACCGGACTGTATATGATATCCTATATCCTTAGTCGGTACACCAAACGACACTTGTGGTGCTTCCTTAGGTTTTTATATTCATAATATAATTTTTTTCCCGTATTGCATTTTCAGTGTTTATACGCGCAGCTCAAGACAGTAGAAATGACAGACAACATGACACGGAACTACAACAGTCATACACCCAGACCGGAACCGGACGTATCCAAACAAGTGAGTCCTAAATATTTGTACATTTTGTTTGATATAGCCCCGTATATGATATGTAGACATTTACAAAACGTTTTTTTTTTCTTTTTTAATATTCTCCGTGGTCGACAGAAATTTCCGAAATTTGACGATCGTCCCGAGTGCCCGCCGCGGAATCCCCGTCGTCATCGACTCTTGTGCGCGTGTGACTTTTCTAGCGGTTTGCTAAGCAAAAATATATCACCCGATCGTCGCTTATGTAATCACTTATAGCCGACGTTTTCCGTTATTTTTGTGTTGCTTACAATAGTTTTAATATTATTTAGAGGTCGTGCACAATATTGAAGGTTTACTTCTACAAAACGCGTCCTTTATTTTGTAGTACGTGCTAAAAAAAAAAAAAAAATGCCAACAACCTTGATCGGACAATGAAAAAAAAAAAAAAAAAAAACAATAACGAATTATAATATATTTCGGATCGGTGCACGTTTTATTGCGAAGATTTCTGAAAATAAATTCCGAGCGGTTTATACGGTTTGTTACAATAAGTTAATTTCGTACACTACGCACGCAGACGGTATTGTGACGTTACAGCGTGGAAAAAGTCACGGGGGAATCAGTCTCTAGGGGGAAATACTGTGGAGGAATGGAAATATTTCGTTCGATAGCAAACGGTTGTATATTAAAGACGTGTAAATAATAACCGAATTGCATTTATCCGTACGATTGTATAGAAATAAATTCGAGATAACCGTACAATGGCGTACGGTTTACATCAGTTTTAGGACTTTTTACTGTATAAAATAATAAAAAAAAAAAAAAAAAAGATTTTTATCGGGAATAAAATTACACAGACAAACGTCTATTATGTTATAATAATAATAATAATAATAATAATACAAAAATAAGCATAATATTATACGTCGATACGCTTTCAAATATGACCTCCGGAATATAATCAAATATGTATATATAAATAGTTATAAAAAAAAAAAAAAAAAATTCACCGCGCGGTTTTACAAGCTCTTTGACACTCGAATGAAATTAAAATACTACACGTTACATACGAACACAATATTATAACGGAAACGGGCCGGAAAACACATCGGGCTATTGTTCTTCGAATGGAAAGAAATTGTTATAACGATATATAATACAAAACGACACGTTCGTATAGTACAATAATATTATTACCTATATATTATGTTTCCGTACGTAAAAACCTAATAAATTACCACGATCCGGCAATATTATTTACGACCCGCGGTTGGTGGCCCCACGCTCCGTCCATACGCCAACACTCTTGCGCCGGTCACCCGTACGCCGGGCGGTTTTACAATTTAAAATTATACGAAGTCCCGCGAAATTAGAACGTTACCGCGGATAAATGGTTGTAACCGGTGCGGTATGCGGTTATTCGAAAAAAAATGATAAGAAACTTTTTACGGCGATAACGCGGCCCGGTAGCAGCATACTGCACGCAAAGCGCGGTTCATTTTTCGATTGAAAATCCGACGTGAGCTCCCCCAAGGCGGAACGATTTCACATTTGAATATTACAAATTCGAATATTTGAGGATAGAAATTGCGTTTTCAACCTCTTTTTCGTTTATCATCATTGTCGTTTACCAACGAGTGTACCCATCCCTGGCTGGCCAATACTGTGGTCGTCTTATTTGTGCACTGCGCTAACCTTTACGTTCGGTAAAAAGTCTTTAAAAAAAAAAAAAAAAAAACGATAATCGAAGGGGGGGGAGAAATATATATATATATCAATGCAGGATCGTTTGGAAAACGTAACATACTTTTCTACTTTCGGCCGACGGCCATATATTCAACGATTGTATGAAATAATTTATACCTATATATAGCGTACAACTAAAAAAATGAAAAAAAACGAAAAACCAACTTGTAATCATTTTAGTCTATACCTATAGAGTACATACTCGTAGGTTTATTTATGGGCATTGGGATTTCTGTTGTTAATAACGAAAAAGATTTTATTCCCGTGTCTTCGTTACCTCCGTCTGTACCGTAACTGTTGTATGCCGTGACTCGGATGTCGTGAAATAATAATAACCGAACCCCAATTATATTAGCGTCGGATTTTTTTTTTTTTTTTTTACGTTATTATCGACGGGGCAGAGACGATTTTGTGTGGCCGAGCGTATAAAAATATTGACCGCGGCGCAATAGTTTTACGGTATTTACCACGTCGTGCACGCCATCATCGCACGCGGAAAAGTGTAAAAAAATTCGCGCACGACTCGTACACGAGAAATATTATTATTAAAAAAAAAAAAAATTATCGTTTCTTATAACGTACGCCCGTTATTAAAATATTATTGCCATGTCGCGGCGCAGATGACGGCGAGGGATCGTACACAATACTGCAATATTATATTGTTGTGGGCCAAGGACGACGGCAACGCCCGGAGAATAATGCCGTCGGTGAAAAACAGAAACGTCAAAAATTGTGCACCCACCTAAAAAAAAAAAAAATAATTTAGTATACTTGCCGCCTGTCCGCATTAAATTGTGTTATTAATAATATTTTATACTCTGCCGTTGGATTATTGATGAATTATCCAAGCCGAATTCCCGCGCGTTGTTTAATCTCGGTGTCGCGCGACCTCCCGAAAAGAAATCGCGCGAGTGTTTTTTTTTTTTTTGTTTTTTGCGTTACTATTTCGCAATTGTTCGCGGTTTTGTCGCCGAAACCGCAGCTGCGGCGTTCTGGACGATCGAATTATTATTTTTCGTCGACGGGATCACAATACTATTGAACTCGGTGGCTATTTTCGCCGTTTTTCCGTAGTTGCGCATTTTTAAATGTAAAATTAATCGCACGATTAGTCGTCTTATTCTATAACACTAGCGGTTCCATCGGATGGGAGCAATAGGTGGGTCATTTTATAGGTAGTGTAACATGCAAAATGTGTTCGGCCCACCCCCTTGATAGGACTATTCTAGAATCGCTTCTGTATCTTATAATACATGTTTACATTTCATAACAAAAGTGTTTTACCTCCATATATCGGTAAAATATTAAAAAAAACATACGTATATGAAAAATGAAAAATGAATTGTTGACTGGAGTTTTTGTTTATAATCGCCGTCTTCGTGTTTCTCGGCATCGGGAAAAACACCTCGAAACCATCATTATTAAGCCATAGTTTTGTCCCCGATAGTGGATCAAATTCACCTAAAGTCGGCATGTTAACTTTAATGTAATCTAAGCATCTTTAAAGTATCTAGTGCCGAATTTTAGAATTCGTAGTGCGCACAGAAATAGCCACTGATACAATGACAAATATAATGTATGATTGTAATTGCTGCAACGAACGATTGTATTTGTTTTAACCGTCTATAATAACCGTTTTTTCCTTTTAAATTATTGTTATTACAGCCAACGGCCACAGACGGATACGACAACCAGGGGATGTTAAGATCCGAATTGGACATCAACGGAAAACCCATCATTGGATCCACTTGGTAGGTCTATTATACACATAGTGTTCAACAAATATATAATAAAAAAAAATAAATTTTTAAAAATCTGCCCGGGTCTCCACAACCGTCTTATCATGCCACAAATAATTTATATTTTATAAAATGTATCTATCTACTGATTAAAAAATTTTATTTTTTCTAATCGATTCGTATAATATTGGGAATATTATACGAATCATTTCGTATGTGGCGGTTGAAATAATAAATTATAATAAACGCCCGACTTTGTTTTAATAAACCGTCTTGACTCGTTAATTATTTAAACATCGTGCAAATCATCGTGTGACTATTATATAGGCAGGCGCACATCTTACGATTTTCAATTATTCCTTATCGACACACGATATTATAATTTTCGTTTATCTAATCGCATTTCCGTGTTTATTTATTGCCCGTATCTGTACGTAAATCGTACGAGCGTTAAAATTTATCGTAAATTCTAATCGAACCTCCTAACAGTGCGTTATACATTTTTTTTTTTTTTGATTTTTTTCTCGCACACCGATCGTCTTCTGCCGAGCAATCGGTATATTTATGGCAATCGAACGTTCGTAATGCCGCCACGCTGATAATATCAATCGTCGCGAAACTCCGCCGTACGATTAACGTATTGAATCGTCGAGAATAGTATTGAACGGGTTGCAATTTATTAATAATATAATCCACGCCGAGTGCCGACGTTTTACCGCGCACAAAACAGATTTATATCTGGCGCTCGTGGCATTTAGTATAATACGATACGTTCAAGTGTTTGGATCCCGCATTAAAACGAAAGATTAGCAGTGAAACATTAAACTAATTGGCAATTTTTTTTTTTTCGTTTGTATCTTTAACACGTATAAATCGACGAGTAATAACCGAACAACGGTCGAACGTTATGTATTTAGAGTTTAATAATAATTTAACGCCGTTAACGACATTACACGACTAACGCATTACGTTTTATGGCCACTCCGTTGCAGCATTAACATGGACAGCCTGAACAAGTGCATCGTGGCCAACGCCGTCCAGGCCAACGGAAAGCAAAATTTCTACGATCCGTACCAGCACCGTGACGTAAAACACCCCACCTCGTAAGCGCACGCGAAAACCACAGTGGCGGTTTGACGACAGTCCCGAACAATAAATTACACCTTTTTCCTTTTTTTTTTCTCCATAGATATTTCGACACTCTAATACATCTCCTGAAGGCCAGCTTGGGTACGGGAATATTGGCTATGCCGAGTGCTTTTAAAAACGCGGGGTACGTCGTCGGCACATTGGGAACCATCGTCATCGGTATTATGTGTACATACACCATACATCTATTGGTGAGTACTATTCGCTGAGTTTCGCTAAACGTTTGTAAAATGTGTTTTTTTTTTTTTATTTAAATAATATTATATGTTCGACGATATTTACAGGTAACGGCGTCTTATGAACTGTGCGTGAAAAGAAAAATACCCAGTTTAACGTACTCCGGTACTTCGGCGGCGGCGTTCGAAGAGGGTCCGAAAGCCACTAGAAAATTCGCTCCTTACGCTAGGTAAACCATCCCGATAGAAATAATTCGCACAGTGTGTGTGTGTGTGTGTGTTTTTTTTTTTTTTTTGTCATACTAACGGTGAAAACTTTGTATTTTTGTGTTACAGTATGATTACAGACGTGTTCCTAGTCATGTACCAAATCGGTTCCAGTTGTATTTACGTCGTGTTCATAGCCAGCAATCTCAAAGCGGTAAGCCGACGACGTTTATAACAATACGTTCATACCACGGGGAACCGACAGAACTAAGATTTCCATTATCATTTCGCGTTTTTCAGATCGGCAATATTTATTTAGCCGACAGCTCGCCGGACATACGGATGTACATGGTATACATACTGTTGCCGCTGATATTGATCTCTTGGATAAGGAATTTAAAACTCCTGGCGCCATTCTCGTCCATCGCCAACTGTATGACATTGGTGAGTTTTTCGATCATCTTCTACTACATCTTCCGGGAGGCGCCGTCGTTTACCGACCGCGTGCCGGTCGGAACCGTCAAAAGCATACCTCTGTTCTTCGGCACAGTGCTCTTCGCCATGGAGGCCATCGGCATGGTAAGTGAACAAAAGACAAAAAAAAAATCAAATGTTTTCCAATTGATTTTTGCGTCCACATGATAACAATATTTTATTGTTCGCAGGTTTTGCCGCTGGAAAACGAAATGAAGAACCCCAAAAAGTTCGGTAGCATTTTCGGCGTGCTGAATTTCTCCATGTTGCCGATTTCCGTGTTGTATACGTTCGTCGGACTGTTGGGCTACTTGAAATACGGTGATAAAACTACCGGTAGCATAACACTCGACTTGCCCCAGACCGAAGTGTAAGTACCGCGTTAATAGAACGACCGTGACGGCATTTTAAAACGATGTGCGTGGTTTTTTTTTTTTTTTAATTTTTTTTTAAATAATATTTATAGGCTCTCTCAAATCGTCAAACTGTTATTGTCGATTTCCATATACATCTGCTACGCTCTGTCCAACTACGTCGCTTTCGATATCATATGGAAAGGTGTCGAACATAAAATGGAAAAGAACGAGCACAGGATTTGCTGGGAATACGTACTCCGCACGAGTATTGTTGTCGTTACGTGTAAGTGATACCGATATATATATATAGAAAAATATATATATATATATATATATATTAGTGATGTGACATAAATCCGGATTTTCGGATTTTGAAATCCGACATTTATTGTAAATTCGAATTTTGGTTTTTAAAATTGTGATTTTATATTCTTTAATTAATTTCTCATAAAACTATTATTATTATTATTATCATCTTATTGTTAATAGCATTAAATGTGTAAAACGTATTAAATACGTTTTACACATTTAAAAAAATATCACAAATAGAAATGTATTGACAAAAAAAAAAAATTATATTACACTCTAATTTATATAATATATTATTAGCTGACGTTGTTTTGTTCAAAACAATTGTTTATGGTAGCACGCCTTAAAATTAACAAAATTATTTAACTCATTTTAGAATGTAAAAAAAATTGTATGTATAAAATATGTATTCGATTTTAAAATTTAAAACAAAAAAAAAAAAAAAAACAGAAATCCGTACGGTCAAACCCAAATTTTGAATTTTAAAATTGGAAATACAAAATTTCGGATTTTAGAATCCCAAAAGTGCGGATTTTCGAACTTTGGCAAATCCGGACTTTTCTCCATCACTAATATATATATACGTATTTTATGATATTGTCAAAAAACAAATTCCCGACGAAAAATATTCCTTTAAAGAATATTGGATTCTCAGTTTGACATCGAAATGATCGTACTATTGTGTTTATCTTTGTGCAGTTTTCTTGGCCATTGCCATACCCAACTTGGAACATCTGATCTCACTGATCGGCGCGTTGTGTTTGTCGTCAGCGGGCATCGCGTTGCCCGCCATCATCAACTTCCTGACGTTCGCCGAGGTCTACAAGAAGGAAGGCAACTTGCGGTTCGGTCTGTTCTGCCTGCGAAACATGTTGATCGTCGTGATCGCCGTTTTCGCGTTCATCATCGGCGTGACCACAAGCGTGTCCGACATTATCCACAGCACCAAGAATTAATCTCCCTGGCAGCGCGGTGTCTATTTCGGTAATAGGTTGGCGTTTGGTGACCTATACCAGAAACAGATACAAAAATATCAACGACGAAGACGACGGTGACAAATACAATATATTATAGAAACTACTACGGTCGATGGTCTCAGTGTTGGAGGTTAAAATTATACATAGTTTTTTTTTCTTTTTTTTTTTTTTTCGATTTTACTTATGAGCAATCATTGTTTGTAATATCGTTACATTGATTGCGGGTTACTTTGGCGAATTCCTATACCATGTAATAATTTTAGTCTAAACAAAATTGTTTTAAAATGTCATATTCAGTATTTACTTGCGACATGAACTACAATAGTTTGCGAATTTTGTTTATAAATTCATCGATGGGTAATGCCAACTCAGTATTTTTATTGTATTTTGTAATATTTAACTTTGATTTTATTAATTTGATAAACTTTGATAATTAATATCCAACGTTTGAAAAAAAAATTAAATTAAATTAAAAATGTTTAACAATATTGTTTGTTTTGCCATAGGTAGGTTAGGTACCTTAGTGTAACAGGGACTGGTCATTCGATTTTATGTTGTATCGTGTAAATCAAAATTATTTTTATTTTGTATAAAGATTCTTATGACTCACATCGATTTCTGCAATTACAATATTCTTTGTCGAGTTTAGAGTAATGCTAGAGACGAGGTCGACATAATGTACAGAGAATAATACGCTTCTTTTTTTTTCTTTTTTTTTTTACTATCATATATTGAATTACCATTTTTTTATAAATATAAGTAGTGTTCACACGCTACTAACGTTTATGATTGGATTATTAGATCATTGATGTTTCTTATTAAGAACGAATAACAGGATATTATATGTAGGGTTGTCATTTAAATTCTTGTCCTCACAAACCGGCTATGAAACATTCAGCCGTTGAAATTAACATTCCTTTTCTGAGAAAGTTTATCGATAACATTTTGTATTTATGTAACATATGGTGGAGATGAAATTTTTGGAATTGTATTGCTCAATAAATATATTTATTTTACTATATATAAATTGTATCAACAAGCGTAAATTGGTTAGTAAGAAAAAAAAAGAAGAAAACAACGTTGTTGAGGTAGATCTCTAGTGTAATTTATTATTATTAATGGAGATACTTAATTTGAATTAATGTTATAATATTATAGTTATTGTGATATGAGTTCATTATATATCTTTTTTTTTTTTTTTTTTTATTTGAATAATAACCAATATGGATATTATTATAATTTGTAATTAATTAATTTGTCTACAGTGTATATATTATATACTTATATATAAAATTAAGTTATTTATATTATTTGATAAATTCGATTTTTATAATGTATTTTAGACTGAAATAATTTACAAAGTGATTTTTTTTTTCGCTGAACATTAAATTTAAGAATATTTTAATAGATTTTTTTTTTTGTTATTTCAAGTGTAACTGTATACTAAATTGTTTTATTATAATATTAATGTACCCCAAATGCTCGTCCTTAACATAAAACACAATGTCAGTTATAAGAAAAATACTCTTAATTATCATTATCATGCTTAAATATTATTTATACATTTCTGTATTATCGAAACTTAAATAAAATTTTAAAAACCTAAACGTATGAATGTGTTTTTTTTTTCTTTAAATAAAAAGTGTATTCATAGGTACTGTTGTATCAAATTAATTTTAATAGTAACAAAAATATTATTTAAATATTTAATATTGAATTAAACCAAATCTAACTGCAAGTAAATGTGACAGAAATAATAATAAAAAAAAAAGTATAAACAATGAAAATAAAGATAAAATGCTAAAATCTAGAAGATAAATCAAATGTTAAAATGTTCGCAATTGTAAAAAAAAAAAAAAAAAAACAATGAATATACTTTACTGTTGCAAATAATAGGTACTATTAATTTATGTTTATACCAAAATGATACTACATAACAGAATTTTATACGATTACAGGCAATTTTAATGGCATAATGAAATGAATTTAAGTTTAACAACTCAAAGTAAATTTTTTTTTTTTTCTGTTATTCAATAATTATTGTCTAAGGTCTATTCTGTTTACACACTGGAGACCAGTTTTTTAAAAAGCAGTAATAACTTTTTATGCATTTATATTGAGAAAATGATACAATGTACCTAATTTAATATTTTTCGTTAGGTACAATGTAACCTACTCAAACAATATTCGATAAATTTTAAATGTATGTTTACTATCCTAACTCTACACTACATACAAGAGCATATGTGCGTTGTGTATATTAGATTTAAAAAAATTAATTAAATCATGTTTAGATTAGGTAATGTAATAGCATGCGAGTGCTAGTGATATGCTTTATAGATTTAAAAAAATTGTATTGCCATCGACTTGTCGATAATTAGTTCAATCATTGGTGTTCAATAACACATAATAGAATTAAAAAAAAAAAAAAAAAATGTGAAATTCCTGTTCTATATTTTTCAATATTTTATACTTGAATGTGACCGCGATGGACCCTAGTAAATTTTTTTTTACTGTAGATTTAATTTTGTAGAACCTCAAAAAAATGTATTACAATTATACCCACGTAATATTTGTTAATATTGAAATGTTTTTATCCAATTTAAATAGAATGTATGATAGATTATTTAGATTTTATAATCGCACTCGGAAGTTATACCTTTTCGAGAGAGTTAATTCAACCCATACTTTAAATGTCTGTAAAAACAGTTTTTATCAAAAAAATATTTAAAAAAGTAAATGTAAAAACCGCTATAAAAAAAAAAAAAAAAATAGCTCTATTTTTAGTCGAATAATAAACGTGTAAAACATTGTAACATTGTATTTCATTTAATGAAATAGCAAATTATATTCTTGATATTGATACAATAGACGTAAATAGAGGGAGAGATTATTTGAGCCATCTCAAGCCCTATCTCAAAAAAATATTTGAATTAATTTAGTCTTTAATATTTATATTGTATTATTTATAAACATTATACTGTACATTATTGCATTAAATTTGTAATTAATTGCAAATTAGTCACATATGTTTTATGAGTTTTTTTTTTTTTAAACCTAAAAATTTGTGTTACAAGTGACTACAAATGCAATTGGGCGTCTTGGTCATTCTGCATCGACAGTCGTTTTATATTATTTGGACATTGATAAAATTATATGTACAAAGAGACTACACGGGGTGCTGTTCACCGCCCCCCTCATATTTATTCACTCTAATACCCTGTTGGGCTCAAGCCTTGTGTATTTTCAAACTCTATTTACGATCTACGATCGACACACACAAAAAACAAAAATGTTGTCGGACGGACAATGTTTCGATCTCCGTATATCGTTAATAATAGTAATAAAGATTACTTCGCCTTATCTGTTACTCACTCCGTACAAGCGTATAAAATTATTACACGAACAGCGAGGGGGACCCCTTGGATCATATTTTTTTTTTTTTTTAATGTCTTTACCCATATGTTAATTTATTTATATATATATATATATGATGTTATATCGACCTCGACTCCGTCCACTAATGGATTGTTTTATCGATAATAACCAAACGGATTTGGTAAAAAAAAAAAAAAACAAATAATAATCGGTCATTAAAAAACATTATTTATAGTAGACGGCCGGATTGCTTCATTAACATAATCTTTTTTTTTTTTCTCCCCTCGCCGGTCGTTAAAAAAAAAAAATGTTATAATTACATGACGAGACGACGTACAAACTATGTGTCGTAATACACCATGACGATCGTTCACGCGGTCCAGTAATCGTCAGCAGGTATACATAATGTTCGTTTTATGAAAAATTAACATTTTAAAACTATTAGAAACCAGATCGGGCACAGATGGAAAGAGTTGTGCATTTTAATATATTTTTTTTTTATTTTATAATATACAATTGGGTGTAGCCGAAATGCATTGTACCTACACACACAAAAAAAAAACCTGTTTTCTTGACTAGACAATAATTAAATTAACTATATAATAATACGCTGTGCACATGTCAGAGAGACAGGGTAATTAGTAATGAAAACGGAACGGGCAACAGTTTTAATTAAAAAAATATGTACATAAATTATAATACACCGGATCATTTTAATATCTACTGTCGGCGTTTGAACTGGAAAATAATTTGAAGGGGAACGCTAAAATGTCAAAAAAAAAGAGAAAAAAGCCATTAGTTAATGTCTCAAGATTTAAATGTATGTATGTGCATAATGAAATATTAAAATAAAATTTTGAAAAAAAAAATAAATAGGTATTCCGTCCCCCGCCAGCGGCTGAAGGATGTTTTAATAACGTTACGGTTTTAAAAGGTTCGAAAAACTATTGAAATTGGTAAACTTCAGTTTTTTTTTTTTTTTTTTCTATCTTAACTATATAAGCGAAAAAAAAAATGATTAGGTTATTAATTTATATTATTATTCAATAATGCGTAATAAACAACGAGTTGATTTTATTTATTTGAAAATCGTACACTAATACATATCATCATGTTTTCGTGTTTGGTTTCTGATGAGCACGGCGAGGGCATTTTATCTTTATTTTCATTGTTTATACTTTTTTTTAAATATATATATTTCTGTCGCATTTACTTGCAGTTACTGTACGGTTCGATTTGGTTTAATTCAATTTTAAATATTTAAATAGAATTTTTGTTACTATTAAAATTAAAACGATACATAAAAAAAAAAAAATGTTACCCTGTCTATTGGTTTTTTTCTAGGATTTTCTTTTGTCGTGTCAGAAACCCCGTGCCGACGAAAAACCCTGTTGCGGTCGAAGCAATTACCGTATAGGTGGTGGTTGCACGCGCGTATATCAATTGCCGGGCTCGTAGCGTTTTCAAATCTCGCGCGCCGGGCGACCGCCGCGCGACGACGGCCGGTTGCGGTGCCGGGCGAACGCGCGCGCGGTGTACGCGGCCGCATGGGACCCCGGTAGAAATATTCACAATCTACAGCATAACTCCGGGCCGGGCGAGGACGCGTAACCCGGCCCGCGACCGTGTCGTTTTCAGAACGCCTTCCTCCCGTGCCGCCATTTGTATTTTCGTCAAACGACAAGGCGCGCGCGGCACGCCGTCCGCATGATGCCCTGGTACCCGGAAAGTGATTTTCAATGACGTCGTTTCGCCCACGCTCTCCGTTCGCCGTTTACCATCTCGCCTTTTACTTTTTCTTATTATTTTTCTTCGTCTGTAAACGCCGAACAAAACACGCGCCGGTCAATCCCCACGCGACCTCGTCCGCCGCGGCGTACGTAGATTATTACGTTATTTCCGTCCGTCGTCCACCGCACTTTCGGCAGACGCGGTTTTCGTACGCCGAAAAGAAAGAAAAATCTCGATTTTCCACGACGGAAATTCAATTTCGCCAACAAGATTTTAGTCTATTTCCAGGTGTACCCCCCCCCCTCACCGCCTATCGTATGGGGGGGGGGGTTATCGGTGTAATAAAGCAAAGCCTTTCGGCGTTCGATCGTAATCAATGTGCTCTGTAGGCAGAACAGCGAAAAGTGAAAAAAAAAAAAAAAAGAAAAAAAAATCGGTATGGGTATCGCGTTGGCGCGTTTTATTCAACGCCATATATAATCGATAATCAAACGTGGACACCGCGCGCTTTCGACCTACCACTGTTACACCACTTTTGTGAAAATACCGACCAGGGTCCCATGACGCGCCGCGGTGCGTTTCCGAATAAATCGATCGAGCGGCCGCGCAGCTACGGGACCGGCCCGCAGTACAGAGTAGGCAACATTTCCCACCGCGTTATCATCTCTCACTTTATCTCGCATCTCTCACGTTATCATCGACCACCTCGTTATCGTCAAACAAAAACATACATGTTATTATACGTGAACATTTCGTTTATTTTGGATAATAACTTACTACTTGTACGTGTGCGTGTGTTTTGGCTGCGATTCGTCGCGTCGCGTACTGTCATTTCGAGTATTTACTATGAGGTTTTTTTTTTTTAATTTTTCTATACAATTTTTAGTGGAATAGAACCGAAGATATCTTGTCTGTATGGCCGTGGACCGAAGCGTTGTGGTCTCAGATCCAACGATTTATGATAAAATAGTCGGTGACACTTTGTTTGTAGAATGAATAATTTATCTGCGATATAAAAGAAATAAGCTACGGTACAAATTTGTAAATATTTTCAAACGAAAAAAACGTTACGACTATTGAAATACGCAAAACCTATAAAATTTTTGTTTGACAATATTTGAGAAATTGACTTATGGAGAGGTTTCCTAGGTTTCGGAAATATTCTCTTCTTTAAACTTTGGTTATTGTTTTTTTTTTTTTCACACTCTGATTTCAATCTAAACGCGATAAGTTTTGTTCTGAGTACCTAACGTAATTCGACCATTCAATAGGTTTTTCTTAAACGATAAGAAATAATAACGCAGCCAAACATTTTGCTGCGACAAGACACTCGTAATTTTCACAGTTCAAAAAGGCTCGTAGAAACGTACATTTCCACAATGCCCTCGTCCAACAAGTTCAAAATCTGACATTTTTCTAGGCCAAATCGTTATGCCTGTTAATATTTTACGTTAAAAATAAAAAAACTGAAAAACTGTTCCCTACTGCTTATCGCCATTTACAATTGTTAGTTTGTATATTTTTATGATTCTAATCCGCTACGCCACTGCAGATTTTGGCCATTTCCCAGTCCCCGGGCCCCCGGAATTTATTAATTAAGAGGGTTTTGAGCGTGGTCAATTTTAAGGAGACCGGAATTAGGCAACTAATATGACACGATTATTTGTGCGGGCGAGATTGAATCGCGTACGAGTACCTTCCGCACCGTCAAACCGTTGGGTTTATTTATTAGTTTATTGCAATAATATTACAATATCTATTTTCCTACTGTGCGAATAATAATAATAATTATAGTGCGTGTCCAATGTTGCTGCTGCCAGACGGGCGTCATGCTTGACTAGATTTTTACCAAGTATTGAGACGTTTTCGCTTTATAACGCCAAAAAAACGTTGAACTTACAACCAAAATGAATGGGACTATCAAGTAGTTACTTGATATAGGAGTATAATATTATTTGCTATAATTTAATTTTAACAGTATAGCAATAAATAGAGTTTGTTTGAATATATTTGTTTTATCGTAAATTTTTTTTATATTACTAAATAAAAATACAAAATAATATAAAGCCACGTTATTCGTATTTCGTTGATAAGTTGAGGCTATCCAAATAAAATAATAATATATAGTTAATTTTTATTTATTTGTTTTCGTTTTTGTTTGTTTGGTAAACGAGATCTTTTTTTTGTGTGTGTGTGTGCGCCAATGGTGCTCAATCGTTATTCGGTTCCATAATTGTAACACAAGAAGTCGAATCACAAATGATTTCGATCAAATGTTCTTTGTCGAATGAATAAAATATAATCGTCAATAACCGACAAATATTATTTAATACACGTCATGTGTTGTAAACGAGCAGTAGGGTATACGATTATATTATTATCGTCGATTACTTATTATACATTTTGGTCTTTAAAATTGTTTTCTTAACGGTACATTGGCACAATTAATGTGTCGGTCCGCGCTGCCGGGATTTCAGCTGCCTCCACCGAATGCCAACGGCACTCGCCGATTAAACTGATTTGTTCAATAATAATGAAACCCAATATAAGTGTCTATAAGACCAACAAGCATGGTTAAATTGCGGGGCTTGAACTATAAACAGATTTTAATTTTGAAAACGGATTTGATTGTGTACACTAATTTTCTAGGTTCCGATCGATGCGATTATTGATATTCAATTTTATCGTTAAAATATTGATAGTTAAAATAAAAAAAAAAAGATAAATTTCCATTATTCGTATACCGAATTACACATTCGATTTTTCGAAATATCAAAAATTGCCTCGGCCGGAACCTAGAAAATTAGTATACATAATCAAATCTGTTTTCAAAATTAAAATCCGTTCATCTCAAGCCCCGCAATTTAACCAGGCTCGTTGTACGTGTTTTTTTCGACCCGCTCCGACCACCTTAAAAAATAATCCATTTCTCCACTGACGGTGATTTTTGCTCTAATATCCAGTACTAACGATTTAGTCAAGAAAATCGATGAATTTTGTAAGCGGCGGAGATAGTTTTTATCGCGTGAAATGTATTTTTCTGGAAGCGGAACGTTGGGGCGAATGTCCGTAAAAAAGATAACGGTCCGACAAATTTTCGCGGTCCGAATATAAAAACCACTGCCTTGTACACAGCTTTGGCCCGCAGGCCTTCAATTTGTTATGCGAAAAACCACGTCGGGTAGATAACGACTTTTTTTTTTATTTTTTTTAATCACCTTTAGCTACTGTAAAAATGTGCACCTACAAATTATAAACGCATAAATATTTTTTATAAAATATTTGATCGGCAACCGATACGTATTTTTTCGGACCCACTGCTTATGAGCCCAGATTTTCGACGGTGACGGACCGCAAGTTCCCGAACAAATATATAAACCGGCATTCGGAACCCGCGGGAAATATGAATTTATTTCGATAACAATCGATCTCATTCGCGGCTCAGTATCCCAGTCGATCGCAACCTACGTCGTTAAAATATTGTTATTTTATTATACAATTGATTTAATAATGGGATTTTTTTTTTTTTTTTTTTACCGGCACGACGCGTTTTAAAAACCGTATGCGTATAAATTCGAGCTTTGCTCAACAAAACGCTAACCTAACAAGCGCAGCGTAGTTTTCTGTAATCTATTAGTTAGAATGTACTAGCGCATATTGGTAGGCATAGCAGGGCAGGGTAGAGCAGAACTTTGCCTGTGTCGACCTGCGTCCGCGACACAGTTTACCACGAACGTGTCCGGTAGTTTTTTTTAGTTAAAATTGAATATATTTCATACATTTTTTTTTTCTCAATATTACTCGGCATATCAATACCTATCTATCTGGTCATGTCATCATATATTAAAATATACAATGGAAGAACAATTAATCGAAGCCGTTCGTCCACACAATATATTATATAATACTAGCCATAGCCTAGAGTTTTTCCTCTGAATCGATTTGTTTTTGAGCGTTACATAATTTTGAATAAATTGTATCGCTGATAATACTAAGGACTTCATTAAATCGGTTTCGATTTAAACGGAAATAATTGGCGAACTGTTTGTATGAAAATTCTGACGTCAGAACAAATTCACCGTGACTATTTATCTTTTCTTCGCGCTATTCCATATAGGTTTATTTCCGTTTGATAGTGAATACAAAAGTAAAAGTTCGTCCGTTTCTTCGTCTGAACCAGACTCGGAACTTGTGTCTAGTTCGTTTGGTTCGGCCGTAATTTGTACGTTCTACGACCGATTATACACAAAGATGGGAAGAAACTGCGTTTCAACGTGCGGTCATCTAAGTTGCGCAGTCTTTTTTACTGCTCAAACCGTGCCCGGCTTAACCTAATCTGCCCTGCGTTAGACTGCGTCTCGACGTGCGCCCGGCCCAAGCGAGGTTAATGCGTAAAATAATATTTCGTTGTTTGCCCAATAAAATGTGTTTATACGCGAACAATTCCAATTATATACGCGATTAAAAATCATTTTAATCATAATGCATTAAAATTTTTATATCGGATTGACAAATAATAATCGGACTACGTTAAAAACTATGGCAGACGTTTAATTATGATTACATAACACGATTTTTTACATTTTTACTCGCATACTTCTACACTGACGGGTAAGGTTTTTTTTTTTTTTTTTTTTTTATTCCTAAATTAAATATTTTTAACGACAGACGATAAATTACGATTTTAATGGCGGTTCGACGAAATAATATCAAATAATAATAATAACAACGAATTGGAATGTACCGAATTGTAATACTGGAGCCTCGCAAATCGGTCTCATACTAATCGGTTTGACCGCGTGTCGACATTGAAATCGAGATAAAATTGCAATTAAAAATATTGTAATAAACTTCAGTAGTTGCTGGACGTGCATTATACACGAACAAATACGCGCACCAAACCAGCCTGTTAGTTAATTACTAAATAAGCGATATAACACACGGGCTGAAAAGTGCCGGGCCCAGCAAAAAAAAAAAAAAAAAACCCAGTTCTTTTTTCATTTAAAAATTGACTTTAGTCATCAACGTAATCGAACCACCGAGAGCAACACACAATCATTCCAACGCCGCTCCAACATTTCAATACCGGTCTTGTAGAATGATTTATCTCTTGCATCAAAACAGGCCTCAGTTTCACCGATATCAGCTCTTCGTTCGAGCGAAATTTCTTACGCGGCGAGCATTTTCTTGAGATCTGCGAATATCCAAACCTGGAGAATTACGGTGGATGGCGAAAGCATTGTTAGACGAGGATTCCGTCATGAAACCGGCTATGCTATGGGCAGCGGCGTAGCCAGGATAATGCAATGAATTAAATTATACGTTAGGTACTTTACATATTCCGACGGCGCAGGAGACAAGCCGGGAGTAGTGGGACCGGGCCGAGACCGGCGCCTGGACCCGAAGACTGATCCCGAAGGTGGTGTCCAGGTTAGGTGGCGCCTTGGGTGTGCAGGAAGTTTGGAAACTACCAACTATCACCTCACCCAATTCCTATCGGGTCACGGCTGCTTCGGCCAGTACCTGCGTAGGATTGGGAGGCTGGGCACCCCGGAGTGCCACGACTGTCAGGCCCCCGAGGACGACGCGGACCACGTCTTCTTCCACTGCGACCGATGGTGGAGGCAACGAAGGGAGCTGGAGACGGAAACGGCAGTGGGGAGAATGATGAAAGACAGGACCGCTTGGGAGAAAACAAGCAACTTCATCGAGGAGGTCCTTTTTTTTTTTTTTTTTTTTTATTTTGGTACCGGCAATACCCCCGCCTCCCGGAATGACCGTGAGGCTCTACTTCGGGAGGCGGGTCGCCATCATTTATTTAACAAAATGAACACGTACAAATGATACACAAAATAAAATCCCGTATTCTCCTTGGACAGGGCGGGCTCACATTATTGGTGTACAAAGCTTCGCGTCCCTACCGGGGAATGGGCAGTAGCCGGGCCGAAGCCCACTTGCTGCCCTTACACTAGTAGGGGGGGACACTTCCTACCGGCCCCACGGCCGGCGGTTTGTCGTCTGCGGGGCCGCGATCAACGACGGCGACGATGCGCTTGAAGGCGCGCGCCGGCGGCGTCGAGGGCTTCGCGTTGCCGTTCGGCCGACTCCTTTTCCGCGACGACCGTCTCTGCGAAGTCGACCACGGCTTTCCAACGGCCTGGGGATTCCAACATGAGCGACACCAAGTCGCCCGGTTCGAAAAGACCTATCCTCCCTCCGGACCAGGCGCTCCCTGTCCCCGTCAAACGCCTCGCAGCGCATGAGGGTATGGAGAGCGTCGTCATCCACCTCATTCTGCTCACCATCGAGGAGGTCCTGTCGACGAGGAAGGAAGAGGCGGGCCAACGCCAGAGGGCCGCCCAGTACCCTAGACTAGTGCTAGCCTAGCTATTATTATTACATTGTAAGGGCAGCATGCGGGTCTCGGCCCTAATGCCGCACAAAACGCTACTGTACAATCACTATGAGCCCGCCCCGCCAGTAGGGGTAAACGGGACTTATTTATTTATTTATTTATTTTTTTTTTTTTTTTTTTATTAGAAAAACTTACAATCTGTATTAAAAAAAAACACAATAAGTAAATAGAATAACTTTGTACATAGAGAAAAAAAAATGACAATAACGTGGTTGCTTGACGAGGGAGGCTATCCAGTGATAGAACCCTGCAGAACGCGAAATTTAAATTAGTTTAATAGATCTCGACACCAGCGTCTTTTGAGACGGCGTGGGGGGTTTTCAGGGAGTGTAATTGAGGATAAATGCTGGATGAGAGAATTTGGATGGTGCTGTAATTTATTTATTTATAATACAATTGTAGTTTCGCTGAATAAACGATGCGCCTACGGGGGAAAGATTGCCCTGACGGGTAGAGTTCCTCCCGTAAGTCGCGATACCACCAAAAAAAAAAAAAGAAAAAAGAAAAAAAATACTTTACATATTAATGAAATATACAATAGTATAGATAGATAATATACATTGATTAAATTTAAACCGTACGGAAAAAAAAAAAACATTATTCATTCATAAATATCATTCGGTTAACGGGCGCTACATTTTCGTAAATGCCGCAATTTAAAATTGCCGGGCCCGCCACTTTGCAAATGCCCGACGGAAGGAAATTCGTTTTGTGACGGCAATGAGCTGAAAAAACAGCTTGTGAAGCCAACGTAGAAAGAAAGAAAAAAAAGCGATGTACACATATCGGCAAAACGAGATGTTTTTTTTTTTCTGAATCGTATCGTGTAGTACATTTTACAACAAGTATAGCAGTATAAATAGAATTTATTTTTTTTTTCTTATTATTATTATTCGATCGACATTCTTTTTCAACGGTCCGACGACGAAACGAATAGAAACGCAGACAAAAATAATAAAAACATAAAAAAAAAAATACTTTGAATATGAGAAAACCGCGGCCGATATGAATAATATGAAATAATGAAAAACGAACGCGTACGGCACGCGGCAAGGTTATGTGTCGCACAACCGGTACCCGAAACTCGGAGTTTATGCGGCGGGACAGCTGTGGTTTAGCGTGGACGGGACGTGGACGGGGCGCGGGTTCCGAATCCGAATCCACTTGTTCGTTCGAGTGTTACGCGGACCAGGGTCCCATGGGTACGGCGTGTACTCTGTGTCGCGTATACTATCGGTTTTCGTGACGGAGTCCCGCTACGCGGTGCGTACGTAGGACGCACAACGTCCGCGGGTCGTCGGCGGAGCGTTGCTGTGTCACGTCCGTGGCAGTCGGTACCAGGACCGCATGCCGAGGCCGGCCTGTTTTTCGGCGGTCGGCGGTCCGCACGAGTCCGCCGCCGCGCCGGTCCACGCTAGTCCGCGCTGCGCCTGTCCGCCGTGACGTCGCCACGACCGTTTTGGTGGAGCCGGGTACCAGGGTATCATGGCCGGGTGTGGCCGTTCCCGTTGGAGAGCCGACCGTCGAATGTCTAATATTTCTTTTATTTTTTTTTTTATTTTTCTGCTTTCTCAAACATTAAAATAATATTATAAGCGCGCGGTTAAACGTTAAAACTAATGGCGTAACTTATTAGAGGACGTTTTACCGAGGTAAAATGGCGATATAAATCGTACACATCACGATTACCCGTATCCCGCGATACTATTAACATTTCAATTATATTCGTATTATATTATATTATTATATATTAATATATTTCGTCTCCAAAATCACACCAATCGTCATGTCGAAAAGCTACTGTCTACCTCCATCCCAGGAAATCCTCCCAGAAAACTCAAGCGACGATGGCCCCGTGACCTTATAAAGTAAACATACAATGAATACTTAATACCCAAGTAAATGTAAATTCACGCGGAAGTACTCTCACTGGTTGGTTTCTTCGCTCAAGACACACGAGCCATTGCATTTAATTTTTAAAATCATACATTATACTTATTGTACTTTTTTTTATAGTACAGATTGTATATATAAAAAAAAAAAAAAAAAAAAAAAATCATTTTTTATAATAACAATCGGTCGGTATCTTGAATACAAATTGTTGGTTTCGCACGATACCTACGTACAATTTTTGTGTACGCCATTAACACCGATACCATGATGAAACGGGTATTGGCTATTCCGTACGGTTGAAATTCGCGAAGGGATAGCTGCGGTGTTCTATGATGATATTATTTTTTGGGGGGGCATGCGATGGCAATATCCGAAAATTGATTCGTATTATGAAGCCTTTGCCAATACAAACACGTCCGCCAATTGGAAAACGACGTATTTCACGAAAATATCCATTATATTATTATCTGTACGAATAATAATCGTACTAGATCGCGATAAAATTTGATATATTAAATATGACTGGTATTTTTTTTTTTTTTTTTTTTATGATTTAGAGGTTACACGACACCCCCCGATATCTCCTATATAAAGCTACAGGTTTTGAGTTGATAATTTTATACAGATTTTATATAGTAAATAATGATGGGAATAATCCGGATTTACCGAATTTCGAAAATACGGATTTTGGATTTCGAAATTAAAAATCCGACATTTACCGGATATCCGGTTTTTAAAATTTGTGACTTTGTATTCTTTAGTCAATTTTTCATAAAAATATAATTATTATCATCTATTATTGTTAATAGTATTGCATGTGTAAAATATTAAATACGTTTTAACAATTAAAAAAAATATCATAAATAGAAATGTATTGACAAAAAAAAATCATACATATTACACTCTAATTTATATAATATATTATTAGCTGACCCGATAAACGTGGTTTTGTTCATAAAAATTGTTTGTGGTTGCACGCCTTGAAATAAACAAAATGATTTTAAAACTCATTTTAGAATGCAAAAAAAAATTACCTATGTATTTGATTTTAATATTTAAATAAACAGAAATCTGTACGGTCAAACACACGTTTTGGATTGTAAAAATGGAAATAAATAAAAATGTTGGATTTTGGAATTTTAAACATTAAATGTTCGGATTTTGAAATCGGAAAATCCGGATTTATTTGATTTTCTGATAATCCGGATTTATGTCACATCACTAATAGTAAATAATATTTTATCATTCGTGTGTGGCCATATTATAATAGTCCGATGGTCATTGGTATTATATATTGTTTTCGGGTTTGAGTTGTAGAAAAAAATAAAAAAAAATACCTCATAATAATTACCTTTACCAATAGATTCGGCGATCGAGTTTAAATGTTTCTCACTATCGGTTTTGGACGCGGTACAAATCTTTCCGTGTACGGCCTTACTGTTTTGTTATTTTTTTTCACGGTACATTCAGTCGTCAAAGACAAATCAGGTTCGTTAAATATTGTATTTTTATTTTATATTCTAGTTAAAAAATGTTTATTCTAGTACCAATATACGAGTATTATAACAATTAAACCACACGCATGTCCGAATGTACGTGCACGATTTGTAATAATAAATATAGGTAATAATCGTCATGACAATATAAAATTATGCCGTATCTTTCGCTTTTCCTCTTTCGTGCCGTTAACTATTCGACGGGAAACTACATTGCTATCAATTATAAATACATAATCGGAATTTATAATATATAAATAATAATAATAATAATAATATAATTTATTTATATTATATTCAAATATGAATAACTTATCATAATATTCTGTTATTATGTCATAAGCCGTCGATTATTGTTTGTTTGTTATTTGAATATAATAAGGAATAAATTAATAAATGTACAGGCACACCATGGGAACGAAATACATTCGGTTTTATATTCGCTAACAACACCTCGTCAAATGTTAAAAATGAAACACATTGGTTTAATCTAGAAATATTGACCTTACTAAAGTATGGAGTGAAAATTTAACAAGTATTAACAAAACAAACAAAAATGTACAGAAATAAAATCTCACTATTGACGTTGGTTTAAAAACTATTTGATTCCCTTGCCTATAGGCGGAAATGAGGGTAGCTTGGGGGTGCTTAGATCCCACCCAAAAAAAAAAAAAAAAAAAACAATTTTGTCGTGTTTTATACAAAACTATTATATGAATATGAAGGCGAACGGTAAGTTAAGTCTAGTGGTCGCTTAACATCTAAGACTATCGGACTTAAGATCGGAAATGAAAGTTGCCAAAAATTGTATTATATGTTCTTGCAAAAAAAAAGAAAAAAAAGTATATTAAACTTGAAGATTTAAAAAATTATGTCTCGAAACAAGTCCACAGAAATTTATTCAAATTGTTGCAAGTGGAAATCGCACTTCCAGTTAGCTCATCAACATGTGAGCATAATTTGTCTGCCACGAGGCGTTTAAGAACTCGGTCAGGAACAACTATGCTTTAAAAATCGTTTCAACACAATGTCAATTATTCTTAATGTTGAAAAATAAATTGTAAAAACTCTAGATAATTACTACATAGTTAGCTGATTTGCAAAAAAATAATTGTTTTACAATAAATTAACTATATTATTTAAATTGTTCTTTTGTTGGTGTATTTATTGTGTACTTACAGCCTACAGGCTGCTTACATTTTTTTTATGATTATCAAAAGAACAATAATATAATAATAATATAGTAATAAAAATATAATATAATACTATATAGATATTATGCTAATCCGAGTAATGAGTATATGCAAAAACAAACTACGCAATTCGGTTTTAAACTGCCTTTTAAATTGTACCTATCGTTCGTTTTTATTTACTATAAAATAAAATTAGCGGTCGAGGTCCGTATTAAAACGACGCGTGAAAATCTAAAAATGAAAATATATGTTTCGCTAATATATTCTAACGAGTCGATTTTTTTTTTTTTTGGTATTTTTAAAAAAAAAAAAAAAAAAAAAATCAATTTTCTACACCATAGTTGTTTTAAACATTCTTTTTATTAATTATAAACTCAATTTGTTACTACGGATAACAGCAAAAGTCCAAAACGATCAATTCGCTTTTGATAAGATTGGACGGGCAGAAATAAAAAAAAAAACACAGAATTATCGCTAGGTAACACAGCAGCAATCGACAATTCGAGCATTTATAAAATGTGTAAAATGTACAAAAGATAGTACGAAAAATCAAATAAAACGTAGTAATTATTAACTTGCACGAAATATGCGAAGTAATGAGGTACTAATGTTTTGACTTTTTTTGTTTTTTAATCGTATTATTCGTATAACGTTATTTTTTTTAGTAAATTTTGTCGCCCCCCCCCCCCACCAGAAAATTTAATGGATTTTCGCCCGTGCAGTCTCGCCGGTTTTCTAATTGAGATTAGAGACGAATTCGATAATTTCGAATAATTAAAACTCGTATGCAAGCAGTTATAATTCGGCAGAGCCGTGACAAACTGTACATTTTCGTTGCTCGTGGATTGATCGCAGTATACCAGTAACCGGATAATAATAAAAAAAAAAAAAAAAAAAAAACGCATAACTTCTCCATACTTCTCTCAATTAGTCGAATAAAATCAAATACGATATTTGCAACGCGCGATGGCATTGCGGGTTCAGATGCACATTTACCATCGTAACAATATCAATACGTGCCGGATAAGGGCAATCAACATTTTAAACGAACGGAAATTATTATAATTTATACAAACGTTATGTAAGTGGCAGTATTACCGTTTCAGTTTTTTTTTACCTCATTGTTTGTCGCTACGAAGTTGGGTACTAATATATACGGCCACGGCCCACGACATTAATTCGGAATATTGTAATTAATAATACACGCGTGCGTAAACCGACTAGTTCGTACGTGCACTTTCGTGTACTCCGGTTTTCGTAACCGTACGAATCGGGTACTAGAATCGGGTTCAAGAAACTAAAAAAAAAAAAAAAAAAAAAATGCTGATAACGAAACGAGGTATACATTGTCGTTCGCGGACGGGGGTTTTTTTTTTTTTTTTAAATATCTGATAAAAATATTGCTGTACTATTATATAATACACGCTCTTTGGATATATATCCACTACTTATATCGCGGCACAAAGCAACGCAGTTCGCAACGCAAAACGATTGATAAAATGTACGAGCGAAAGGGGAAAAAAAAAAAAAAAAAAAAAAAAAAAACGTTATTCGAATAATTGATAATAGAAAATATTTCGCGATTTTTTTTTTTCTTCCATCGGTAAATACGAATAATAATAACAGCGTAGTAATTACGATACGAGTCGTATCTGCGTGTTACGATTTCGTTTGATATTTTTTATGCCGATTTTTATTATAATTTTGGTGTATATATTTGTTTAAACTGTTTTAAATTTTATTTTATGTGAAAAAAAAAAAAAAAAACCCAACAACTCGCAAGATCGTAGGTACAATATATTATTACATAGAAACGGTTCAATGAGATATTATGCTAATCCGAGTAATGAGTATATGCAAAAACAAACTACGTAATTCGGTTTTAAACTCCTTCTAAATTGTACGTTATTATTCGTTTTTATTTACTAAAAAAATAAAATTAGCGGTCGAGGTCCGTATAAAAACGACGCGTGAAAATCTAAAACATGAAAATATATTTTTCACTAATATATATTCTAACGAGTCGTCTTTTTTTGTATTTTAAAAAAAAAAAAAAAAATCAATTTTATACACCATAGTTGTTTTAAACATTTTTTTTATTAATTATAAACTCAACCGTCACTGCAAAAGTCCAAAACGATCAATTCGTTTTTGATAAGATTGGACGACAGAATTATCGCTAGGTAACTCAGCAACAATTCGCGAGCATTTATAAAATGTGTAAAATGTACAACAGATAATACGAAAAATCAAATAAAATGTATTTTAATAGTAATTATGATTAAAAAAAAAAAAAATGTGTAAAATGTCATGTCTTGGGTAAATAATAATTTATGTATACCTATATGCTACGTATTATTTATGTGGTCGAGTACACAATAAATTAATGTGAATGTAATATTGAAAAGCAGTAAAGAATTTCGTATAAATGTAAGCGCAATCGATTAATCGACACCCCACCTACGTATATAAGAAAAGTGATTAAAAAAAAAAAAAAAAAAAAACAAATTTTTTAATGTTGTTCGGCAAAAATATAACGAGATATTTTAATTGTATGCGGTTATTATTGTTCTTTTTTTTTTTTTTTTTTACAATTTCCTTGAAAACTGCTGAACGATTCCAAAATATATGACATAATACAATTAAACTATTTAAAACATATCGTATGTAACATAAAAAAAAAAAAAAATAAAAAGAGTAGATAAGATATATACGTAGGCAACTTGAAATGGTTGTTTTTTTTTTTTTTTTACATTTCATAACTCGCCGTATAATCTTATTGGCTAACGTAGTTTAATGCGTAGATTTAAACATTTCCATTTAATTATCTCGGACGCATAGAAATATATATATATTTTTTTTAAATACCTAAACGGGCAGAACAGAGAGACTTTAAAATGTTTAGGTCTGAAGAATATATACACTTTTGTATACGACCCTGTACTTATAATTGAATACCTGGCGGTAACGACCAGACATCTTCATATTTTGGCGAAAATCAGATTTTCAACTTAAATTACTAACACAAAAAAAAAAAAAAAAAACGTCGATTGGCGCAACAACCAGACAAATCCGATAGTTCGATGCTGAGACGTTGTACGAATGGAGATTACGTCTGGTTTAGTTTTTTGATGCGACCACAAGACATAACCGGATGTGTCTGGTTGTTGCATCAAATATCGACAATACTGTATTTAAAAATATGATTACGTCCCTCCTGTTGTTTTGTTAAAAATGTTGTTTTTTTTTTTTTTTTTTATTCGCATACCGAAAAACACATACATTGTTCTATTATACCTAAACGGGTAGAATAGAGAGACATTGAAATATTAATTTTTATTTCAAATATTATCATTATTCAAAATTATATTTTAATATAAATAACTTCTATTTAAACGTTGTCGGTTTTGTTGTACACATAAACGTTTTATCTAAACGTGTCCCTCCTATTGTTTTCTTTAAAGTATTAATAGTTATGATTTTTTTTTTTTTTTTGTTATTTAATCATTTTTATTTTTTTATAAAACATATAAAAATACTGAAAAATAAATAAAATGTGTTATGATTTTTTTAACCACTATATAATAAATATACACAAATTTCATATATTTAACATTATTTTGTTCGTTAAGCAATTATGTATATAATTTATACGGCGCAACGACAAGACATCTCCGAGTTATATTTGTTGACAATGAAAGTTTAAAAATTACATTTTGACCAAAACCACCGAGGAAATGTGGGAGATTAATCAAAATATATAATTTGTGCATTTTTAAAATAATTTTTCTATATATATATATTTTTTTTTTTTCTAAAGTTTTTTCTTATTCCTCCCGAACAATTGTATTAACGTCTGGTTGTTACCGCCCGGGTGTTAAATTACCACGCTCACCGTATACGACACGATATTATTTATTTAATAAAAGTACGCGATTGTATAGCGACATGTAGTGTAAAACATTTAATGTAAAATGCAAAACGTTTAAAATCCGACACACCCCAGGGGCGGTGGCCCATACTGTTATCGTTGAGAAATTGAGAATATTTTTTTTGAGGATAATTTAATTTATATCCGAATCATTGCAAATTCCCAAATGAAAAAACGATACTAAACAAAGTCCGGTTACACACGGTTGTAAATCGTTTGTGTCCGAATGTTTTACACCTATCGGTAGTTTTCGATAGTTCGTTCAAACTGTGAAATATTATTTTCCACGTTCGAATAAAAACTAAATTCGAATATTTCCGTGCCGTATTATTGAAATATTTCATTTAAAAAAAAAAAAAAAAAACTATTCGAACAAAATCTTATCGTCGCCGTCGGAATAGGTACAGGGTACACTATTTGTAAAATTTACGAAATACTCAAATATTACAATAAAATGATGTCAATATATGTTACAATATCCAATAAATATTGTAAATATAGGATAATTTAATTTATATCCAAAATCACTGCAAATTCCCAAACGAAAAACCATCCAAAACAAAGACCGGTTACACACGGTTGTAAATTGTTTGTGTCCGAATGTTTTACACCTATCGGTGGTTTCCGATAGTTCGTTCAAATTGTGGAATATTATTTTCCACGACCGAATAAAAACTAAATTCGAATATTTCCGTGCCGTATTATTGAAATATTTCATTTAAAAAAAAAAAAAAAAAAAAAACTATTCGAACGAAATCTTATCGTCGCCGTCGGAATAGGTACAGGGTACACTATTTGCAAAATTTACGAAATACTCAAATATTACAATAAAATGATGTCAATATATTTTACAATATCCAATAAATATTGTAAATAACCGATAATTGTAATTAACTAAACTGTAATTATAAATCCTATTTTTTTTAAAATTTTTTTTTTTTAAACATTACAATGAATGAATATATTCTAATCGAACATAAAGACTCTCCGTTTTAACAAAACTATTCCAATGGTTCTCAATCTATAGTTTGGAATGCGACCACCCAACGAACGAATTGTTCGATATAACGTAAATATATTTTTTTTTTCCGTTATTTAGAAAAATTTAATAAATGAACAAAGCACACATAGTAAATAAACGATACGTTTCTTGCTTTGTTTAGAGTCTAACAAATTTGCTTATTGTAT
The DNA here is from genome assembly GCA_956483605.1 of Tuberolachnus salignus. Lineage (NCBI taxonomy): Eukaryota > Metazoa > Arthropoda > Insecta > Hemiptera > Aphididae > Tuberolachnus > Tuberolachnus salignus. The sequence goes on from OY101432.1 coordinate 44,298,044, forward strand.
ATATATATATATATATATATATATATAACAAAAAAAATATTTAGAAAAAAAACAGTAAAACGTCTTGTATGCGTTATGTATATATTTTTTTATTTATATATATATATATATATATATATTATGGAATAACGATACAAAATATCTGCTACGGTGTCGATAAATAAATAATGTTTACACAGGCGTTTTTTTTTTTTTTTTCCAATCAGAGTCAGTTATGAGATATTATGATAAAAATACAGCTGATACAGTTTTCACGAGAATCAGAAAGACGCATTTTAGTCGCTCATCGTCAATTTTTTTTTTTATGGTTAGGTTAGCGTGAAATGTTTGTAAATAAATTATTGTTGAAAGAAAAAGAATAAAAAATTATTTTTTTTTTTTTTTTTTTGTAATGCCGTGACAAATGTACCCCTTTTGTGGCTCGTGGTACATATATTCAACTTCTCTAGGACGTAGAGTATTTGAAAAAACGATTCTGAGCGGAGTTCGCTATAAACTGGTGTATTAGTCGTATTAAATAATATTGTAGCCAAGGTAACCCAGAAATCAACGAAACTAAAACCAACGTCATTAATTTGTTGTCAGTTTATTTTTTCTACATTTTTATAAAAGCTGTTTATAAAATCCATTTTTTTTTTTTTTTTTTTTTGTAAGATACGTCGCTGTGGTAACAATTTTGAGAAGTATTTTTAAATAATTGAAAAAAAATGTCGGTAATTTCATATAATATTTCAAGTAAAGTACCGCCGCCGATCGGTATAATATTCGGTATATATATATTGAATAATGTGAATATATATTACTAAAAATGACCGAGACACATACTTCACATCATTTGTTGTAGGTGGGAAGTCGGGAAGGTGATATATAGGAAGTAATTTAATTCAGTAATACCCAACGATAAATCGATAAATTGCTGATGAAAAACGAAATTTACGCTTATAAATCAGAATTATTAAAATACGCTCAATTTTTTTCTTTTCCGTCATTAATTACAACTTATGGGCCTTGTGTCAAGTTTTCGTGCATTTGTGTTAGGCCAAAACAGTTAAAATACCTATAAATATGTTGAAAATTTGTCCACGCCTAGAAATGCCTAATATTAATATTCCGTGAACATTTTAGATCTATACGATTATTTTAAACCTAGTCGCATATATAATAAGAAAAACTCGAAAATAATTAAAACCATGTGATTGCCATAAATTTTCCCGGTTTTCCTACGTTTAATTCCAATTATTAAAAAAAACCACAACGAAAATCGAAAAAATGACCTCGTTGTTGACGCGTCAACTAGATGAAAAATGCTTTCAGAAAAGGCGCTACGCTTGAAAACTCCGGTTGGAGGATGTCTGGTAAAAAAAAGTAGTTTACGGACAAAAAAAAAAAAAAAAAGTCATAGTAATACCGATTATAAACGTATCGCTGCTTCGCTCAGAATCTAAAACGTTTAAGTATAAAGAAGTTAATTATCTCGGGCTCGAATTATTGAAATTGGAGTGCGATGTGCGGTGGGGCTGTACGCCGGGAACGAATTTCACGCGTACAAGGCGGGTTTTTTTAGGGTTGATTTTTAACCGGCCCGCGGCGGAATTTATATTTTAATTACGAGGGCTACGGGGGGGGGGGTTTTTTTTTTTTTCTTCAAATTCGGCCAAACAAACGCCGTAGCGTTATAAGCGAAACGCTCGTACAACGCACACGGAACGAAATTCGGCTCCGGTGATCGATATGCAATACGATCGAGACTTGGATTTATACCGTCGTCGCACGTGCACGTTGCCGCACATAGTTTCACATCGTTAAATTTAGAAGCAAAACGATCCGCGGGGACGGTTGCCAACGGCTCCAAAAAGTCCATTCATATCGTGCACCGGTGTAAGTATAACATACATCACTCGTATAACCTATACGACATTTTCGCTAGAAAGGTTACGAAAAATCCGATGCTCAAACCAGGTGCTATTTTTCAGTGTACCCCGACACAAAGTGCGCGGTCCCAAATTAGTAGTGTGCAGTACGGAATTGTGTGATGCGTTCTAATAGACGTGTTATTTGTACGTACAAATTTTAATTATGATTATCGACAAACCGCATAGAACAATTGTAATAATATTGTCTCGTATGGTAAACGGTGGTAATATACGATATTTCTGTTGTATTTTGTACGGCAAATATCACTATTGTTATGTTTTATTTAAAAAAAAAAAAAAAAAATCGATTATAGGCAATATTTTATTAATTCGAATGGTATGAAAGTACTATAAAGTGAGTGTGGGGGGACGGCGTAGCCCTCACGTCTCTGTGTGTTATTTCAATATCCCCCTAAAAATGTGTATAGCGATATTTTATTAAAAAAAAAAATAGAGCTGGCTCATAGCCCTTGTAGGCGGAGAATCCGGAGTCGGGAAGGTTGTAAAGGTATAAATTTAGTTCGCATAATGTACAGTAATCCGCATACGTTTAATCATTGCAAACAAGAAACGATTCTGAACGGAGTTCGGGTTAAACGTTTTTTTAATCAATTGAAAATTGAAAATTGTTTCAATTTGCGCCCAACTGCACAATAAATTACAATTGATTGTTCGTGTTTTAAACGAACTTTATCATAAATTTGAACTTAAAACGTATTATGGATATAAATGAAGACATTACGCACCAATTTTCATTATTTTTTTTCTTTTTACTGTTATATAAGTACAACAATTTTTTTTTAGAAAAATTTAATAAATCGAAAAACAGCGTTCACGATATCCCAGTCTTATTCGACATACTTAATCGTAAATACCGTGATTTACTGATTTTTTTTTTGCTGTAAATGTGTTTTGCCGTATAGCAGCCGACGACGAATTTCCCGAATGCAAGTAGTATTAAGTGAAAACGGAACAGGGAAAGTCGAGGGTTAATTTTTAATACTTCGCCTAGGGTTTGATATATGTTCAAGACGCCACTGCGATGATTGTCAAGGACGATTGGCATCGTCATGTACCAATATTTAAAGGCCGTTGTCGCATTGGGGGCCGAAATTATACAATCTATTCTTCTATATACTATGCAGCAATATATTGATGTGAAATTTGTTTGTACGTATGGGATAATCTCTGGAACGACAGAGTCTGTTGTAAAAGTCCGTTCACTAATAGAAAGCTACACACTATCCCTGACTGGCCATAGGCTGTACGTATATTTTATTTTGATAAAAAAATAAAATTAAAGAGAGCCGACGCGGGGTTATGGATATGTTTGGTACGAAAACCGACCGACTATATTGATTCACGGTGGATTTCATCGGTGATTAGAATGACAAAAATAACATAGCAATGACAAATTACCTATTCGATGTAGTCGTCACGGGGAAGAGTTTTTAAAATAGATGAAAAAAGATTAATCAAAAAAAAAATAAAAATGTAAAAAATAAAGTTCAGACCCATTTCTGGGCGGTTAACGATTCCGAATAACCGAACTTGACCCGAGCGAGGCCGGGTAATGTCAGAAGGTTTATAATGTTATTGGCCCGGCGGTTGAATCGCGACTTTTAAGTGTGTTACGAACACGACAAAGAAAAAAAAAGAAAAGAAACGAAAATCGGCCGAATCCGTCTCTGTTTTTTTTTTTTTGTAAATTTTACCCGGATGTTTGACAGTGTACGGTAGTGATTATTTTCGTACCGTCTGGACGAACGTTTAAATTTAAAACGCACAAATCTGTCACAGAGTCGCGACGGTAGCGGCTAGGCGTCTGACCCGCGACGAGGTCGTCGAGCCGATTTTTTCTTTTTTTTTTTTTTTTTTTTTTTTTCCGTATAGCTACGGCGTGGCATTTCTGAGTTCGAGTGTGCGTTCGCGTTTAAACGCCGTTATTATTATTATAGTAATAATATCGAATTGTAGAAAAAAAATGACGTGTTCTTTTTATAACCACCGGCATAATAGTGGTTTTTTTTTTAGAAAAAAAATTATTCGGCACGCACGTTATTCGCTTTCAAAAACCCATTACGACGTTTGTCATTGTCACAGTGAGTCATTTTTATTTTTATTTTTTTAAATGTAATAATTTAACTGGCCGCCGCATAAATAATCATCACGCTGGTTAAACGGCCCGGAAGAATATTATTGTCAGTTTCAACGATTAAATGAATACGCGAAATCGTTACAGATATAAAGTTGACTTTATTTCCTGAATATAAAAATGTGAATTATATATTTCGTAGTAATAGTTAAGGTTCCCGTAATCGTTTTGGTAAAAAAAAAAATAATCCCCCTCCCCCACCCGTTGAAATTATCGGTAAACAATTTTTATAGAACAAAGTCAAATGTTTAATTTTCCGATTAGTTAAAAATGATCCGATTTTTTTATGCCTTATTATAAAAAATGCGGATTTTCCGTGCCCGGCAATTTTCAATGGGATAGGGTATGTATAACGTGACCATCATTTTTTTTACTCAAAGCGGGACAATTGTAAATTTTAATAGGAAAACCATAACAATTTTTGAGTAAAATGACAACACTAGAATTATAGTAAAACACAATGCGTTTTTATTATAAAAAAAAACATTATTTTTTTTTATATATTAATTACTACAAAGACATAAAAATGACTACAAAAAATAGACAAATGTTTTAAATTTATAATAGATTAAATTATTCGACTGGTTTTTTTATATTTTTCGGATCCGCAAACCTGCTTTAAAATATCCGGTTTGGTTTTTATATATGAATGGAACTCTTGACACGATTTGTTTATGTTACTCTTAGTTATAAGAATGGCTTTTAATGTAGAAACTCCCAACTTAATTTTTTCACTGCTCCATATTTTATTCATATGAGAAAACACTCTTACGACTGGAGCATTACTACCTGGTAGACATAAAATGTACTCTACAATTATACGAAAATTCATGTGTGAGAGATCTTTAGTACGGAAGTCTGTAAATACTTCTACCCAACGAATTTCAATGGCTATATTTCTAGTGTTCCAGTCTGTTATTTTTTGATCTGTTAAATAATTAGAAATTAGTGAAAACTCGTCAAAGATTTCTGTGTCTTGTTCGCTATTAATAAATTTCTGTTCAATAAGCAAATCCATTACTTTTTGAACTTTCTCCCATGTAGGGATCTTTCTTAAATTTGCCCATTCAAATATTTCTACTTCCTTGTTGAACTGACACCACTACTCCAAATATTCTTTACTTGTCTTATAAAAATCAGTAGTTATAAAATGACGGATAATCCAAAGCGGGACATTTTTGGGTTCCTCGGGGACAGCGGGACACAAAGCTCGAAAGCGGGACGTATGGTCACATTAGGTATGTAGTACCTTGTAATATAAATCGCAGGATCGTCTTCTATTCTAACCGGACAATTGTGAATTTCGAAACCGGATCCAAAAATGCCAATTTTTATTAAAATAATTTGACTGTAAATGCGTTTCGAGATTAAGCGACTAAATAAATACACAAAAATACCATAGGTTTAAACGAGTGGTATCCAATTTTTTTGACACTACGGACCACTTGGAGAACTTTCGATACGTCACGGACCGCCTCAATTTTAGACTTTATGTTTCTTATAAACAATTTTTTTTTTTTCACACATTTTAAAATTCTACACAAATAATTGATGGCGTTTACCATCTTTACGGACCGTTTCAAAGTTGTATATAGGTGTTCTTCGGGTAATGTTTTTGATGCTGATGCTCGTCGGTGAATTACACAACGCGTTGTCAATACTGAACGGTTTTTTTATCTTTCGCCAACGTTGCTCGATTAGATTATCGGTTAAAATAATCACACACGTGGCATTATGTAATATAAATTTATAAATAAACCTTGTACTAATACACGATTGTCGGTATTTGTGTCTCGCCCCAAATGGAAATGAAATATTTTTCAATTTTATAGGCATGACTCACAGACCACCACATATTGTCTTGCGAACCACCAGTGGTCCACGGACCATAGGTTGGGACCCTCTGGTTCAAACCGATTTCCGAATTTATTTGAACAATTGTTCGAACTTCCCGACGGTTTTTCTAAAAAAATTCAAAAAACTATAACAACACGTTACGACGACACGTTATATATAATTTAATTTTCATAGATTTCCGAATTGCCCCGGATAAGTCATTGGCCGTCATATTATACTTATGTTTAGCATGCTCTGAATTGTTTTTTGTTTTTTTTTCTATTGCAACTATCCGTATCGTTGTACTTTCAGTATAATATATAACTATTAAATTACCCTGTATCGCATATTATATCTTCCAATATCACCGCCTACAACGGTAGGGTTACACGCGGTTTTTGTTTTTAAGATTTTGACGATTCAAATGCTTGATTCTACTTTCGAATATTGTCATTTGTAATGAAAATAATAAACACTCGCGGCGCGTATAAATATTATTAATGTGACCTTTGCATATTATACGTATATATATATATAGATAATCAGTGGCATAACTGGGTAAAAAACTAGGAGATGGGGAGAGGCAAAAAAAAAAAAAAAAAAAAAAAAAAAAATGATTTACCAATATCAAAACCACGAGAGGTTGTGTAAATATATTTAAATTCTATGTATACGATATATTCAAAAACTAATTTAATGACATAAAATAACTAAATTAAACAAAACTCAAAAAATAAACGAAAGAATACACGGTCATTTTAGTGTGAGTTATATTATTTCCTAGACAACGCAATAGCGTTGACAACACATCACGGTATTGTAAAACAAGAGAAACGTGAAATATATATATACAAACTTTGAGGAAAAAAACATTTTTTTTTTTTTGTTTTACGGACATCAATGAATATCGTTCTTTATTTTAGACAATTCGAAGATTCGTACTGTTGTCATATCGGGTGGTGAGAGAGGGATGGGGGGGGGGTGTAATTACAACCGCTCGGATTTTACAATGTAAAATATAAAAAAAAAAAAAAATCGAATAGAAAAACAATATTATTATTGTTAAAAGAATATTAATATTATTAACGACGTCACCGGAGAACGTACACCGAGTGCGATAAGTACTCTTATACGACTACCGGCCACGAGGCACGATGACGTTTCGTCCGTACGATGCACCGCCGCCGTCGTTTCATCGTACGGACGAAACGAAACCAATTAAAACTGAGACGTCCCCCGTCTTCGAACGAATTTCCGAGCCGTTGCGAAACACAACGACGCCGCACGTTTCGCAATTATTATCGGACAGTATAATATTACACAGTGCAGCTTATTATATATACAAGTTCGTGTTAACAGTACAGGGACGTCGCACTCGAATGAAATATTACGTACGGGTTACGGTACCGTTTATAGATTAAATGAGCTTTCATTGTGCGCAATTTAAAACGCTGTGCGGTCCGGTTCATTAGGTGATAATTGAACGACGGCGGCGGCCCCTCCCCCCCCCCCAGTATAATATGTTAACAATAAGACTGAAACACTGTTATTGCCTCGGCCCGAGATCTCCCAAGTCTTCGTCGTTCCATATATCGAATTGATCCAATAGAATCATTTTTTTTTATTTTTTTATTTTATATATATACGCTTACGATTTGTCAATCGTTACGGCGTACAAGTCAACAATTTGTAACAATCGCGTTTACAAACGTATATAATATAAATACAAATGTCGTTGATTAATTTCTCCCGGTCCCCCTTCGCCCGGAGTATCGTGTATTAACAATAAGACTGCAACACTGTTATTGCTTCGGCCCGAGATCTCCCAAGTCTTCGTCGTTCTATATACTGAATTGAGCCAATGAAATTTGTTTTTATTTTGATTTTTTTTTATTTATGCGCCTACGTTTTTACAATCGTTACGACGCACAAGGCAGTAATAATAATTGTAACGAAAAAAAAAAAAAAAAAAATGTCGTTCAATCATTTTACCCATACGTATATACGTACACCACACGTGGAGGATAATCAGTGGTAGTGACGTAGCCAGGGAATTATTTCCGAAGTGGGGGAGGCTTACATTTGAAATTCTCACTCCTAATAGGATATTATTTTTATCGGTTAAATTAAATAAATAATAATCTTAATAAAAAATGTGTATCGAAGACATTTCGGGAGAGGTTTTAACCCTCTAACCCTCCTTTGGATACACCACTGATTAGTGGTGGTTATTTTGATAGGGGGGCAGGAATCATGGAAGCCTGAAGCTCGTATCCCGCGGTCGATCCTGTTTTATTGAAATTAAACGCATGACTTAAGTTGTGATTTAAGGTTCAAAAAGTTCCATTATGTAGAGATCCAGGGCCTCCTGCTAACCTCAAAAAATAAAAAATCTGGCCTTAGGGAGATGAAAGATGGATCCCGTCCACCTTAGACCGTAGCTTTATAATTTGAGATTATCTTTACATCGCTGATTTACAAGCCAATTTTTTTAACATTTTATTTTAAGCACGTAACATACTTGTAGAGAATTTCTGAAGAAAAGTCAGCTTTTATACCACAACAATTTTAAATTTATGCGTCTGTAGTTAGGTTTTCAGGTCAAAGAGCAACATTGGAACCTTCCATTTTTATGTAATCCATTCTTTATTAAATGTAAAAAAACTGATCGGGCCCGAATTTTTTTTATACATTTTTAAAACCCTTTTCTAGGGAAGCTTTTTTACTAGTCTAAGGTATTTTAACACTGAGAAGGGTGTGCATATTTCGCTATTCCCACCCCCTCTCCTTGAACATCAAGTACAACCACTACAGGAGGATATAGGAGAGGAAAACCCACACCGTTCTTTTTTTTTTTTTTGTTCTTTTTCACGTCGAACAAGAAAATAACATAGTATAATTTATATATATATTATTTATTATTACATTTTTACTTTTTTTTTACCGCATTATAGAATATTACATGTAATATTTTGCACGAGATAAAATTCAACATAATCTAATATTTTTATCTAATAGTCCATGTAACACGTTATAGTAATTACATAATCTCTACAATCATTGTAAATTCTCGTGCGTACGTCACCCTGGCCTGAGTGTTTAAAATACTTATGCGATTGCGGAACCAACAATATTAAATTGTTCACGTTTCAATATTTTATTACTAAACGTTATTATTTGAACAAATTGGAAAACCAGGAAACTCCGTCAGTGGAAAATGTTCAAAAAACAATTTAAAACTTCGAGGTTAAAGCTATCTGGATTTAAATCGTAAAATACTGAAACCGGACGACTCCGAATACGTTATATTTTGAGAACCAATCGGATTGGATTTGTCTTGTTTTTACACTAATATATATTTTTCCGTATCGGAATCTAAAAAAAAACACTTTAATAAACTAATGGATTTGCCTATTTTTTTTTTCTCACAGAGCCGTTTTCGATTACAACGTGTTGATTTTGTTTCGTTATTTTTCGATATTGACACTGCTGATATATAATCGAACAGATATTTCAATTCGATTGTTTGGCGACTTTATAGGAATAAAAGTAAGGGACAAAAATATTTTTCACGTCGCCTCGATTAGTTTTGAAAATAAATTTTTTTTTTATTTTATTTTATTAAATACACCGATAGCGGTGTAATGATAAAAAAAAAACCCGTCGGTTTATCATTACATTACTCGTGTGCGTATACAGTTTTGGAAATATCTATGAAATTCCTGGCACGCCCGATGCAAAATAACAATATATAATTATCACGAACGAGGCATAGGTGTGTATCATTATGTGTTTTCATCGCTATACGAATCGTAGACACCCAGATAACAGAACATATCGTAATATATACCAATAACGTACCTATATTATTCGTTTGAATTCTCCAACAACGATTTGAATAAATAATACACGCGGACAGGGGCGAACGGAGGAACAAATATCAGGAGCGGAGGGGGAGGGGGGTTTGAAAAAATGTAAAATGTTCATAAATATAATACTCTATTATTACTCGGTGAACACACGTGTTTTATTTTGTAAACCCCGCGGGAAACATTGAATTAACTATTAAAACTGTATGTCGGGTGATTCGTTTTAAATTATTTTTCTAAAATTCCGGCGGTGGCGATGGAGGATGAACCTCCGAACACCCTCCTCATACGTTCGCCCCCGTATACGAACCAGAGGAATTGAAGAGTTTTATTTACGCACTGCGTTTACAGCTCAGCGGCGTCGCGGGATATTTTCAATTCGCGATGTTACCCGCCTGCCCGCCCCACAGATTTAAGGGTACCTGTTGAAATTCCCCTCCCCCCCATCCTTTCAAATGTACACGTACGAATACTTCTAAATTACGAATACTCTAGTTTTTACCGTCATGTCAACAAATAACCATAACCCGACCTATGTTTAAAACGGTTGACCGTCCTATTCGTTCAGATTCCGTTTTTTTTTTTTCTTTTTTACACCCCGTACCGACGGCACCCACCAACTCCGCCAAAGCATCGGCCCGTCCGAATAACTCGCGACTTTTTACTATTTTTATACTTGCTTCGCACAGCCACCTGTTCGGCATACGTAGCACAACACTCGTACGATAAATGGCGTGCACGATGCTGGGGAGGGGAATACGATTGTAACGACATAGAAAATATTTATTTAGCAATTGATACTACGCGAAATGTATATTATATTTCGTCTAAACATTTGATTTGTCGAATAAAAGTTGACTGTTTTCAAATTCCCGTCGTCTGGTTAGGTGTAGACGATTTATTCGCGATTATTATTTAGGCAGTGCATTCCGTTCGTGTATACAATACCGTACGTGGCCGATGTATTTTTAAACTATAGGCAAAATGTCTCGTTCGGCCAAATTTTCATTTGGCAAATGACTGTGGCGGGGTCCCGAATTAATTCGGGACCATTTAAAATCCAAACCGGTGTTAAAACTTCGGCACAGACTTTTCCAGTGACGATCCTTTATTTCTTTTTTTTTTTTTTTTTTTGTACATACAAAATACCGTCGTATGCCCGTTGCCTTTATTGGACTTGGAAATATCCATTTAAAAGAAAAAAAAAATAATAATAATAATAATAAAACCGTATAAAAGACAACCGCACTGACGTCTGTCGTCGTACCAACTGCCACTACTCAATACGTGTGTGTATAGTTAAACCCGTACGGACGTCGATAGCGTTTTATTTCCGGCGTTTCTATACAAAATTAAAGTATATTAGATCAATTTCTATATACATTTAAGTTTTATCGAATGAATAGGAAAACTAGTTCCCTTAAGAGACAATTTTTTTCGTTCGTATTTTTATTCATTTATTTTCATTTATTTTTTTTTCTCAACTCTATACGACGGGATATATCACACGCACGCACGCGGTTTTATTGTGTTATAATATATGTTTACGGTGTCCGTATACCACGTATACCGGCCCTCCGTGCATTCCATTCGGGTTTTGTGTTGCGTACAATAGACGGACAGCCCCCAGCCAGCCGGCGAGAGAGAGAGAGAGAGAGAGAGACGTCTGGCGTGCCCCCGCGGCCACCGCTTCGCCCGCCGCCGCGAATGTTTATAAAATGAGAATTCCCGCGGAGATTTTCGTCCGCGTACACGTGGCGGCCGCGACGAGGACGACGGCAATACGTCGCGTCTCAGTGGCGGTCGTGTTACGCACGTCCCGGAATGCAAGGGCAGGGGGTCGAAATTGTAGTTACACGTTTTTACAAAAGAAAAAAAAAAAAAGAAAAAAAATACCTCGTTCGGCACTTCCCTTACCGAATTGTGTGTGTGTTTGTGGGTGGGGGCGCGTTGGGGGCGAGACAAAAAAATCGATGCGATATTACGAAACCGTCGGTCGAACTCGACGAAAAAAAAAATTCAATATAATTGCCAATAGTAATCGAAGAACCCAACAGTGGCGGGCAGCGAACAGGCGAGCCGGCCAGGATTTTTCGAACGGGGGTGTTTTAATTTTCTATTGAAATACGACTTTTGGCGGCGGGTCGCAACGTCTTTATCGTTTGACGAATTTTAGAATTTTCCAGATGTCCGCGACGTCGGGTTATCGATAAAAATCGTGGTCACCATTTCGGTATACGGCATAGTACAGCGGTCGCCAAACATTTGGACCACTAAATCAATAACTCTAAATTCCGCGGATCACTTATACGTTATACTTGTATGGTCTATAGCAGTGGTTCCCAATCTTCTTGAGCGGCGGTGCCATTTTGTAGACAAAATTAAGCGGCGGTGCCCTTCTGTGAAAACCACGAGCAAATCTTATTTGATAAAACTTATAAGAAAAAATAACGGCACAATACTTGATTTTTTTTTCTATACCATTTAGTAGAACTTATGATGAAACTAAAGTCATATTTTTGTGCATTTTTACCGGGCACATGGAACGAAACAAAACTCGAATATTCTTTCTTTTTTTTTTCTTTTTTTTAAATTACACCACGTCTAGAAAGTGCTAAAATCAAAACAAAAATACTGAGTTGAAATCAACAGATACCGTTACCTATTGCAGCGTTTTCTTTTGATTCGATTGTTGCCAATTTCAAAGAAAAATTGTAAAACCAAAAATTTACCTCGTAAACGCCAACTAAACAAAATGTTCGCCGGATACCACCTCTGACGATATTGACGTTTGGAGCAAGAGTTTTGGTCGAAAAGTTATTTACAGATAGAATTATAATGCGCACACCACAACCAGTACATTCTATGATTAAGTAAGGTTATTGTGAATATAACATTTTTTTTTTTTCGTATAGGCCGTGGTGCCCCTGGTATAAGCTCGTAGTGCCCCTAGGACACCGCGGTGCACAGCTTGGGAACCGCTGGTCTATAGTATAAAGTTTATAGTGTTAACGCTATAAGTCTCAAGTTCTAATCCAGAATTTTTGAGCCGACAGATTTTTTTTCCTCATAAATACCGTACTACATATAAGTGTTACATTTAATAATAATAATAAAAAAAAAAAAAATACATTTATAAAATAATAATGATAAAGGATGTTTTTATTTTGTATCAAAATTTATTGAACAGTAAAAACTATAAAAAGTATAAAGAACGTGTATAGAACAGTAAAGTATATTATACATTTGTTTTTTTTTTATCTTAATGTGATATTTGTTCCTGCTTATTTTCAATGAGTTTGTGCATTTTTGGCGCCAACGAAGTCATTGCAAGACGGTTATTGCTCTCTCGATTTCAAGCCGAGACCGGTACAGAGTTTTAATAGCTGTGACAGATGAAAATGTTTTATCGCATAAATACGTTGATAAAAATGTAATTAAAATTTCCATGATATATTTCGATGATAAATCGATACTTTTTTTTTTTTTTTTTTTTTTTTCGTTCCTATTTAAATTACAATTCAAATAAAATACGCTGGAAGGAGACATTAAATAAAATAATAAAATTGAAAATAACGTCAAACATTTTCTGTAGACCACCAACATATTCTCGCGGACCGCCGGTTTGCAACCGCTGGCTAAAGACAATTAACCAATAACCGTTATCGAGTATTTGATATAGTAATGTATTTTAATGTCTTCAATTTTCACGATAAACAATAACAATAAAAAATATGAAATAGAATTTGAAAAAACACATTTGAAACAAAAAAAAAACCTGAAACATTTTATATAACCAATATATTTCCGGCTTAAATACGGTGTGGGGGGTGGGTTTTAACTGAACGTGAGTGGCGACGGTCAGGGGACCAATAGGGTTGTGTTCACGTTCAGTGGAAAAACTTTTATACAACGACACGTTGGGCCCTAAAGGTACTTTTTTTTTATTTTAAATTAAAGTTAAAACGTTTTTTTAGTTTGTTATTAAAGTGTAAGGATTATTTCGCTATACAGTATTTAGGGGTTTATCAAATAGGTTTGTGAGCGGAAATAAAACACAGTGATTTTATAAAGTATAGCGTTTAGTAAGTATTTAGGTTTGGTGGCGCTCCTAGTGGATCACTGAATTTGCGACCCCCCTCCTCATAAATGGGAAATTTGTATTACTCTAAAAAAAACATTTGAGATATATAAAATATGTATAATTACATAGTATACTAGGTAATAACTAATAAATTTTAACAACTACTTGTATATATATATATATATAACTTAAAAATATAAACAATTACTATATTATAAAAACGTGTAATTTTTTTTTTAAAATGGTTTTTTTTTTTGTTTTACAATCGTGTTTGATAATTCTAAATTTATTTTAACATTTTAATTTTATTACAATATTACAATCGTATTTTTCATACTTTTATCGAGACAAATATCAAATGAAATTGTTTTCACTATATCTTTTCCAATTGATAATACAGTCATACTGGTGACTGCTGACTTTGACCTATTTTAGATCATAGATAATTGTTTTATTATAATTTTCAGCTTGCCCCGAAGCTTCTTTCACATGTAACTGTAATAACAGGAATCGTTAAAAATATTCGTAGTGTCACGTCTCGAGTTGCATTCCAGAATGTTGTCATTAATACTGATATATGAAACTTTCAATTTCGTAATACAATTCCGCAGCATTTAAATATATCGATCACACTTTAATGTCATCCATTGACCCAGTCATTAACCCAGAGTTTTATAACCCAATAATAATTACGGTATAGTAAGTTGTAATATAAATATTTCGAATATTACGTGAAAAAATTATTACACGAGTAGTAGTATTTAAATTCGTGCCCACGGCCCCTTATGCCCTTATGCCCTGCCCCAAATACGGCCGCGCGCGATGCGTGTCTCGACCGACGGGCATTTCGGCAAAAAAAAAAAAATGTCTCAAGAACATTTCGGTTGAGTTAGTGACAATTGGATACATGGCAATCGAGACGTTAAATCCTTAATCACGCCACTGACGGGTACGCGTAAGACCGAACCGAGAGGGTAAAAAAAAAAAAGGATCGGTTTTCGAGGGGGGGGGGGCAACTACGAGGCGACGTCGCTCCCCTACGGTACAATAACACCGCGGCCCGCTAATCGATCATGACCTTCGTCGTCGTCGTGGTCGGCGGTGGCGGCGGCGACGACGACGACGACGACGTTATTGTAGGGCGCATGCTCGGAACGGGTGACGGACGAGACGAGACGAGTGCGAACGAGGCTACCGCGCCAATATACACAGCGACGCCGTCGTACTACGCGCGCGGCGTTCAGTAGACAGTAGTTACGGTTGCCCCGTCGTCCGATTGTTGTTTCGACCGCTCCTCTCCCCGGGATCCTCCTCGCGTGTGTTCGCTGCCGGTACCGCCTACGAGTGTGCGTAATATTGGTAATTTGCCGCCAAAAGTTTCCACGAGGTGAGTATCGTATCGTCGAGAGGCACGGGTCCGCCGTAACCGCGCTCTCGTCGCATCGTCTCCTCTACCTATTGTTTTATTGTTTTTTTTTTTGCAGCGGCGTTTGCACGATAACGGTTTATCGATTTACCCGGACGCACGTGGGACCGCAAGTCATTCTCGACCGTGTCCAATAACGCGTCGCCCGTGTTTCCGCCGAACCGTTGACCAGACACGCGCCGTCATGTCCGAATCGCTGTCGCTCACCGGCATCGGGCCCCCGTCCGAAACGTGAGTACCAATCGTCCGACACATCTCGTTTAACTACACCGTCAAAGAAAAATAAGAAATACGCACTGGGTCCCGGGGCGTGGTTGATACGGTAACGGTTCCGGACGCGAACAATCGGCCCGAGCCTCGCGGTCGGACGGTCCCAGTGCCGTAAAAACCGAGTGCGCGCCGGACCTCGTGCCCGAATTCTAAAAATAAAAAAATGAAAAAAACGTCGCTCGCCGAATTTTATAATTAACGAGTTAATGGAAATTCTAAAATGGCCTTTTTTTTTTTTTTACTATACTCGTGGGCCTCGACTGCGGCCCCGGACCCGGTCGCGTCCGGAAAAAAAAAAAAATGTGAAATTCTCGAACGGAACACGATTATATTGGGTTTTTTTTTTTTTTTTTTTAAATTTATATTAATAAGTACGCGCGTATCGATTCATTTTTATTATCGTCGAAACGCGGTTGAGTTATTTATTTTTGTCTATTGGCGTTTTACTCGGACGATATTATCGCCGTGAGTTTTATCGAGTCCCCGGGTCCCTCTAACCCTCCTCTAATTTCGCCGCCATAAAACACGCTGAATACGTTCGCGATGTGCCCAGTTTTGGACCCAGCAAATCCCCAGGACGGCCCCTACAACAATATTTATCAGAAAAAAAAAAAAAAAAAAACTTGTAAAACGTAACAAAGCTCCGAATTCGGCTAAACGTCAAAACGACCGGGCGTCGGTCGCATTGTTGTCGATGTGGAAATTTTAGTGAAACAAATTATAAATTTCGTTCTCCAAATTACTACACAACCAGTAATTTATTATTATACTAATCGCTGGTACTTATAACGCAACTACGCAATTATAAATCTCGATTATAATGACTAATGTGTTTATCTTTGTGTATATTTATCTTATTTTAATTGCCCGCGAACCCATATAGACGATTAGATTCGAAAATTATTTTTTATTTGTGTACAAAAAAAAAAAAAAAAAAAAACAGTAAAATATTATAAAACCCGGCTGCGGCGGGTAGATATTATTTCGGGCCGATCGACTCGAAATCGCCGCCGGGCGTACGAGTAATTGGATTTTACCTCTGGACTAGCATCCCGACGGCGTCGGCCAGTCGAAACGTAATCGAGTTTGAGATCGTCCGGGTGCACGGGTTGTTTTTTTTTTTTACCTGTAAGCCCGTTTCGGGTTAAATCGTACGTTATTAAAAAAAAAAATAAAAAAAATAACTCTGTTCTAACCGCGGCGCGCGCAACATGGGAAACATTAACGGACGTGTTTTCGTTCTCGACGTACCATCAACGACCGATCCGACGACGTCGACGGCGTCGGCCAGTCGAAACGTAATCGAGTTTGAGATCGTCCGGGTGCACGGGTTGTTTTTTTTTTTACCTGTAAGCCCGTTTCGGGTTAAATCGTACGTTATTAAAAAAAAAAAAATAAAAAAATAACTCTGTTCTAACCGCGGCGCGCGCAACATGGGAAACATTAACGGACGTGTTTTCGTTCTCGAGGTACCATCGACGACCGGATTAAGAATACCGCAAACGAATTTGTCGTCGAATTCTACTAGAAATTTTTCGGTATTTTTTCCATTTTTTCCACTTGGTTTTATTCCCCTTGACCGCCCAGCGGTCGCGCCCGCGGTATTTAATTTCTTTGTTTTTCGTGTAGATTTTAGGTACTATTATATTTTATTTTGCCCAATACACGCCGAGTGATGATTTACATCATTCCCAAACACTTAATTCGACCAATTAATTTTATTTCAACATAATGCTATACATATTATACAAATTATTAATCGATTTGGATTAATTATTTTTTTTTTTTTTAAATGTTATTACACTGTATTATTATGGAAAATATAATTATTTATTTATTTAAACATTTAGTTTTTAAACAAAAGAACTGGACGGAGATTTATGTTTAAATCGAGTAACTTTACCATACCTCTTCGTATTCTTCGGTTTCGCTGTAGTCATTATTACACTCATTGGCATTTTACTATCCAATAACGTGCACTAATTACTTAACGGCTTTAATCACTTGCAGACACCAAGTGTACAAATAAAATCGATCAGGGCTAATACTAAGCTAATCGATAATTATAAATACAGAAATCGGGTTTACCCAAAGGCGCGGTGAAAAAAACACCGCGGGCGCGACCGCTAAGAGATTAATCAAAAAAAAAAAAAAAATAATAAAAAATATCAACGAAAAAGAAGCGGGAAAGTCGTTATCGAGTGCACCCGACGGACGAATTCGAATGCGTTTTCAGAATTCTTATCGCTTCGCTAGATCGACCGGTATGCGAACGTATAATAATCGCAGGGGAAAAAACAAGAGAGATTATGGCGTAAGACAAAAATAATACGTCGACTCTCCCTATTCTCCTGATCAGGCCCCATGTGATTTTTTTTTCTATTACCAAGACTAAAATCTGCGCTTAAAGGACAACGATTTCAAGACGTAGGGGAAATTAAAGCGGACGCGGCAACAGAACTCATAGATTTAACTTTGGAACGGTTCCAAAGGACTTTTGAAAAATGGCAAGACCGCCGGGATCGTCCGGAGTAGAGTATTTCGAAGGAGTTATCTTTAAATAATATGTACATTCATTTTTGTAGTTATTAAAAATAAAATCCTGGTGCTTTTTGAACAGACCTCGTATATCGATGCGCGAGCACTTTTTTTTTTTTTTGTCGTACCCACAACTCCGTCTATCTATATACGATTATTATACGTACAATAGGAGGGATATTATACGTCGTTGGAAAGGTATTGCCGGGGAGTAGAATTGCGTAAAAAAAAAATTATAAATTCACGGGCATGTTGCCGTTAAGGCGGGTAAATACCCGTTTTTTTTTTTTTATCCCTGCCGCCAATGCGGGTAAAATACCAGTTTCGCCCCCTGTATAAAACGTCCGTCCGAATGAAACGAGAAGAAACGCAAACGGCGCCAGGCCCGTTAACAAGACAGTTTGATGTGTTATTTATCGAATAGTAATAAAAAAATGATTTGCCTATTTGAAGAGAAATCGTAATCCGGACAAACGGTGTCCGTTTATTTGTATAAATCCGTAGTGTTGTTCGGTATACAATTTGATTTTATGATGCACCGGCAAATTATAACGGAAAAAATAGTAAATTATAATAAAACAAACCGGTGTTTGTCAATTTAATTTGATTATAATTTTTTAACGTCGCGGTCGATTGTTCAATATCAATTGATATCTGGCCGTAAATTGGTTCACAGACGAGTGGGATGGGTGAAGACTGAGAGACATAATTCGCATCATGACAGGTGTTATAACATACGTACAAGTCTAAACTAAAATAAGATCGATAAATATCAATATTTTATTTTTATCGTGCATTTAGTGCCAAGAATATTCCGCCCGGCGAAATATTATTATTTTTGTTTACGATTTTATTTCGAGAACGATCGTTATAATATACCGGCCGGTTTTGTTTAACTTAAATCTAATGTATTTTTCCACGTTATTTTCAGTAATTTTTTTCCGCATTACGGACGGCCTAGTTTTTTTACTCTATGTTAATTTTTCACTCGAATATTGTTGGCAGGTTTACGTATACACGGGTACCGTGTATTTAAAGCATAATCTTTTTTTTTTTTTTTTTTTTTTTTTCACGTACCAGTGCGTCGGATTTTTCGCCTTGTTTCGTATGTCGACAGCGACAATAGTTTGGTAGATTTTTTTTTTTTATTTTAATACGTATAAACTCTATTTAAAAATTCGCCGTAGCGTTTAATAGCGGCGCAATATAGTGGTAGATGAGCGACCCGACACTGTATTTTAGTAGTTTCTCAACAGCTTTGAACTCTGTACCAGGTAGTAGTAAATGTAATATGTAGTGGACATAAAAAAAAAAAAAAAAAAAAAAAACGCTGAATATAAAAAAATCACGATCAATTAAACCCAGTTGTTTTTTTCATTATTATTGTTATTGTTAATATTGCTGTCGATCGGTGTCTATAGATTCATAGAATAACAATCGCATTGGTATTATCATCGCATTGGTGTTTGTCTGTCAGTAGTCGGTGAACTTTATACTTATTGTTGCGAACACACCTGCGGTCGTGGAAAATAATCTTATATACCAATTTGAGGTCATGAAATAATATTACGACGATTAATGTGAAAAACTGTGTTTGTAAAACACGAGGGTTAGCCTGTGGTTACTACGGTAGTCCGTTATGTTATTACGATATATTTTTATAGTCTGACCAAGGTTAACCCGATTTTGGTTGACGGGACCGGCGAAATAGTTCGAGTTATCCAAAAAAAAAAAAAAAAAAACAACCATACAATATGTTGTAGATACTTAACCGTACATTGTATTTTTACTACAGTTTTTACTATTTGTATCATAAAAATTTATAAAACAAAAAATATATATATATATATATATTAATTTTTGTTTGACGTTTTTTGTGGTCGGTCGCAACATGTTTTCCTGTGAATCGTTTAATTTTATTTAAAGACGAACAAAATGCATCCACCGGTCTCTTTGTTGGTCTTCTATTATTGAATTTATTTTGGTTTTTATAATTTTCTAAATACAATCGGAACTTTGAGTTATCCGCGATAATGTTCGAGCTATTGACACGATTTTATTCGCATCGTTT
Source organism: Tuberolachnus salignus (assembly GCA_956483605.1). Lineage (NCBI taxonomy): Eukaryota > Metazoa > Arthropoda > Insecta > Hemiptera > Aphididae > Tuberolachnus > Tuberolachnus salignus. The sequence goes on from OY101432.1 coordinate 44,318,206, forward strand.
ATATAGGAAATTCTAGGGGCCGGGGAAAAAGTTCGGGACATCGACGATTTCGAGTTAACCGAGTTTGACTGTATGTCAATAAAATCAAATATTAACAATAAAAATATGCTGCGGTGACGAAAAATGTTGAGCTAGACCCAATAACGCGGTAACGGTAATAAGAACGTGTATATATATATATATATATATATATATATATATAAACACCTCGGTTTACCAAAAGCTTACCACGGATACCAAACAATCGGAGCAAAGTATTTTTAGGCATGTACACGCGAACGTGGAAATAACCCCACGTCGTTATTGAAGATTTCCTATACCAACGATTACCGTGATTACCAAATGTTTGTACACCGATTCACCCCTCCAATACGCTGGTATTGAAATAAATATGGAAATATACGACCACGGATTACTTATCTGTGAGGGTACGCGATCGCCAAGGATAAAAACCGTATGAAATTGTTTGCGCTATTTAGACATTTTCTTTCCCAGACCTTTGTTTTTTCTTATGCGAAACCTCACACTTCCATGCTGCAGTGCGGCCAGTGGCGGTCGTTCACGAGGTATGGGAATTTCCGGGACACACTCCCTGAAAACCCTCCACGTCGTCTCAAAAGACGATTGTGTCGAAATCTCTTAAACTAAATTAATAGCACGTTCTGGAGAGTTCTATCGCTGGATAGCCTCCCAAATCAGGCCATCGTGTTATTGTTATATTTTTTTCTATTCTATGTACAAAGTTATCATATTTGCTTGTTGTGTTTACTCAAATACAAATTTTCTAATTCTAAGTTCTGTTGCCGGGTGAAAAATTCGGCATTTTTTTTTCTCTTTTTTTTTTTTTTTTTTTTTAGTTTTATTTTATATACAATTTCCGTCGTCAGAACTGCACGCGCCGGTCGGTTTCGAATTTAACAGGCAATGCGTATAACGCGCCGTTGACAGTTTAATGTGAAAAAAAATCAAAATTATATTTAAAAAAACGACGGTCAATTGCCGGCAAATAATATTATAATAACAATTATTACAATACGGAAATATCATAGTATATTGTATTATACAATCCGTCGTACGAATTAAGCAAAATAACCTTTTCACCCGGTGTCGCTAGGTATTGGCGTTTTCCGGGATTGATCAATCGCAACGAGGATCGACAACGTGTTAGTGATCGCCAATAGTACAAATTGATTAAAAAAAAAAAAAATAAACGCGGGGTTGGTGTACGAACGGGCAGCGCGAATATTCGTTGGAAATATTATATAACACCGAAAAGTCGTTTTGCTCGAGACGATCCTTTCGAAAATTAAAAAAAAAAAACACACGGACAATTGCATAAATATATATATATACGCGAAACGTTCGTTCGAGTTCAAAGTTATTTTATAAACCTTGAACGAAATAATAATAATAATAATAATAACGATTTTCGTATTGTAGGCCATTGTATCAATTCTATAATATTATCCCCACTTGAAAATATAACAAACACGACTTGTTTTAGTCGTGTATTGTATTAAGACCGACGTCCCCGTATAATTTTACACGTTATAAAATAAATTGTTTCATTGATGAATTTCACCGCGACGGCCGGCCAAACTTAACTTCATTATATTATAATATATATATATATATAGTTGGTATTTTTTTTTTTTTTTGAACGACGACGACGCGAATGATTCGAAATATTATGTTGTATTACGCGTGTGATTATTAAATACTTATAGTCCCATTTATTTATTTATTTATTTATTTATACACGCTTACGAGAAAATTCGTTTGTGTTCGATGGATAGAGCAACACCCGAACAACGTTATTGTTTACTACAGCGGCGTAACACAACAATTTCCCATTACCTCCCACCGCAAAAATAATGTTAATTCATCGATATTTTTTAATTTTTTTGTTCTCTTCGAGTTTAATTCGCTTTAATGAGTATTACGCAAGGGCCACTGGTCTTGTTATCGGTATACGATTGTATGCAAAACGCAAGTTGTTCACAGGACGGTTTTACCAACCGTATTTTAAAGGGTTTGCGTATATTGGCGATTTTGATGAAATGTTTAAAGAAAAAAAATAAATGATAATTTTTCAATTCAAATTCACTACCGAATAAACAAGTACAAGTAGTCATTATCGTAGGTATAATTTTGTGTGTGTGTGTGTGTGTGTAATTATGATTTAAAATAAAATCTATACGAAAAACCGTGTTTCGCGCGTGTTGGAAAAATCAATAAATTGGCGAAACAAAAGACTGGGACTCGCCGCGGTTTGCTCGACAATTGATTGTCAGTGACTACCGGCAAGACGGGGTAATACACTCGGTCACGACAAAATGCGTTTTCCGGCAAGGTTTTTTTGTTTTTTTTGTATATATATATATATATATATATATACCCGTATGAAGACCTGCATATTTGGAATGACAAAAAAAAAAAACCCATTTACGAATTCAACAAAGAGATGATGGAAATGGAATGCCAACGCATGCAAGACTGCCGTCACAGCGGAACCCTGTGGTGGCGTGTAGTGTGTACTCGAGTGCGATACAATACAATCTGCAGTCGTCAGCCGGGTAGATTATTTTCGTTAATTATCAACCGACACGAACGGCAATAATATAAATATTGTTTTTCGGAAATGTTTTTACATAATAACATTTTTAATCGTATCGAAATCTAACGCTATGGTATAATATTCGAAGTAGAGCTGGTTTTTTAAACGTCGGACAACGAATTCGAATTTCAGTCGATATCCGCGAGCGTTTTTTTTCCCCCACGCATAGAATGACATTGGCCGATAGAAGAAATATAATAATGATTTTGTGTACTGTAGGGTACGAATTGAAATGCATTTGGTTAACGTCGTACGTTATTTCTTTCGTTTCGAAACGTCGACATGTGGTTTTTTTTTTTTTTTTTTAAACCGTTTAATACATAAATAATTATATTTTATTATTTATTATCTACCCGACATATAAATACACGTACTATTATAGCTCGCGTTGAAAGTACCTATACTTATATAAACATATATATTCAAATATTTTTCAATTACAGTTCGGGTTAGGTTTTTCATAAAACTATTGTGGGAAAGTCGATTTTCGTCCCGGGAAGAAAGTAATCGTGAATATATATAGAAAGTAAATGTGTATATAGATATTTGTTAATAATAACCAATGTATTCTTGAAATCTAAACTATTTCTTGAAATATGCATTTCAATATTAATTACAATCATAATTTTATTTTGTAATAACAAAATTTTATACCCACACGGAAATTACGACGGGTAACAAACAAATATTATTGCGACAATATTGACGTTTTTTTTATAGTCGGTTTGTCCATTAATGAACGTTTATCCAAAATATTTAAATATTCCATTTCGTTTACATATACGAAAACGTACCCGTGTTTTTATATTAATTTAAAAAATAATATATTGTTGGAAAAAAATTATTTTTTTTTTTTTAAAAAATTGTAATATATATTATTATTTCTACTAACAAAACAAAGAGTTTTCTTGTCTGTCTGCCGGTCTATAGAAAACGATTTCCCACAGGCGTAGAGTTCTGACGTTTTGAACACGAGTGGGTTTTGTCTTCTAATTGCCGGTCTTGTAAAAAGACATTTTAAGTTCGTATTCGTTTTTTATTTTTTCTATGGCCATAAAACCCAAAGTAATACGCGCGTAGAGCTCTGTAGCAGCTCTGTAGATTACTACTGGTCCTATTTTATGTAGATCGTCTGCCCCTAAGTGGGAGCACTTGGATGGACTTTGTTGAATGAATTCGAATAGGTTAGGTATTCTTAACCTACCGAAAACAAATTTAATATATGATATTATTACGCGTGAACCAGTGACTATAAGCGCAATAGAGAAACGTACAAAAAAACGACTTTCTATAGAATAGTTGAATGTAGACGGAGCAAGCGAACTACCGGATGGGACCCTGGTAGTCGTTTCTATGAACATGTCGTAACGCAACGTTTTTAGTTAAAGAATCTATTCCGTTTGCAATTAATGTTATATATTTCTTTTTAAACGTAGTTTTTTTTTTTTTTTTTTTAGTTTTTTACACGCGTATTTGTAGGTTTTAACAATTTAAATAGCTGATCAATTTTTTTAAACAAATTATTTTAAGTAATTTTTTTTTCCCCCTAAGGAGAGGTTAGGTTAGGCCTAAATAATATAGGTCTCGACATCTGTGGCCTATATTATTTTAATTATTTGATTATAACGTACGAATTGATTTGGAACTAAAATAAAAATACGACAAAAAGATAAAAACCTAGTATTATAATAATCAATGGGCGTATTATACGAAGTTATAGCGTACAAGTTTTTAAAAAACGATCGTGTGGGGGGAGGGCTTGTTTGTTCCAACCTTTCTATTATGGTTTCCCACGAGTTTACTTTTTGTTTGGTAAGTGACTCTCCCCACAACAAAAAAAAAAAAAAAATTCAAGTACGCCTTAATAGGAATAAAAATTGTATTTATAATATATTATTATTATTATTTTTTTTTTTTTGTCAATACATAAATAATTTTTTTATCTTATAATATTATAACGCGATACATACGAGAACATAGCGTTGCCCGGATCAATTAGCTTTAACAATCAAAACTAATAGTCCGAAATTGATGCTGCTGAATGAAAATTTGTCGTCGTGCATTTGTAATACGGAGACGGCTCATGCGGGTATCGTACCCTCTCATTCACCACTAATCAACTAGTTACAAATAGCATTACGTTTATACATTGAATTTCACTTGAAAGTTTACAATGGTTTTTTTTTTTCCAACATTACTTTTAAATAACTGTATTATTTTTAACTTGGTTTGATTATATCGATAATTCCGTGTAAAAAGTCCATGTATAATTAGTTTACGGATGCGGCGACCGGTCAAAAATATTGAAAATTCATGAATGATTAATGCAAATTATACATAAAATATTAAATATATGTAGGTATTCTATAACGTGTAATCAACACGAGAATAAAACATAAATCGTCAATCACTATATCTTATTAGTTATTTATATATATATATATTTACTATTTAGTAGTTATTAGTTATAATTAAATTCCGGATTTATATACCTACAAATATTCTCATTGAATTCTCTTAAAAATTAGAAATGAACATCAATAATATGCTTTAATATGCAATTTATTTATTTATTTTTTTTTTTATAATATTCCTTAAATAATTATTTAAGTGAAGTAGTGAAACACTAGCATAATGGAATAATTGCATTATAACAATAATAGGCATTTAAAACTACAATATAAATATATATATATATATATATATATATATATATATATATATATATTTATTAAAACATAAAAATTCCTTTAATATATTTGAATTATAGTGAGATGTGATAATACGGCGACTTAATAGTACTATCAATAGTTTTATCAAAATAATAAGAAAAAAAAAACAATGGTTGGTAAACGGTTCAAAACTTTTTTTTTTTTCTGGTACCATTATATTAAAATAAAAAATAATTTAGTATGTTTTACTCGCAATTTACAAAATATTCCAGCGAAATATGCTAAATAAGCTAAATATTCCCTAACCAATGCAATATTCTCATATATGCGAAGAAAATAGCAAACAAAACAAACTTTTTCCCGTGAACTCTGTGTTGAACGAATCGTTCACAATTTTTTACTCTTACAAGACTGCATGTACAATTATAACGCTATAAAATTATAATCGCTTTATGTTACTTTTCAGCGGTGCAGGGGGGTCATGCCTTTTTTTACGATTTTTACCGGAAATCAGTTGCCCTAGCCCCCCCTCCTCCCATTCGACACCGTCAGTTTACGCACGTTTACAATATAAAATTTCGAATTTTCGAACGGTTTACTCAGCCAAAAATCTTATTCCAAAATTGATAACGACTATTCGGCGTGTGCTCGTCGATCATCATCATTAATAAATACATAATTATAATATATTTAATTTTCCGATCGCATTGTATTTGTGATTATACGCAATGGAATAACAATCGTAATAATCTATAATATTACTAGAGCAACTCGCCTATGCAATAATTAATTATCGTTAAATAATTATAAATACGCGGAGTGGCGGCGGCGCTTCTACACCGCCGATTGTTCGCGATTAATCCGAATTGTGCGTGAAAAAAATGAAAAAAAAAAAAAAATAAATAAAAAATCATTAAAAATATAAAATTCCGTCGTATAATATAAAAAATAATTACGGGCAATAAAATATAGTGATATTATATCGTTTCGTCTGTTTTACAGCAAGGAACAAAAATCGAAATCGTACGCCGTCAACGTGCCCAGCGAAAACGTGTCTCTCGACGCCAACGGAACTCCGCCGTACGACCCGCACGCCCACAGGATACTGGAACACCCGACCACGTGAGTACGATTTCCCCTCCCTTTAAATTCAGTTCAATTTATCGAAACACATCCGAACTGTATTGTTTTCATTCATTTGATGCGTATTTAAAATATTATTACCTAAACTACTAATATAAAAATGAAGTTAGGTGAATTTAATGCACTAAATATTGACGAAATATGCTCTTAAAATTCTTAAAAATATACGAAAACATGCACTGATTTTTCGAAAATATGCAATATGTAATTTTTTTTTTTTATTAGTTAAGCATTTTTTATATATTTTTATTAAAATATTTATTTCCGTTATCATTTATCATCTTCTTGATCTTGGTTATTCGACACCTAAAAAAAAAAAAAAAAAAAAATGATTTTATTCAAAACAGACTCCATCACTTACTACATTAAATCTTAGTACATTTTAATCATTAAAGTAATTACTGCGTTGTGTATCGATCAACGATTTATTGAGATTTTCAAACTTGAAACGTTTGGCGCCAACATATTTTTGTATAAAGAAAACGAGCGTTCTCCATCTGCCGATATTGTTGGGGGCAAACTTGAAATACGTCATGTCGCTACCCATATTTTCTTTCCCGTTACTTTTTGTCTTATTTCTAAACATTTTATGTCATATTAGACCAGATTGACTGATAAAAAAATATAAATATTTAGAAAAAAAAAACCATTAATATACAGAAATTGAGAAATCGTGTATTTATATGGCCTAACCTATTAAATACGCAAAATAAGATTTCATATTTCAATTACATTTTAATACAAAAGAAATTTTGATCGAATACATTTTCTTACACGATGTTACAAAAAAAAAAAAAAACGCAAATGCATTAAATTCACAATCCTGATGGTAACTAACTCCCCCTCCCTTATATTGGAAAATTTATTGCACTTGAAAATTTAAAAAAAAAAATCCAAATTGAATTTACGTTTTTTAGTAAAACAATCAAATTTCTATTTCCAACATATTCTAGTTAAAGAACCTAAAGGATCGTTATCCATTTTAAAAATTGAAATCCGTCAAACATGTTCTAGGGAGTGAACTGTTGATATTTAAAAAAGTATTTTAAGTCAAGTAGTAGTAGTGATCGATAAATTATAGGTTAGGTTATTGTAAAATGTAATAAATCAAGTTGAATCCTAGTTAGTTTGTAGACTAGTTTTAATTATTGTGTTGTTTGCATTAATAGTTGTAAACACACTCAGTTGTTTGATCTTTATTATAAAGTTAGCTTTCTGACACTCCGGTATTTATAAACGTTAAAAAAAAAAAAAAATTTTAAACCGACAAGACGGTATTTTTGTCATTTATTGATTTTTCTTGATAATGGATGAAAACCGCACTCTTGGCCTTGGTTGTCTCACTGCGCGTGTTTAACGGTACACTAAAATAAGACACGACTACACAAAAAGTGTCTGGGGATTTTAAAACATAGTTTTTATTGTCATCATCATAAAACAGTCGTGTTTTATTACTCATCATCTCTCCAAATTTTTACGAATTATTTTCCTACCTTAACTTAACCGAAAGACTTCGGCAAACGCGAATCCGTGCCAAAATTTCGATTCCCTCTACTGATTTCCCACCCTCTCTCCTCCCACCATAAATTCAAGCATAAAATATACGAAATAACAGTCCGATAAATATTTAATAATAATAATCGTGTTAAACCGTTGCTTTTTTTTTTTCGTTTTTTTTTTTTTTTTTAGGAACTCTGAGACGCTCATCCACTTGCTCAAAGGCAGTTTGGGCACCGGAATTCTCGCCATGCCCAACGCTTTTAACAACTCTGGTCTACTCGTCGGTACCATCGGCACCATATTCATTGGCTTCCTGTGCACGTATTGCTTGCATGTTTTAGTAAGTGCCGTTAAGGCCCGTAAAACAATATGACAAAAAATATAAAACCTGATAATGTTATTTTAAACGCTGGGCAAATTCAATTAAACAACATTAAATTTGTTTGAATTGTCCAGCACTTTTTGGGATCAGTAGAAATGAAATGGTCGCATATACAATTCCAATCTTAATTTCATTTATATTCAACAGGTTTAGGTACGTGTACCAAACACACTTATCAAGTTTCGGCTCTCTAAAAATATAGATAGATAGATAGATAGATAAAAATGAAATAAATAATCGAAGCAGATATGCGACATATATAAACATATTTTAGTAAAATATTAATAAAAATAATTTTTATTTTTTTTAAATTGATATTAGTTTGTCATTTGTGTAATGTAGATAGGTGTTCAGATGTAATATAATATTTGTATAGATGTATAAATATGAAATAATATAATTTTAATCTTTTTTGATGTAGGTCAGATCTCAGTACCTGTTGTGCAAGAAACTACGAGTGCCCATATTGAGTTATCCGGATTCTATGAAATATGCTTTAAAAGATGGTCCGAGCTTTTTGAAATATGGAGTACCTCTTTCTGCGTTGGTGATTTTATTTCAACTCATATTACTATTATAAAAACGTGTTCTGTAGTCCTACATAATGAAAGCCCTTTTTTTTTAGAGTATATGCAAATTTTGTCGATTTTCTAAACATAAAACCCATGCCGATGTCTACTTTGGGTGGACGAAATCGTAAACTTACTTTAAAAATTGTAATACGAACGTAACGACTGAGCTGAATTTAAAAATTAATTGAATTCTATCACGTTTTATTTCTGTATACATTACGTATCTAAATCGAATAAATACTGAATCGCCACAAAAGGTAATAATATTCCTATATAACGGCCGACTATATTTTATAATTGACATAACATTTAAATTTCTCGAATCACTAAAAAATATGTTCGATATTAAATTCAATATATTAATAAGAGATACACGCATTGCAAATGTTAATTGGTTTTCTGCGCATATAATAAAATCAATATTCTAATCAAAAATTGCACTTTGTCTTTAAACTCCGATCAGTTGTTTACATGATTCAAATATAATATTTACCTTTGTTACTATTACATTCGTCATCATAAAGTAATATTTTTTGCATTTGGCATGGCATTTAAAAATAATATGTACGAATACAAGTGTTAAAAACGAACAATTTTATAAAATATATAATTAAACTGTACCTACCCCATTTTGATTATTTTTTGTCTATGTAGGTACTCAAAATTGTTTATTTACATACACGTTATCTATTGTTTACTTATTTTTTAAATTAAAACCATAAAAATATGTACACCGCTGTGTTTAAGATATCTGAATCCGAAATAAAAATCACCCAAGCCGTAAATGGCAATGCATAATAGTAATGTATTTAATAATATTCGTTAAGAGAAAATTTCAAAAAAACATTTTTGTATTCATTGTTCTTTAAGTACAATATGGCCTGGTCGTGCAGTACGAGTGTACGAGTGATCGAATGAATTTTTGAGTAGGTAATTTAGATTGTAGGTATTTTTTCTTCCGACAATAAATAAAGATGCACGAATAAAATCCCGGTAAATTTTTAACATTTTGTATAACGTGATCAAATATAAATTAATATGCAATTAATCATACAGAAAAACATGAATGTTTTGTTAATATTTTTAAAATGTAATTTTTCGGACAAACAAGTCCATTCGTCGTGGTAATATTAATTTAAACCAATAATAATAAAAATAAAGGTCCAAAAAAAAAAAAAATTACTGCATTCACTGTTTATAAATGTGGCGTCAGTATATTGCGAATTCATAGTATTTTACATTTGTGTAGAGACGCACAATGGTAATAAATAATAATATAAATTACGCCCTGCACATTTCCTTTGTTTTTTTTTTTTTTTTTTTTAAACATTTTTATTGTTATTGTTACAACCTTGGCAAGGGCCGTTTAAACGGCGGCATCTCGGGGTTATTAATTACACAACAAACTAAAACGCGTGTAAAGTGCCAATAATGCAAAGGCACTCCCCCTTACCACCGTCCCACCCAAATAAAAAACCGTTTAGAATAGATACTTGACGAGTTCCGGGTGTTTTCTTCCGCAGGTTTATCGTCGACGGGTTCCTGATCGTCTACCAGCTGGGCATATGTTGCGTGTACATCATGTTCATCGGATCCAGCATCAAACAGGTGAACTATAAGACGTGTGGCGTCCAGCATTATTTAGCGGCTAGCGAAATCCTAGTGCGAAACCTCGCAGAGTTTGAATGGCCCGTCGTAGACGATATGCGATAAAAGGTTCAGAGATAATATAAACCGCAACCAAATAATATAAAATCGTTAAGACGACAAGTTTGAGCTAATAGAAAACACTAATTTCAAACCTCTACTATCCCCTACTTTTTTTTCCGTGTCTATTAATAACACATAACAATTATATATTATATATACATACTTTCCACTATTGTATTCTTGATGTCAAAGTAAAATAAACGATTGAAGTTCATTCGACGAACAACACGAGCCAAATAATAACCAAAACAGTCTGAACAGTTTGGTTTGTCATTAAAAACCTTATCATGACTGTGTGAGGATATTCAATACACAAATAGAAATGATCGGAGCCGTGTATTGATTTAAAAAAAAAAAAAAAAAACCCATTTTATCTAATCAGTCACTATCAACAAATTAAATGCAGTTTTAACATAAGTTCAATTAGTGACTAGTGAAAAATCTGATTTTGTCCCTGTAAATAATTTTTTATTTTTTATTTGTTGAAACACTGTGGGTGACCTCCCCCCCATCCCGGGTGCGTGCGAATAAAGTCGTCGGGAACGATTCCGAATGGTAAAAATCGGATAGGACGCGCGTCAAAGGACCGGGAGAGGAGTTTCCCGACGGCGCACTCGATCCGACGACACCCGTCCGCGCCACTAACTCGAATAATATCGAAAATTAACGATTCGTACGCGATTTCTGTTGCGTTGCCGCGCAGGTGTTGGACATGTACGTTCAGCCGATGAACGAACGGTACTACATGCTGATGATGTTGATCCCGTTGGTGGCCATCAACCTGATCAGGAACCTCAAGCTGTTGGCGCCGTTCTCGCAGCTGGCCAACATCATCACGTTCGTCGGGCTCATCATCGTCCTGTACTATGTATTCCAAGATCTGCCGCCCGTATCGTCCAGGCCGCTGTTCGGCGAACCCATGAAATACACAATGTTCGTGGGCACGACGCTGTTCGCTTTGGAAGCCGTCGGCGTGGTAAGTGGCAACCACGAGTTCCCCGCGCGAGGCGTCTGTGTATTCACCGTCCGCAGCATATTTTAAATACCGAATGTCGGACAAAACGCGCGTTGCTCGGAACCATCTGTAAATCGCCTAAACACAATAGCGACGCGAATATTAAAAATAGCTACAGGCCAAACGTTTTGGCGGCTATATGAAATCTATACGACTCCCCCCCTCCCCCCGTGCAATTATCTATCTATATCGATATTTTGTTGGTGACGTCGTAACTTCAGAACGGCTCGAACGATTTGGCTGATTTTATTTGTTTTTGTGTTCGTAATTGCCAAGACATGGTTTTTATGGAGAAAAAAAAAAAAGTCGGAAATTTGGATGGTATTTTTTTGGGAAAAACATTAATACGTTCACGATCATTAATACGTTGCTAGGGAAACTATCGTTGCTTAGTTATCGAAAAACTTTGTAATTATTTTTCGTTATTCTAAGCCAAATATCATTCGCTCGCTAACTCACTGATCAACGCCCAGATCAATCCGCTAGACCTAGAGACTTGACATTTTGGTGTTCTCTTATGGTGTATGGGTGAGATAAGAAAGACATTTTGGATACCACCTAAAGGGGTGCTCGCATATGCATTTTGCCGGAATTCAATTTCTTGGTTACCTTGACGACACGGATGAAACAAAAAAAAAAAAAAACGGTTGTCATTACTATTAGATTGGGTTTGTCACGGGCAAGAAAGTCCTCTTTTAAAATAGATCAGCTGACCCAGCAATGCTTTGCTCCTGCTGGATATTGCTGTTCCTAGATCATTATATATTATTTTCTTGCTCATGCCACTGTTTAAAAAGAAAAATAGGTGAAAAGTTGTTAGTCCACCTTCGGTAGACTAAATGTTTTTTATTTTGTCATTTCAACCGCTAATCAATACAAATAATTTAAGTCAGAATTTCATGTCAAATAAATATTTATTTATTTTTTTTTTTTTTTGCTGTGACATAACTATTTCGTTCATTGCAATGCTTTATGATATACGACATTTGTTTGTTTTGTTGTCTGGTGCGTAAACAAATAAAGCTGATGGTTTTACGTGTTATCACTTATTACCATAGACACCCGCACAGCAAAACGAATGCACTACAATAATTAAAAACATTTTTTTTCATCCGTGTTACCAAGATAACCCATAAATCAACAAAAATAATTCGATTTTTGTACTAAAAATACCTAAAAACCGAATACGAAGTGGATTTCAGTAGCTAGATAACGCGGAATATTTTGCATAAAAAATCGCTCCGGTTGTTTTAGAGTCAGACATCCATTTTTTTATATTTAGATAAAAGCCAAATACCCACTCACTCACTCATTCGCTGACCAACGTCGATAAAGAGATCCAAGCGAGACGAAAGAATAAAAAAAACCGATAAAGTTTGTCGAGGAGTAGGGGGTTATATCCACGAGCAACGCCGTGCGGGACAGCTAATCTTTTTTATATAATATAGTACATCTTCGTACTACAAATTGTTGGTTTTTTTTTTTTTTTTTTTTTTTTTTTTTTTTTTTTTTTTTTTTTTTTTTTTTTTTGTGTGTGGTTTATAAACGATTTTCATATACATGCTGTTATTGTAAATAGACGCCTCGTATATAATTCGTAATGTCGCAATACGGGTGACAATAAGCGAAACGATTTCAATCCTTAGGTGTTGGCGCTGGAGAACAACATGAAAACTCCGGCGTCGTTCGGGGGCACGACTGGCGTGCTTAACGTGGGCATGACCGCCATTACGGTTATGTACGTGGCCATGGGCTTTTTCGGATACGTGAAATACGGTGAATTTGCCCTAGGCAGCGTAACGCTCAACTTACCGAACAAAGACGTGTAAGTAAACGTTTGTGTGTACAATCATCAATAGGGATGTCTGTCCGCGTTTTTATAAACCCTAAAACGTCGTTTGTTTCACAGCCTCGCGCAGTCGGTCAAAATTATCTTCGCGTTCGCCATATTCATTACTTACGCGCTCCAAGCGTACGTGCCCGTCGATATCATCTGGAACACGTACATGAAGAAAAGGATTCAGAACTGGGACAAAACGACGATGGAGTATTTACTTCGCATTTCCGTTGTACTCATAACGTGTAAGTATATCGATAAACATTATACGGGCATTACCCTCAAGATGCCTACACGCACTCACATGCAAACCGCGGCAAGAGTTATTTATCAATAATTACTATTGTTATAAATCTGTTTTGCCTGGTTTTCTCATAGTTTATAACTTACGAACTTACAAACATCTTAAAATAAATCCACTTACGACGATGCCAAAAACAAACGGACACACATATACTCTAAAGTATGAATAGAAAACCGTGTATTATGCGTTTATACGTATCATTAAGTAGAAAATATTATGTACCTAATAATAAGGTATCAAAAGTGCATAACAAAAAGACAGAAAAAAAAATTAAATGAAATATCTACCTAGATTAAGTATTGGATACATTTGTCATGCTAAACGACACGTATAAAAATATATAATAAATAGTCATAGTGGAAAATATTTCTGGACGTTTATTTTAAGTGTACGGGTTTTCTAATTTTATTTTATGGTATACTTTTCTTTTATGTTTTGGCATCGTAAGTTAATATTTACATATTTCAAACTTACCTACTGCCAGTGAATCAGATTTATTACGAGGACAAAGAAAAATAAGTTTAAAATCATAATTAATACTGCGAATACTTATAGATTTACATGTCATACATGTTTATAATTTTTTGTATAAACCAAAATAAATTTCACAATTTCTTGTATAAAACAATAGTATTTATTATATAGTCATTTTCAGCGAATTTGAATTTGATGGTATTTTTAAGAATAATATTGTAGCTGGTTCACATGAATGACATTGATTAGACGCGCGTTTACAATTACTATACAATTGCTATTACCCGAGCATGTTCAACGCAAGTGCCTAGTCTACTAGATATCTTAACATTTCATAGATTTGCATTCAGTTGCAACGCGCGTTATGAAGCGATAGGTTCTTGTTGTCCAAAATTGTCGGCACAATACAAAACTATAGACTGACTAGGGCAGAGGTTCCCAACCTACGGTTCACGAGCCATACCTACGAAATTTAAACAAATATTTTTTTTTTAACCTTTGGGGCATGACACAAATACCGACAATCGTGTATAGTACGTCGTTTATTTATAAATTTATATTACACAATGCCACTTATTTTAACCGATAATCTAAACAGCAAAATTAGATTACCGGTAGAATACAACAGACTATGTTTTCGACAACTTATGTATGCGAACAAGGATTTTCCGGAATGATCTACATTAAAAATAAACAAAAAAAATTCGGTTGCACGTCACTAAAGACATGCGTGTAGCTTTGAGCAATATTCCCCCTTAAATGTTAGCACGGTTAGTAAAGGAAATACAAGCCCAAAAAACGCATTAAATTGTTTTTATAATCACAATTTACCTTCAATAAATATAATAATATGATGTACATTTTTTTTATAATAGTAATTTGCGTTAAATTGTTAATAGATATAAAGCTTTTACTAAAAAATGGATAGATTATAAACATTATTATAAGGGATGTCAGCAGTGTTTTTTTATTTATTCATAATCTAAATTCTGAAATGTGTGCAAAAAAAATTGATTCTTGTTTATAAGAAAAATAATGTCTAAAATTGAGGTGGTCCGTGACGTGTCGAAAGTTCTCCAAGTGTCCGTAGTGTCAAAAAGGTTGGGCACCACTGGACTAGGGTGTTAAACGCGTTAAAAATCGGTAACCATGTGAACGGCGGTAACAGTGTCGTCGACGCGCGTTCCAACGCACTTATCCTCTTTTGGAATGAGAGTTTAAAAAATGTCTAGAGACAATAATGTACAAAATAATCGTAACCCCCCGGTACATAGTATATTTTCGCCATTTTTTTTTTACAGTTTTGCTGGCCGTGTCCATACCGCTATTGGATCTGTTCATATCGTTATTCGGGGCCCTGTGCCTGTCCGTGCTGGGCATAGCGTTCCCGGCGCTCATAGAAATCTGCGTCTTGTGGCCCGAACGCAATTTCGGCCGGTTCAACTACGTACTCTGGAAGGACATCTTGCTGATCATCGTCGGCATGCTGGCCCTGGTACTGGGCACGTACATCAGCGTTAGCGAAATCGTCACCAAACTAAATGAAAAAAGCGCATAATAGAGCAGACGACGATATTATCCCACTATACTTAAAATTTACAGTCGATTCGATTACTTTTAAGAACATTTTATTATTATTATTATTTTATTTTTTTTTTTTTTTTCCGTTATTATTATTATTTATACAAATTAATAGCAAACTGTGTTCACGGGATCGTCGTTGATTTTCATCCGGTATGTTTCACTATACCCGATGGAGAACGATGCCGGCGGTATATGTTGAATTTATAATATATTATTATGCTATAATATTATTGGGTTCGGGAAAAACAGCAATAGGACCCGAATCGACCAATCGGTCTCAATATTAACCATTGGTATTACGTAAAACGATTCGCTATAATATTATTATCGGCCGATTCAATTTTCGTCTCGTATTTTGAGATTTCCCGAGTCCCGGGCGTTTCGTTTCGTTTTCGTGACCGTATCGTTGCGGCCCTGTTTCATTATTATTTTTCTTTAACTTTTTTTTTTTTATTTCTCCCCCTTCCCCCCCCGTCGTATTATTTATTAAATTATCTTATAGACTTAGTTGTGCATACGTATATATATAAATATATATTTTTCTAGTAATTTATCGTTCAGTGAAGTCCTAATAATACGCTATTTATATACGAGATAACAGACGAAAAAAATATTGTTCGCTTCCCGCCTCTAATCGGCCGACGGCATTATTTAGGACGAGAGAATAGCTCAATTATATTATAATATAATTTTTTTTTTTTTTTTAAATATTATGTCGTTGATGCGTCTTATCGCAGTTATCCTGTTTTTGAACTATGGCAATAATTTATTTTTATACGTAAACATTTTTTTTATATAGCGCCCCGTTAACCAAATTAATAATATTGCGCATACAGGTTTTTTTATAAAACAAAAAAAAAAAAAAATGTAATAAATACACGTCGTTACCGCCCGTTTATACATTGATTATATACAACACTACTATAAAGTACCATTTTTTATATAAAATGGATAAGTTCGATATAATATAGATACAAGATTCTAATTAGTAATAAATAATAATATTAATGTTTTGTTAATATGTATTGCTCTAACAATGATAGTGGAACATATTACTGCCTATTATTTAAAATAATAATAATACATATATATTTTATAAAAAAAAAAAAAGAACATCGTGTTATTAAAAACCGCGTTCAAACAGCATTACAATATCGTTTTTTCTTTATTATTATTATTTTTTGATTATGAATTGTTAGTAGAATACAATTACGGAGTGAAATCGCGATCTCGTACACTTAAAGATGGTATTGGCGAAATATTTTCTAAACAATTAATTTTTCCCATAAATACGTTGTGTTGTAATTCGAACAATTAGTGAATTCGGTGATATTAATTTTCGGTACTGGCCAATTGGAAAAAAAAACATTTTCTGTTGAAAGAATTTTGGAAAACGCATCGGTAGCAGGGTTTGGCAGTGAAACGGGATGATTTCAAATCAACCTAACGTTAATTAAGTTGCCACAGACTATCCAAACAAAATATTTTCCATATGGTTTTCCCAAACACTATTATCTTAAATAAACTTATTACATATTTTAGTCTATAAATGGTTTTCTTATCGGTTGATTCAATTCGAGCTGCCGTCACCGAATGCCACTCGCATTCGCAAGCACGTGTTCCATCATTGATTTGTTCAAAAATAATATAACCCAATATAGTTGGCTATAAGACGAACAAGCCTGGCTAAATTGTGGGGCTTGAGATGAACGGATTTTAATTTTGAAAACAGATTTGATTTTCTATACTAATTGTCTAGGTTCCGATCCAAGCGATTTTTGATATTCATCTTTTTCGTTCAAATATTGATAGTTAAAAAAAAAGATATATTTCCATTATTTGTATGCCGAAGAATTACACGTATCGAACATTTGCGTGTATTCAACGGGTACTCTTACTAGATATATTATAAGAAAATATTATTCGAACGTTTTACTGAAAATACTTACTTTTCTGGGAGAATACACGGATTCCGAGCTGAACATATTTTCGCAAAATCTGTGCGTCCCGTGACAACGAAATCGACAAAGAACACCCAAAATGTTAGCGGTGGTAATTTAAAAATTGAAGAAAAAAAAAACGTAAGCAACACACAGACACGTTAAGATACGTTTTTAAATGGATAAAACGACGACGCGCCGTGTAATAAAAAAAAAATGTCGAGGAGCGGGTGTATTGAAAATCGTCTATCTTATTCGCCGTGAAATCGAATATTACAACGTAATGATGTCGATTATTAAATAATATAGAAGTATTCGGTAAAAATATCACTGCTCTACGATTAGATTATATTTATCGGAATTAAAAAAATCGAAAATAACAGAAAACCGTTATTGCATAAGCATTCCCATCTAGTCCTCCCACCATTATTAAGGAAATTAAAAAATGACCAACTTTTGTTGATGGACAAAAAAAAACCTTAATTCAGACCGTCAACTAATAATTTTCGCGTTTCATCATTTCTGGGTTGAGTACTTTATGATAGCAAATTAAAACAAACAAAACAAGACAGAAATAATAATAATAATTGAAGGGGTCCGTGCAATACCAAGATACTCTTCCCCCCCCCCGAAAATAGGGTTTTGGCGGTTTAAAATTAAAAAAAAAATGACGAGTATCTCTGTGTAATAACGAGACAAATCCGACCATCCGTTTAGAAGATACAATTAAAATTGTCTGGTTTTTGTTTTTTGAAATAATATTGTTTTTTTGGTATTAAAACAGTTAATGAAAAAATAATGGATATAAATTTCTGTTAAAAAAACAAGATAACTCTATTAAATTTAGATTAATATTAGCTCTCATCTCAAAGTAATCAAATCAAATACTACGGAATCTATTCTGTCATAGTCTAATGTATCTAAATTATTTGTATCATTAATACAATATTTTTAAAACGTTTTTTTTTTTTTTGTTTTCTGAAGAGTTTTGAAAAATGGTGTTATCTCGTTCTTGCACGAACCTCATCAATTGTAGAATGAAAAATAAATTCGATGGAAAATAAACTGTGAAAAAATGGGAACTGATCGAAAACCAGAATTCCTCGACCATTGTGATAACGAATCAAACAATGTAGGAATTTAAAAGTTGATATCATCGACAATATTTTAATAGACAGATCATATTGGTCTTCAGACGTTTTTTTATTTTCGGTCTCGTTCAGCAAACTATTTCTTATGAGGATTGGATTACCCGCCGATTAGGATAGAAAGATGCTATTTTAATATTACAGATTATTATTGCAATCTCTCTGTTCTTTATATGGGAACGCTACCCGCTGCATAACAGGTATAGTACAATAATATATCCTATCCCGAAGATTATGGGATATTTTATTTATCTACAGCCAGTGGCACAACCGGGAGGTGGTTTGAGGGTTGTGATCTCCCAAATTGAAGTCAAATTTCGAGTGATAATGTTATTGTACACAGTAGATTTTTTTTTTTTGAACATTTTTATAAGTATATTCTAGTCACGCCACCACTGTCTATGGTTGAATTTAATAATAATCATAATATCTATCACCGTCTATCGGGATTTTTATTTTGCGCCACGAAACCCGGCCCGTTTGGGTGAGCCTGTAATCATACAGGGTGCGGCAGAAAAACCTCCCTGATTTGTGAAACTTATAAATACCAAACCAAGTCAAATATCAAAAATTATGTTTTATTTATAAATTGTACATATAATGCCTATTTTTAAAAATTATATCACTTAAGTGGCGGCCCTCGTTTGCAATGCACTGATTGAACCTTTTTCGGTAGTTATCTATGACTCTACGGGTCATTTCGGGCGGGATAGCAGCGATTTCCTGAGTTATTACCTCCCCTCCTTCAGGGTTTCCACAGTTTGGGTACGATGTGGGTACATTTGGCTTTTGAGATAGTCCCAAAGGAAAAATTCGCATGGGTTCAAATATGGTGAACCTACCGGTGGCCACCCAATGTCACCACGTAAAGAGATACTATGCACGGGAAATATTTCTCGCAAAATGCGAGTGACCGATGAGCTGTGTGTACGGTTGAAACCACATCTTATCTATACTCATTAAAAAAATCGTTCAATTTCGGTCGAAGAAAGTTTTCAAGCATCATACAATAATGATTAGAGGTCATCGTTGCCGTAACGCCGTCTTCTTCAAAGAAGTACACATTTTCCAGTCCTGTCACGGTCTTAGTGGGATTTGTTTTTAGTGCTAAACCTGTTTGTCTAAAATTTGAAACCCAATTTCGAATAGTTTTGCGGCCGGGGACGGTTTTCGCAAACCGAACACGAAACGCACTTAGTTCTCCCGACCAAGCCGTGAGAAGTACTAATAATGGCATAAATAAAGCTTTCTGTCGAAGTAAATTCCATTAGTTTATCTCAATCCGAACCCAGATTACAATCTTATCAAACTAGGGAGTTATTTCTGACGCACCTTGTATTATTGTATGGGGTCCTAGCAAATGATTATGATTAATGGTTATCAGCATAAAGGTACAACAAATATTTTCGTTTTCGATTTTATTTTACAAACTAATAATTTGTACGTATAAATATATAATAAATTTGCAAAAATTTTTAAACAATTTACGGAGGATTAGGAGGCGTGTTAAGTTTCGCCTTGTGTGTCGTGTCGTCGCGAGGACGAATGACAATATAACCAGATACGTAGATTTACAGATGAATCTTTTCGCCGGTCCGCGGATCGACGATGTCTATGGCCCGGGTCATTCGCTTGCGGGCAATCGGTTCGGACGGCAACCGTACGCCGCGACCACTTTGGCAGGGGCTTCGAAACGGGCCGCCATTGGCGGCGTACCGAAAAGCGCGGTCGTTGGTCGCAGCCCACCGGGAAAATCTGCCGGAGCCGATGTACGACGACGAGCCGTTGCCGTACGACGGCGTGGCGTCACCGCTCGCGCACGGAGACGATGCGTCCGCGGTGACCGTCGTCGTCCGTTGGGTTGGTGGCGGTGACTGGAATACAGAATAACGAAAAAAAAAAATAATAAATAAATATTACCGTCGAGTACCCGTAAGTAATTCAAAACCGAAACGAATTGTTATCGTTTAAATGGCGTTTTGACAACGGTTTTTTTTTTTCGTAAGTTCCTATTATAGGGTACACGCGTACATATACCTCTCCTGCCCATTAGCCCCGAGGCGGCAAAAGTTTTCCCTTGTGACTAAGGTAACCCGTAAATCGACAAAAAATAAAACCAATACAAATAATTAGTGAGTTTAAAAAAAAAAAAACACTATTAGAAATCCAGAAAATCCCAACAAATAACGCATTTTTTACGGTATTGCGAGAGTGTATGCCGAGAGATGAAATAAAAAAAAGCTTCTTTTCAATTCACCTTGGTTGATAAATACGCAAAAAAAAAAAAAAAAATGAAAAATCCCAAAATTCGATTAGTTTTTTTTACCGTTATAGATAAATAACCGGGAAGGACCCGGAAAGCGAGTTATTTATACAGGGCGCAAAATAATATTTTGCCCGTGGGACCGCCGCGGTTTAGCGATGAAAACGCGACGCCGTCGCCGAACTGGCCGTGAGAAAAACCGACCGGTACGCGTACACCCAGTACAACTACTCCAGTTAACAATAATAATAATATATTTTAATATTATTATGTGATTTACGGTTAGTCGACATGCGGTTTAGTTACCGCTCGATTGTAACGGTTTTTAC
The DNA here is from genome assembly GCA_956483605.1 of Tuberolachnus salignus. NCBI lineage: Eukaryota > Metazoa > Arthropoda > Insecta > Hemiptera > Aphididae > Tuberolachnus > Tuberolachnus salignus. Next base: position 44,339,696 of record OY101432.1, read on the forward strand.
ATAACACATAATCGAACCGAGGTCTTAAACTGTATCCATACTGCCGAGTTGGGTGCACACACACGTGTGGGGTTTGTAGGTAATATAATATTCTTTTCGTAGAAATTATAACCGTAGAAATATATTAGTTATGATACGGACCTGGAACTCGATGACTTTAAAAATATTTAAAAAAAAAAAGAATAATAATAATGTATGCAATGTATTACATAAATAATGACATAGAAATATTTTGATTGGAGTTTTAATAAGAAATATTACCTAAAAAAAAATTGTTATTTTTTTTAGTAGAATTTAGATTTAGGGAGATAGGCATCGAATATTGACACGATGATAAATATTTGAACCTTTAAATTATACACACGTGTTTTACGTACTGAATTTAACAGAATATTATAATAAAAATGCAATCGTATTCCCTCGGAAAGTACAAAAAATGGATGGTAAAAATGACAAAATATAATATCAATAGATGGCCGTATGCCAATTCCCTAAATATTCGAAACAAAAAATGTACCATTAGCTTTTATATTCCAAAAAACCAACTTCTACCAAGTATTAGAGCAAAAAATAAAAAATTCCGAATATGGTTGTTTTAAATTAGTTAAAATTTAAATATTTTAAAATACACTGAGTTCGTACACGTTTCGAGATTTTTAAGGGATTTTTCGACGTCCTCTTAAATCGACCGCAGTCGTTTAAGTAAAGTAGTTTGAGAAAATTGACAAATAAAAACCCACACACCCCAGAATTTTTATCTGGCTACACCACCGTGCGTTATATTATATTAGACATTATAATACAGAAGCAGCATCAAAACATATATTTTGTATTATATAAAAAGTTCGGATTTTTTTTTCTCCAAAATTACCATTACAACACCTAATCTTTTTTGCGTTAGTAAAATAATATAGTGTTTTGCTTTGACGCTCGTCGGTGTGTATAAAACAACTGTATGCCCATAGGTAATATTTCTTCAGTGTGCGCAATATAATATAATTAATAAAATAGTATGATGTTGCAGAATAAGAAGGTAGGATAATATATATATATATTTTTGTTTTTTTACTTATGATGGTCATCGTAAACGTAAAATAACAACGATTGCTATACGAGAATTGATAAACATGCGGTCATCGTGCGTTTACATTATAATATTCCTGTTGTTAAGGGGTACACTCAAGGTTAGACAAGTATTTTTAAACGGTTAAAAGTCGTTTTAAGCTGAGGGTTCACACGGTCAAATATTTTTCCAAATCAGTGGCGCAACCAGAACTTTTTCAAGGGAGAGGGGGGTCTTCCATACTTTATATATAGATAATTCAACTGGGAACCAAACAAATCTAAAAAACTATAAATTACTATAAAAAATTTGATAAACCCCCACTGCTAAAATATATAGATTTCTTATTAGAAAACTCGAAACATTCAACAAATAATTTTAAACGATTAAAATTAACTTTTTGACAAATACTGACATATAAATTGGAATAATATAAAAAAAAAAAAAAAAGGGTTTGAAATAATTTTGAAATTATGAAATTACGTAATTTTCGGTAAGCATTAAAAATGATTTTCCCTATGCTCTCAGCCCACCACTGTTCAACAACTGTTCCGGTTTCACTGGTACAGGTAGAGGCAATAATTTAACCGATATATTCTACCGAACTGATTACTATTAAAGACAATACAGAACAATTTATTGTCAGCGCCCCTTGGAAATTGTTATCATATACGGTCGCCTAGATTTTACTCATTATCGTTATTGATTGATTAAATATGGAATATTGGTTATTAATAAAAATCGTATTGTTTGTTTGTTTCGAAATAAGTTGTTCGATGATTGTTGTATGAATGAATACGAACGGATACAATAATATTATCAGACAAAGGGGGGTAAAATAAGGGGCGGATTATTACAATTCTCAACAATTATCGTCCGCCGCACTTTTCGTACGGTGTATTGTCGTTTAGAGTATTCGGCCTATTATTCACATCGATAAAAAGACGATTCCCTCGAACGACACGAGGTCGAATAGACCGTCGAGTCGTATGGTACCCTGGTACGAATAGTCTCGGAAGTATCCCGACGGGACGTCGCTCGAGCGATCGATAAAAACCGAAAAATAATTGAAATTCCCTTCGTCGCCTATTTCGTTTTAAACACATAATTATTATTGCGCTTATACGGCTAGACGGGTCCGTGATAATAAATATTCATTGCTCACCAGACTGTCCCCGCTACCGGTACTGTAGCTGCGGCTGTTGTGGCCGCTATTGCCGTTTACCTTCACGACAAAATCGCTGCGGACGTAGCATGCAATGCTCTCCATCTCTTTGTCCAAGTAATCTGCAAGTGGCAAGTGCATAATTGAGTTGCGTAGGTAGGATATGACCGGAGGGAAATTTAATTTGGATCTGGCACGCTAAACGATAAACCGTTTCTGAGCGAAGTTTTTCGCTATGAACTCTTTGTATTCGCACGAAACAACCAAATAAAACTAATAGCTCAAAAATCGCCAGAATATTTTACAGAAGTATTCGGTTAAAATTGCACGGTTTTTATGATGATTTTTAATTGAATAACAGCAAAATTAAAGAACAACATCGAAAAATAACAAAGAACTATTATCGCGTAAATATTGTCGTTTCCCCCCCCGTTATATTAAGACAACCACAAGGGGTAAATCAAGCTCTTTTGTCGTTTTTCGATAAGAGTAATATTTCTAGTAGCAAAGTCGTTTGCAGATGGGAAAAATACGGAATTCCGATCGGATCGGACACACAAACTTGTGACCCCATTGAAAGTAAATGGTCCGCGTACTAGGGATCCATAAAACATAAGCGTATTCGTTTATACACCGCCGCCAAAACAGTATACATTGTAATAAATAAAATAACAACATTAGAACTGGTGGTACGTTTAATTTTTTTTCCTATTTCAAAACCGCGGTACGTTTTATTAAAATATAAAGATCAGATCGGACGACGATTGCGAATTTGCACGAATTTTGACGATAAAAAAAATTTCGAAAACTCTGGACAATTTTCTGAAAAAAAATAATCCGTAATTTCCACAGGTAACTGCGGTATGAAACTGCGCTCGGGACGATTGGGGGCGTGAAAATTTACGCTGCGGAGATTTCCGAATTTTTCCAAGCGCTTTACGCGTCTTATAATAAATACGAATGCAAAACTCTACATTAAACAATTAATAAAGTTTCGGTAGAAAAAAAAATTAAAAAAATGGGACGAGCGCAGATTTATAATAAATACGATGGCGTTTTACGAATACAATACGAAATAATATTATAATATTAATACCGTTCAACTGCTCCAATATCGACTGTATACCAAAGTTGCTCATTTTGCTCTGTTGGGTAAGTACAACGTTTTATTGAAAAGAAAGCTTCGGTAAATTCGATTTCTTAAGCTGAAACGCGGGGTATGGTGGTTGTAATTATATTAATTATAACGGAATTAACACGTTACAAATGTTCGGGTTTGGTAGTTTACAACAATCGGAACTGTATGGAACCTATATTATACTGCATAGCAATCGGAAGAATCTATAATTATTATTTTCTCAAAACTAGTAAGTATAAATAGTAACGCTCGTTTCTGTGGCCAGCCAATTGTTTTTTTTTTCGATTTTACTACGGTGTGCGTGTTGTTTTTTCCGTCTGTTATCTGTAAACAACTTTTCTATACCGGAAATCTCGCTCCGATCAACAAATGACAAGGGAACGTTAATGTTGCATTTCGAATCTAGTTGGAGGTCATTTTTTGATTTCCCTTGTACAGTTTCCTTAATAACGAGGAAAAAAACGGCAACATTTACGTAATAACGGTTAACTGCTATTATCGATTTTGTATTATTTTTTTTTAAATTTTTTTTTTTAATTCTAATTCAGTTTAAAATAATCGTAAAGACCTGAAATGTTCACCCAACACCATGTATATATACCCACCCCTTTCTAAACGTGATAAAACGTACAAAACATTTTGGCGTTATTGCGGTTATATAAAGCCGTTTTGAATTGTTGACGTTCGTTTTCTTTTACGTGGATTACATTTTTTCGAAAAGGCAGAAATACACGATAATTCGACGGAGGTTTAGGAAAAACGTCGAGCGTAATGCGGTCTTTTATCTTTACTTACGCGTTTTATGTGAATGTTATTGACGGCGTTTCAAAATGTTATTAACACTCAGAATCGTTTTTCCTTAGCATTTATTTATCGTTGCGCACAGATAAAAATTAAATCGTACCTTATGGACACGTAATTCTTCCCCTCGTCCATTTCGCGTTCGTATTATTTTTAATTTTCTCGTACGATTGCGTTTATATATTAACATAGTTAATATAGTTTCATGCGAGCGGCATTAAAATTGGAAAACTCAGCGGCATATTATTATTATATTACGTCGGGTTATTCCGTCGCACGGATTTCGATTTATCGATTTGCAAATTTTTTTCAATTTTACCCGCGCAGACGACAATTTTTTTTTTTTTACACGCACGCGTTTTAATTAAATATTATAATTCACCGTTTAACCCGAATGCCAAGTCGAGCGTTGTGCGGTCTTTTATCTTTTCTTACGCGTACTTACCTCACGAACTAGAGTTTTACCATTAGACTTGTATTATAACACCCACACTCCGCGCGATGTGTCGACAAATATTTTTAAGAGTTTGTTTTTTAGAGCATATTAGAGAGCAGTGTCGTACGCATGAATTTTGTATGGGGGTGCGGGGATATAATAAACCGGAACACCAAAAATCTATTATATTTTAATCTGATACTCAATCATTCATCAGTCAGCACATATTTCTGACAACAAATTTTGTTGTCAAAAGACATGTACAAGCTATTTATGATGACTGGAGGTCTATTATGGAGTAATGTTTTTTTTTTTTTAAAACCACCCGAAAGCTTATAAAACGGTTAAAGATCTTAAACAATACATTTCAAATGTGTACTTATAGTGTATTAATATACAAAAGAAAAACACGTGTGGAGCCTCCCCGGCCTTAGCTATGAATCTTATACTAAGTCATATGGTCATATGGTCTTCGGCGTTTGAGCCGCCTAGTTTCTTGAGAGTAATCAGGCAGTTGAATTGCTGCTGGATTAGTGTGTTGATCCAGCCTTGTCTCATGTTTGCGGGTAAACTTGATAATCTAGTACTGGACGGAGGCGATCCTCATATCTCAGTGGGTTATGTCGTTTCTGTCATACCGGTAAGCTGCGACAATGGTACGGCGAGCGATATTCTGGTAGCGTTGAATAGTCTCAATATTGAACTTGCTGGCACAACCTCACAGTTGTACTCCATAAGTCCGTATTGGTTTAACTATCATCAATAGACGTTTGCTTGTAAGACCTAGGTCGGAATGTCTTCCGACAAGCCAACACAGTTGTCGCATTTTTAATAATGTTTAAGTATATATAAAAAAAGCCTCCCCCCCCCCGGCATACGTCACTGTTGGACACCGTCATATTTTAAATTTTCAACAATTTATACTATCGGCTCTCTATTTATAGTATTTGTTTTCGCCAATAGAATAAGATAACTACGAACTTTATAACGTTATAAATATATTATAAAGTATACCATATGGGGCTATAGATTTACTTAGATGCCACGACGACGACGTCACGATGAAATAAATTATAACCGTCCGCCCGCCTATAATGTGTTTTTAAATCGAGTAAATATTATATTTGTATATATTTGATATTATCATTTGTAACTACTAAACGATTACGCATACCGTACGGTAATATTATGTGTTTTCTCCAGAAATTATAATGTTATAATAATATTCGTTTTTATCATCTTTTTTTTTTTTTTTTTTTTTTTTTTTGTCGGACGGAGCCGAAACGGGATCCTTATCTTTTGTTTAGTCGCTCACTGTACAGCCGGTATGCAGGTGGCAGAGAGAAAGCGCATTTTCGAGAAAAACTAACAAAAGCCATTGTGTTAACGTAAATACATATCATGTGGACGCCTACATTGCATACCATTGAGGAATTCCACGCCGGATGAGTGAAATTATCGTTAAAAATCCATCAAACGAATAATAATTACTTATAACAGTTTAACCGAGAAAATTATAATAATATATCGGGCGGAAAACGTCACTGTATTATTTTAATACATTTAGTCCGTCGTTATGTCTATGACAGTATATACTAAACGCGTGTTATAACGTCTAAAAAAAACAATACAAAAAAAAAAAACAAATTAAACAAATAAATAATTAATATTTAAAAATATTTACATGACGGGTATAGGCGAGAATTTTAACCGTAATGTTATTATTATTATTATTATTATTTATTATTATTCCGGTCCACGCGAAATAATAATAACGGTCGGATTATGCATAAAAATACAAACAAAAACAGATAACGGATTATTATTATTGTCGTTGCTCGTTTATTATTATTATTATAACTTGCGACGGCGATAAAATCGCTTTTGTCTTCGAGGTTATTAGCCACTACGAGCGTGGAAAACCCTAAGTTGTTTAACAATATTTAAGGCCTAGGAACATAAATTGTATTAAAATCGGAGGCCAAACACCGATCATAAAATTTAAAGAGAAGAATTATATGTTTGAGGACAACAAAACTGTTACAGATATCAAAAAAAAAAAAAAAAACAAAAATTCACACGGTCGAAAAACAATTTTAAAGAAAAACCAGCGACGTTACTGCCCCAGAAAGTATTGTCCTCGTTAAATTCTATTGGCTGTGTCAAAACTCTCAATTGGGGAGAGGAGGGGCAAGCGGCTGGTTTAAGTTTATAATACTTACAAGTTTTCACTTTTTTAGTAGGGATCCCCACAAAAACATTGGCGCCAACCCGGCCACTACAGCCGAGAAAGTGTAATATTACATCAGAGAGTGCGAATACCTAAGCATTACGTGTCCCCTTGTGTAATTACAATAATTATAATACTAATAATATTAAGTGGAAAATTTTCCGACCGTATCGTTTGACGATTAAAGTAATTCCCGTTTTACGAGCGTATTCTCGGAGGAATCTCGTAATAACAATTAAATAATTTACGGCCAGAAAACATACGAGTAAAAATAGTATTTTATACGGAAGGAAAATCGGTTCCTGGAGCGTATAGCGTCTGAACGACGTTTATATTATTTTATAGAACCGTGCGTTTCAATTAGTAGGCGATATTAAATTAAATTAACAGTATAAATATAATATTACGGTTTTTATTATTATTATTTGTTTCTATCAAACGCACCGTTGTATCCACTAGATAACAAACTCAGGCACTAATTCCACGGTAAAGTAAATAAATAAAAAAAAACATTTTTTTTTTTTTTTAAAAAAACCGTACACGTCACTATATTATATTGTAGTGTAAAAATTGTCCGCAATACTACTGTTTTGTTACAATTATAATATATCCGTCTCGTCGCGGTTCACGTCCGAACAGGGACAGCTGATAAAATTATTATTATATCACGACAGCGGCTATGGCAAAGGGCGTGGCCGTCAATCGTCATTATTGTAATAATAATTGTATTAACGTCCACTACTGATGTCGTGCAACTGAGACGAGATTTCCCTAGCTAGGAAAATGACGCACTAAAAATCCTACAGTATATGCATTAAAAAAAAATGAAAAAATCCTACAAAAAAACAATTGATATTTAACCGTGGAAATGCTACTAAAAAATGACTCGAAAATATTAACGTTTAGCTGAAAACTATTTACGATTTTCAAAAATAATTTAGTAATATTATTACGAGTACATTACATTAAATTACATTGTTACATTTCCGAATATTTATTTAATGTCTAAATTTAAGCACAATTTTGGATACCGGCCTCGTAAGCGATCTACAATCATTTTTGCGATCTAAAATTTACTATATCTAAATTTGACACACTATAAAACTACTATACACAGTGATAAATGAAATGCATACTCAAATGTAAATCAACATTGATTTATCCATAATACCTAACCCAGCACGCTGAATGTATATATATTTTATATAAAACTAACTAATTGTGGCATACGAGTTAATAGAGCATCCCCTTTGCTCGAAAGACTTTTACGAGAAGAATGGGTGCATTCACATCAAAGGATTCAATTTTTTAAAAGTTCCTTTATGATACGAAAGTAAAATTTTGTGAGTGATACCTAGGAATAAAACCGTCTAACATTATATTTGTACATATTTAATAAAATGTATTTCAATAGTTATAAAACGTAATATCGTTTCGTTTACTATCGGTAGATCGCTTATAACGTGACCACTACCCAATTTTGTACATTTCAATATTGTAGAAAAGCCGAGGGAATTTGTAATTTTGTGATAGATTTTTCGCAGGTTAAGTTTGATAGATTTGATTTATTTATACACGAGCGAAAGGCAAATGTTCTCGCAGAAAACATTCGCCAACAATATTACAATTTAAACAATACAATATCTATTTTACTGGGCCGCGAAGCACGCGAGAGAATTAATATTAGTCGCATTCGTGTAACGTACACATTACGTACAGACATTTTCTCATAATGTATTTATATTAATATAATAATTTCGAGCATCATAATCATGGGAATACACCCATACGAGTGAAAAGCCATAATATTCGTTATTCCGGTTTAATTTTCTCAAAGCAGTAAGCGCTGTAGTGGGTTAACGACGATACCGAAACACTGTCAAAAAAAGTTTCACTTTTTTTTCCTCTATACTAGTCGACACGCGATTTTGCTATAATAAAATTGATTAAGAGATACCCGTGCTTATTTTTTTTATTTTTTTCTAATTGAATTGTGTTCTTCATACTTACGTTCGGCTACGCAAATATAATTACTCAGTTAATCACTACACAGTGAAATAAACATTCATTATACCATCGTATCTAAATTATTTTTAAAACTTTTTTTTTTTTTTTGCGAAATCAAAATAAATAAAGTATTTTGATAATGATTTATTATATTCGATTTATAAAGAGAAAAAAAAAACACTGTACAATTTTTTAACATGTACACTTGTACAACTGTACTTGAACGTGCCATTTTGTAGTATCTTAATTTCTGAAAATTTAGTATAGGAAAAACGCGTTGATAAGGTGTTTTTTTAGATGGTCATGTTAAAATTTAATTTTTTTTTTTTTTTGAAACAGCGCAATATATAATTATTAAAAATTGTACCCTACAAAATATAAAAAAAGCATATATAGGTAAAAAAAAAAAAAAAGTTTAACCGTGTCGAATAAATTAAACGAAACACATTTTTATATAAGAATTATTTATTATCACTGTCCAAAAAAAAAAGAAAAAAAGAAGCATTTGCCTTCAAATTCGAATTCTAATAATATGATATTGTAATAATTTATAATCGCCATTTTTATCTCAACAATTCAAATTTGTTGACACTCAATTGAGCATTTGCGTAATTTTATAACGAATTCGTATAGCCAGTAATTTTGAGTATTGCATGATGCATACCATAAATTCAGACATTAGATAATGCAATGTAAATGTTTGTGCAAATAGTATAAATTAATTTAATTGTGCATAAAATATTCTGAAATAATATTCTTGAGTAAATTGAATATGACGGCGATAATTTCAAAACGTTTTTACAATATTAGGTATTCGTAAATTTTATTGCAAAAAAAAAAAAAAAAAAAAAAATAATAATAATAAAATGTACAACTCTTTATATGATCCGCAATAAATTATATTTACTTCGCGTTCGGAATCTAAAAAAAAAAAAAATACATGTTGTGTTCACTATATATAACGCGTGTACCGCTCGGAATAAAATGTAAACGTATAGGTACCGAACGAAAATACAATTTTTAAAAACGAGCATTCGATAAAATACGAGTATAAGGTGTGTCGTATACACACATACAATTATATTATTCGTACATATGGGGGAATCGTTCACTATAATATATTCGAAACGACAATAATAAAAATTCAGGCGACGGTAAAAAACAAAAATGCGTTTAATTTGACAAGAGTCTAAATATTGGACGAGTCCTACCTGTGAATTCAAAAGCCACCATTGGTCCGCGACGGACTAAACAAATGGCGTAAAAATGCACATAAAATAAATCTGATTGCAAGACGAACGGCAAAATGCCGGTTTAAAACTAGTATAAAGTATATACTTCAATAAGTCGAAACATTTCCGATTAGAATTTTCGTTCGAAGAGTCGACGGTCGGAGCGAGATATCTTGTCGAAAAGTTAATTGCATCATACAGACAAAAAAAAAAAAAAAAACACTTTACAGTAAAATAATTGATATTATAATACCAATGGTAAAACTAATATATTTCTCGCTCAGAATCTAAAAATGCGTATAGGTTAAGTTAGTAAGTAAATATAAGTAGATATAGGTACTTCAATCATATACTCCGTAAATTAAAAACCTTATCGACGCGCGCAAAGTACGTATTGTTCCGTCACGAATAATCTTTAGAAACATAAAATCGTCACGGGAAAAAAAATCTATAAAATGACAGCTTTGCTATATACTCGACAGGGGGACACAAACATATTTTATTATATGTATAAGTATTAAACAAATAAAAAACAAACACGAGCTGACATATTAAAAAAAAAAAAAATTAATTAAATGATATTTAATAAAATAATACAAATTTATTACGGTTAATAATTTTGTCTTATACGATTCGTCGCGTCAATTGGTTGAATTGTTCTGACATATTAGCAAAAGTTTAGTGAGCTACGAATACAATCAAATCCAGTTGGTTTAGTCGAATTATAGTACTCCGAGTTGCGTCCATGCTTGTATACTTTTTTCGAGCTACTCGATTGACCGCGTTTAAAAACCGATAAATCCGTTTCGGTCTCAAATTATTTGTATCTAGGGCACGGACTTTGAAGCACAATAAATAACAAAAAAGAGTATATTTATTTATAAAAAAAATCACGACCAAACATAAACTGAAAATTATAAAGTTAAATAAAACCGTTCAAAAATTATTTTGAATTAAAAAAAGAATTTAGAACCTAACCTATCATTAAAACTTAATCTATTACCAGAAAAAATATTATTGTACATGGAAAACGTACGCTCGACATCCACGGAAGTGATTGGTGAATACTTCATACAAGCCGTTTCGTTTAAATCAAACCCATGGAAATTAATATTCGATGAAACACCACACAGTATGTTGGTTAATGTCTTGTAATCGTTTTCGTATTTTTATCATTAAAATACATTTTGCATTAAAATTTGTTTATTATTACGGTACAATAAACTTAATAAAACGCCAAAACTGGAATAACTGTTAGAGAGCATTTACATTTAAAAAAAAAAAAAAATTAACCGAAAAAGCAACAAAATAAAATGTATTTATTTAGAATGACACGAAACGAATTTTAGTATAAAAATTACATTTCTATCTCATATAGAAAATAAAGAAGCATATGCTTCGAAACCCGAGCCCTACTTGTATCGATGGACGTGCACCCTGATTTCGTGCACCGGGATTTAGAAACTATATTCCGATAATAATAACGAAGGATACCTACTGTCGAGATTCACGTCGAAAGTGCTACGCCATCGCACGAGGCTAAATGAATAATTAAAAAAAAAAAAAAAAATGTTTTAGGGGGTATTGCGATCTCCCACCTCCGCGATACGATAGTCCCTGCACGGGGTTATGGGTATAATACAATGGAAATACATATAATCACAGCTATAGGTATTTTTATTACGATCGCTTTGTGTGTTTTATAGCTTCCTCTACAACGCGCGTCATAGTCGGGTTCCCGTTGACCTCTCGCTGAAACGTTTTTAAGTACACATTTTTTAAATTTTATTTACGTCGGTTTATCCGGAATCGGTAGCGGACCGAGTTCGTTATAATAATATGACGTAGGCACCGATGGCTGGTTAATTGCCCTCGCCGCGGTCACGATCGTGGCACGTCGAACCTAAATCGAAAACACGCGGATAATATAATAATAATAACAAAATGTATAGGTTTATTACGGCGAAATAATAGAGTTATAGAGTCGGGCGAGTTTTGGTATTTTGATATCCAGTCGAGCAGAAAATACTCCCGTCGGTCGAGTGTTCGACCGACGCTAAAAACGGGACTTGATCCGGATTTGAAGATATTTACACTTACTGATGATGTTACGTTTAATTTTTTTTTTTTATATAACAGTCGACTGTACACCGAGTAAAGTCGATTAACTGTCAATAACCAAAAATCTGATCGAATCAGGTTTTTATTCCGATACCGTTGAAAAACAAATTACAGCCGTCATCTGTAATTTTTGATGTTGAATATACTAGAAATATTTTAGATCTTAACTGATCAAATTATAGAAACAATACTCGAAACGATCGAATAAATTAACACCACGGAAAAAAAAAACGATTTAAAATACTTTAAAATAAACATACATTTTTTGTCAAAAGTCGATGGCATATAAACGTGGAACAATTATTATTAATACAATATTAAGATTTATTGTTTTATTAAAAGCTCTTTTTTCTTAAACATATTTTATACTACTTATTGTATATTTTCATTAAATCAATAGATTTCTTTCGATTATCCACAAAAAATATATATATATATTTAGATTATTAAATTACGTCAGATTTGGAAAGCATTTAATAATAAATGTTCAACTTCTACAGTTCTAAAATCGTGCCACTGTCTACTTAAAATACGTTTGAATGTTCATAATCGAAAATTCAAGGAGCCGTTTGTCCTCAGGATTCCGTTTTGCACACAATAGTTAAAAATCAGTAACGTGTCCACGAGGAGAGGTTAGGAGTTAGTTATATTCCACCCCCAAAATTGGCTTAAAAATACAACATTCACGAGTATTTATTTGGAAATGTACATATGATATGTATATCAGCCAAGTTATATGGAAAAACTTGATTTATTAAATACAAATTGATATTTTTTTTTTTTTTGGATTTGGTTTTAAAATGTACGTTGTCGGGTTAGGATTGAAACAAATTGATTAACGATTATTCTTCAGGTTTACATCTACACCCGTTGGACTTTCCTGGGCACGCCACTGTTTAAAATACGCGCGTAGTCCGTTCGAATTTCCGGTTCATAATATTTTCGTTCGGGAGTTTTCACTGTGCGTTCGAAATTTCACCAGAAATTATTGTTGCGACTTCACGCGTGAAGTTTTTTTTTTTTTTTGTCGGAGGAAGTGTAACGGGCGCGGCTAAAGTATAAAACTAACAACGCGTGTAATAAAATAATAACGGTTTATCTTTTATTTTCGATCAGCATGTTTATTTACAGACATCGTCTAGTTGCAGTTGTTTTAAAATTATTTCTTTCATCGCGTTTGTGTGTGTTCGAAGGTATTTACCTTACCATTCCATCAATATTGCGTACGCGACGCATTGTTATATTTACGATAATTCGGATTGGAATTACAAAACTATTGCTTAACGAGTATAACAAATAAAACACGTCAATTTGCGTTCTATTCGAATATTGATAATATGGACATGTAAGATTACTTTTTTTTAAAAAAAAAGAAGAGTCGATAGCTTAACGGCTAAACCCCAACGCAATATACTTTTTAAATAAGCCTTAAACAATGCCTATATAGATACGAATTGGCCAGTTTCATTAGTTTGGCAGTCACTGTGATGGACAAAGGGATTAAATAAATTGAAATCGTGTATTTGTGATTACTATTCGAAATTGTCCAAAACTATAAAATTTAAAAATTAATCAAATTAATAAACCGATTACAACATTAAAGATACAAAAAAAAAAAAAAAAAAAATAATCAACTGTACATCTTATCAATATTTTACTATTATTTTAGATTTTGAGCGAACAGCACATAGTTGTGATAATGAAACATTTTTTATTTTTAGTATAATCGAGCAATTGTTTGGGGCAATCAAATACATTATATGTGTTAAGCCGCAGTCATTTGACACTGATTTTAATTTTGAAAAAACGGAGTTAAAACCGATCAACAAAATATCAAACGACCAAAGGTAATTATTTTCTTTTTTGTGGTCGAAAAAAGTCTGACACGCGTAATCAAAAGCGTTTTCGTTTAAATTAAAATTATCGGCGGGAATCGTTTTTCGAACGCCCCGGTAGCAATTAATGTGTTAAAAATAATTGCATATCGCTATTCTGCGCAAGTGCAAGCGAAGCGAGATTTACTATTAAAAATGCATTCGTTATTTATAAGCCATTTTCTAATAAAAAAAAAAAAAAAAATAAAGCTTCATGGTCCGTGGCATTGTTTTATTTTTATTTTTATAATTGTACACTGCGTATAAAACAATAAGAAAAAAAAAATTAACACAAAAAAAAAAAAAACGATAATAAAATCGAATTATACGTATGTAATAGTATGTATTCAATTTTGAATACATTTTCAAAAAAAAAAAAAAATTAATAACCACAGATATATAAATTGCTATCATACGGTTTGCGTATAATATTGACACAACGATTTTCCGTCACGTTTTTGGAAATAAGGATCTTATCACGTATTTATTATTATTATGACGATATCGGATATTAATAAAATATGATAAGAGAAAGAGAGAGAGGAATGACTTTAATTACTCTTATCACCATAAATCCCACAAAAATGGCGAACATATATCACTACTATATAATTAGCAATCTAGTTTATTATTTTATATAAAATATATCTGTGATAATAACTCGAGTTTTTACAATTATAAAATTGTATACAAATTGCCTATACACATAAAACTAAAATATAATTATAAAACGCCATTTCGCACTTAATGTAATAAAAAATTGTTATTTTACTTGTGGATATTGAAGTTGTGACTTGTTACCGCAGGTGTATAAATTATAGAATAATATTACAATTTATTGTTTAAATCTTAAAGTTATTCTGCAGCAGTGGCGTATACATAATTTAATTTCACGGGGAGTGAAGAAAACTATAAACGCGCAAATAATAATACAATATTCATACGCACGGAGAGATTTTTTTTTTTTGAAACGCAAACCAAATGTCTACCCATTTAAATTTTAAACTGCCATACGATAAAAAAATATTATTTTATTTTTTTCGGATTCTCCGGCAAAGTGACCGACATTTTTTTCCGGTTATAAAACGATATTCGATTACAATTTCCGTCTCCCGGCGAAAAAATATATTTAGTTACGAAACCAAAGAGGAGCTTAACACCACATTGCGTTTTGTAGTTTGTGATAGATATTTACTGCGGAGAAATAAAATGTAACATTTTTTTATTTAACACTAATGAACGATTTAAAATAAGATATAACCTTCGCCGCCCACTGAAAATCCGCCAGCTAACCCTAAGTCGTGTATTGATTTAAAATGTCGTTCGGTTTGAGTCAATTAGACGATTTTACCGAGAGTTATCGCTTGGAATTGGATGTGATTTCAGTATAAACTATATATTAACTTGTGGTTAAAACACCGACTTGACCGCGTTTGTTCGTTGATAAATGACATTTCCTTGGTGTATTGCACGGTGAGATTAGATACGAAACTAAAAATCGTGCCAATAATCTGTCACACCCACGTTTCGCTTAATATATAGGTGTAAATGTTGTGCATTTTAAAAATTCACCCGAGTTTTGTTTGAGATAAAGAAAAAAATTTTATATCGTATTTAGAAAACTTTAAACGTTTATTGATTTCGAAAGCGCGACGGTGTTAGTCCAATTTTGATTGTAATTTTATTTTCGGAGTAATGTGGTTTTGAACGGTTTATTATTATTATGATTTTTTATTTCGATTTCTATATAGGTACTTGATTATAATAATAAGAAATTGAAAAAGATTGAAATTACTCTATAGCTATACCTACGCATTAAATACGAATTGTAATAAATTTTCTTTTCATTAAATCGCGAGAGCTATTATATTTGTTATCAATTTCCAATTTGACCGACCCCGGCGTATTACCTACGCGAATTGTTTTATACTTTACTCTGGCAAGACTCCTACGCCACCTTCAGACTCACGTATAGCTTTTATAGATTTGTATTTATTTAAGACTTTGAGCGAAGTGAGGAATGTATTGATTATTACCAACGGTTCCCAAACTTTTTCGTCTCGTGGAGTCCTTGATAAAACTGATGATCATTTTTTGTATTGTTAGATAAAAATATATAAGACAAATTTGAATGGATAATTTGGAAATAAATATTTTATAATAATAATACATATTTTTAGGCTAAAGTTAAATCTCGCTCCAATCAAAAAAACAATAAGAGTGCTTTTTTGTTGCGTTTCGGATCTATAATTGGTTCATTGAGTAGAACGATTTTTGATTTTCCCTGTTAGTTTTCTTAATAACGAGGATAAGCCGGGAATATTTATGCAATGAAAATTTTCTGTTATTTTCTATTTCGTTTTTTCTATTTCCCGATTAGTTTGGCTACAACGTTTTTTTAGCTTCATGAACATACAAGACAATTCGAGACGGAAATAACACGGACAACTGCATTTTATTTCGTAGTTATAAATTAATACAATTTTCAGTTTTAATTTATCAAAGCGTATTTACTGAATTACACTAAAAATTGTTTTTCATTAGAAATTATTTACCGTTGTGTATATATAGACATAAATTAAACTCCCATCTATATATCCTACTACCATCTCAACTTCACACCTACACCAGTGGACCATAAGCAAGTTTTTTTTCTTATTATTATTATATCGTTGAGTTGACGACCCCACGTGCTTTTATAATAAATATTTATTACGTCGTAGTTTTTCGCGTTTCTTTTGACCACGTTTCGGTTGATTTCCGCCCGTCGAAAATCCGCGTTTATTCGACATCAATCGTCCAAAGTTTTCTCGAAACGGTTGGTTTAAAATATTATTATGTGATCGCACTTTTTTCTTAGCGAAAGTTTTACAACAAACAATATATACATGAGATTTATTACACGACTGAAAAGCGTTACGATATTGTTTTTTATAATACTCGATCGTGAATTATTTTTTTTTTATTTTTATACCTCCGCAGTGACTGTCGGAGTGCATATTCGGCAAACAATCGGATTATTACACCGTACAGTTTTTTAATAATATATAATTATAATAAAAATAATAATATTATTTATTGTCGTTTGTAACCGTCATTTCCGTTTTACACTTATACAGATTCATATTTTTTCTATAAAAAAGTCTACGTAATAACTGAATTGGTCATTTTAAAAACGACACAAGTCATTCAATTTATAATTACAACCAAAATTGGAGAAAAAACCTAATTTCTCTAGGTAAATTTTACTATTATTTTGAATTTTCACTTATTTAAGCGTTTATATTTATGATCCGTAGTACATTCACAAAATGTATAGTTATAATAATCATTTGTTATTTGTCTACCTTCAAACCACAGTGCGTAATATTCTATAACGATCGAATTTGATAAAAAGTCATTTTTACAAAACCAATGCCATTTATGTTGTTTTCGAAATGACTGATTCAATTGTTTTATAGACTTTAAACGGAGCGAAGGATGTACATTTACATATAGATGAAATACGAGGTGCGACAATAAAATAACGAGACTTTTTGAATAAAACCTAAACTATTAACGTTATCTATAAAACGATTATTGAAATATGATTAGAAAACACTTATATAAAAGTACTATGAACACTGATGGCATCAATTCATTTTCTTATACGTTAGTAGCCTTGTTATTAGTGCGAGTTCGACTATACTGCCGAAAAATGTTAGATATAAAAATCGAACAACATGTGTTAACATTAAATTTCTTGTTAAATTAAAAAAAACTGCCGCGGAATCGTTTCGTTTGTTATGTGAAGTTTATGGTGAAGAATGTTTATCAAGAGCTCGTGTTTTTGAATGGCACAAACGGTTTTGTAGTGGAAGGGAGGACGTCGAAGACGATGATCGTTCTGGACGTCCTACCACGTCTTCAACAAACGAAAACGTTGAAAAAATCGACAAAATTAATTAATCAATATTATTATAAAGAGTTATTAATTAAATTAAAAGAACGTGTCAGAAAGAAGCGACCAGATCTATGGAAAAATGGCTGCGTTCTTCACCAAGACAATGCTCCAGCTCACAGTGCATTTTCAATTCAACGTTTTTTAACTGAAAAAAAAATTTCTGTACTTCAACATCCTCCGTACTCGCCAGACCTTACTCCTTGTGACTTCTTCTTATTTCCTTCTTATTTCTTTTCCCATTTTCAAACAGTTGATGACGTAAAAATGAAAACGGCAGAACTTCTAAAAGGGCTGAATGAAAGCAATTGGCAACACTGTTTTCAAGAATGGCAGCGATGTATGCAACAGTGTATTGATGCTAAGGGAAGGTACTTTGAAGGTGATAATCATTAAATTATAACATTTTTAAAATAAACAACTTTTATTCAAAAAGTCTCGTTATTTTATTGTCGCACCTCGTATAGGACCGATAGGAGATGGATTGGAATGTTGATGAACAATGTGCTCGGAGACTTATAAGGACCTCGGATAATCGTAATAGGAGGTGAAGGAGGAGATTAGGTAATTATCATTTCATCGTAGTAGTGAATTTCGATTAAATTTGGTAGCTACGCGATACGTCACTAAATATTGTAAACATAATAAGTCACCCAAGGGATTACGATTAATAACTTACTTATCTTAGTGTATATAATTCGTGACTCGCCAATAAGATTATAGCTCGTTACCGATATAATCGTATCGTATTAATCGATTACATTTTTTTAAGGATTACAAAATAACATATTATACGAGTATGTATTCAAATCTATAGTGATAAATTATAAAAATAGAAAAACATAACATATACACAAATATATACGTAGTCGTAAAAAAATTACAGTCGTACAAACCGTTTACGTTGCTACCTATTTATTATTGACCGTGTCTAACAACAATAATTTTATTGCTGTTGAATTTTTAATATACCATCGTATAATCGACAATCGGAAATGACTATAAATATTAGATAGGCAGTTATTGGTTGTTATCAGAGTTCGGATTTTATAGCACTAAAAATAACTGAGATATACGATATATGACTTAAACAATCTTAAAATAAGCGCTAAAAACATAAAAAATAGCGAAAAAAAGACATTTTTTTTTTGTTCGATTTGTTGATTTGTATACTATTCGATGGGCCAATATGCCGATGGGCTACTTAAAAACAGATTATAATATTATAATTATTCTTACGCATCCACATAAATGACATATTTTTTCTACTATTTTTCATTTAATATAAACGAGATTTAAGAAAAATACAAAATAAATCTAAAATACATTACATGTGAAAAAAATAGCAGTATAAAATTTCATATTTGGAGTCCCTGGTACGTAAAACAAAATGTGCATTTAATGTATAGCTCACTCTACTATGCATTTTTATCTATAGCCTATAATAATAATTAGCAAATGCTATAAAATCCGAGCCCTGGTTATTATTATTATGCAAGTATATAGACGATAGATTAATTTTAGAAAAACGAATAGGTAAACCACGGTAAGCTCAGATCGATGGCTTTGGATATACGAATCGTTGCGATTATAAGTAGCTACCTCGTGGAAATCAGAGAACTATTTTAACCGGGAATGTGTACATCGTTTTATGTATGATGGTTGAAATGTATGTGAATAAGGTACGTTTCGGGGAGTTGAACGCCAAATTATTGTAATACGTTTTCGATCTCAACTTTAAAATAATTTCAATTATAATAACTTTAAATATGAATTGTGTTATTCGGAATTTTATTTGTAGGCACGACGACTGAATAGATATTATATAATAATAACCGTACTAGGTTTTATCGCCGTAGACAAGAAAATACTAATGAACGTGATGTAGTTGACAATTATTATATTAGGTGCTTTGTTATTAGACGATTATGCTGATATAGGCACCCACCTAATAACTTCCTACTGAGTCACGTCGTGGTACCAAAAATAAAAGTACTATGAAATCGGTAAAAATATTAAATATTATAACTGTTAGGCTGTTAATTGTTGTACCGTTACATTTTAAAATATTAATTTAAAAGCGAACGATAGTAATGTAACAGTTAAGTTTAAACACCTATATAATAATAACTCGGTACAATAATATATAATAGGTATAACTATACCTTTTGAAATGCAGCACTGTTCCGTTTAGATAATTTGTTTATAAACAGAGTGCTAAAATAGGCACGAGTGTTTTATATTTATAAATTATTAAAACGAAAAACGTTACAAAGAAAAACGACGAAAAAAAAGTATTTACCAAGTAATAGTTTTTTTTTACTATAATAACGCGTAATAATATATTAATTACTATTGTTCTGGTGGCCATAGATAAACTGACCATAACCGCATAAACAATAATAAACGATAATATAAATAAACAAATCGATTATAAATAAGTAATAAACAAATAATCTATCGAAATACAAATTGTTGTATTGTATGGTAATGCTAAAATTATTTATCTACATTATTTTTAATTTGATATCGACAACCGGTCGTTGATCCTTATTATTTTAAGTGGTTTGGCACTCGAATCTTTTTGAATATTTTAACCGGACGGGTTGTGTCGTCGTTATGGGTACCGACAATTGACAGATGTCCTATGATGTTCGTTCAAAAAGATTTTTTTAACGACAGTGCGTCTTTCTCAAAACGGAAACGCCTCTCTCGTTGTCGTTATAAAAAAAAATCCATACCATCGATCATGTCCATGTGCGATCTAACGTTTTTACGAACAGATTTAAATAATGGTATACTATTTTTTATATGTATATAGATGATTGTCGGTTCATATTGTTTGGATTAATCGATATTATAAACTCTCGGTTAACATTCGCGCATTACTACTCGTGTTTGAACTCGGAATAAATAAATTTATTTAAATTCCCGATTCCGAGATTGGGCGTCTATTTATTTTTATTTCAACTTCAATGCAATCATTTTAATTAATTTCAAAACTAAAATAATAAATATTAAAAGAACGAAAAAAGGAAAAACCAAATCTTCTATTCTCGACAAGTTTTACACTACATTAAACAATTGCCGAATATAATATATAGTTTTATAATTCTTATACAAATATTATAAATATACAATTTATATCAATCTCGAAAATTACGACCTCATAAAATCGCACAACAGCATTTTGTAGGAAACGTTATTAAATCTAACATTCATATATATATATAAAAAAAAAAAAAAAAAAACTATATTCCATCGGCTCGATAAAATTACGCGGTTTAGTTTATAATAAATATTTACCGTCAAATAATCATTCCTAAATTAAGTCTAATATATTTATACTAGGCTCGTGGTTATGCGAACAAAGAATAATAACGTGGAGAAATCGTATCGTTATAATTATCATTATTATTATTACTATTATTATTATTATTTTAATGCAATCTGAAATAATGTACTTACTCGCGGTGCAAATAAGTATACATTTTAATTAAACTCACTATTCGGGTTTAAAGCGACTCTACTGCAATATAAAGGATTCTTTACAAAATTGATTCTAAACAAATTATTTAAATATTTCTTATTAAACACGATTTTAATACAACATTTTCATTATAATAATCCTTTTCCCACGCACGTATCTACGACCTGCGCACACAACAGACTTTCCCCGTCCCGAGACTCTGTTTGTGGCCCTGCGTGGGGTAAACTGTATAGGTAAGCGCCCCCACGTCGTAGAACCATACACCTACACAAATTGTTAATTTATTTATTTAAAGCGCAGGTGAAATTTCGTTTCGACGGTTAAAATATATTCGGTATAAGTACTGGGACAAATCGCTATATATATATATTTTTATTACTATGACTGCGCACAAAACACCAAAATATAATATTCTAATACTCATATTTATCTTTGCCGTTTTGGTTATACGAATTATTACTGATCGTAAATAATTCGAAAAAAAAAGCGAGGTCAAGTCGTACAGAATTTCTAAAAACACCGGGTAAATCAATTAGCAGACAAATCAAATATTTAGAAACACGAACGAATTAATTTTCTAAACTTTACGTGCGACTTTTCACTAAATCCACCAGACAAATATTGGAACGTAGGTATAATACGTGTAAAATATCTTTTACGTTTTTCCAACAAATACGAATTGAAATTTATGGAAGTTAACTGATTAAGCGAATTTTAAATTTTTCCATGATAAAACGGAATAATTAACGGGACGCAGCGGATAATCCAAAATTAACGTATTAATGAATATATTATTATTGTATGTCTCTCCTAGAGTAAAGTAGTACCCGCCCGTTCTATAGGGCACCGTCGAGTTGTAAAATGTTGGTAAAATTCCACTACCGATATATCATTTAATCTAAAACTCTAAAATGACTTAAATATAATACATATATAAATAATTTTTTTTTCACAAATAAAACTTAAATTTTTGGCAACGGCAATATAATATTATTATGTATATACATATATATATCGTTAGTAAATTCTAATTACACAAATTAGTTAGGAAACGTTGATAAAAAAAAAATAAAAAAAATGTAAAAATAGTACGGAGAAGTCCTAGCTGTCTCTGTTCTGTACACATGCAAATTCAAATTTAAAACTCTGCGACATTGACCTATATAATAGTCACATAAAAATGTATTTTGCCGGACTCATATAGAATTATATTATTCAATTTATGCACCGTAAACTTCAAATAGAAGTTTTACATTTCGGACAATACAATAATATTATCGAACCCGAGTTATAACCCGTTTTGTAATACGTTTCGAATTGTTTACGATATTTATTGCGTACGTAATTGTTTTTTATTCGTATAAAAAAACGTACGAATTTAACACACGTAGCACAAAAAAAAACCATGTTTATTGACAAAATGCAATACTCTCTCATAGTATAACGATTCATTCGGCGTATTTCACACCACCGAGAAAAAATCAAATAATTGCTTGACAAAAAAAAAAAAAATGTATGTTTGTTAAAAAATAAACGCAAACCGCTCTGAAGCGAATTTCGAGGCGAGTGTCACGCCCGTAATTAATAGAATAGCGCGAAAAACTTCAAAATGTATAAAATCGAACGATATGAAATTGTAAAAAAAAAAAATACACTATTCGTTCTCGTTTGGTTTTATAAACGTACATATAAACATAGTTAAATTATAATATTATTACCGTTCGTCGTCCGTATATAAAATGAAAATATACTTTCACCGGGGTGTTACATGTTTACGCCGCGCGTGATCGTAAAGCTATAAATAATGATAAACGAAAAAAAAAAATCCTATAAATAATGATTAATGCATGATATAAAAAAAAAAAAATAAAAAAAATAACCGTCATCTGTCCTAGACGTTAGAATCGTCGTTTCACGTGCACGCGTACCATTACGGCGAAACCGTATAGCCAGTGAACTGCAACTACTAATAACAAGTTATGCCCGTTATTATAAATTTACAACGACTTTAAATCAGGCGTTTCGATATTTTGTAACTATTAAAAGTGAAAATTAATAATCGTACGTAGGTGCACAAAATCATGAAAAATATATACTTTGGGTCCGCCCTTTGACGGCCCAGAGGTATTAAAATAGTGCGTTTTCCATCACGTTTACACACGGAGCCAAATCGCATAGTTATTATTTCCGGACGTCTATACGCAGAAGAAACGATAACCTGAATTGACCGGGAAATACCGAGGATTCGAGGACACGATAATCGGTACGGTAATTTCGATTTACCGAACGAAATATTTCAAATTGCTAGTATAGTACCTACAGGCTCCCAAGTCGGTTATTTTACCGAAAACAAGATTCAGCGGTTACAGTCATACCGACTAGGTTTATCGACAAAAATTGCCATTTTTTTGTTTGTCACATTGAAATCGTGATGGACACTATAGATATTGGTGCCTACTGTAAATTCTGTGATAATGACACTCGTCGTTCCGTTCAAACGCGGACGCATTTGGCACGTGCGTGTTTTAATAAATATTTTTTCTCTCATTGAAAACAGTACGATAGGAAAAAGAAGAAAAAAACAAATGACATTTCGGTGCCAAACACGTGTAAGATTAAAATTCATCGCGAGTCGCTCAAGACTCGTTGTAAACAAGGAGCCGTACTATTAATTCGGGCGAAATTATTATATTTCACTTTCATCATTCAAATAACCATTATACATATATCCAAACACGGAGTCGGAGTTAATGGAAGATACCGATTATTATTATTTTAACTACTAATAGTAGAACGAAGAAAGTTGTCAACAAATAGCTCTACTTATTTACAGGGTCGACGAGAGTTGAAATGTGTTTCAATTGTTTCACGACTATTATATTATTAAGTAAGGAATACGATAAATTCCTTACTTACTTGCCTTTATGGTTTTCGGATGTTAAATTATAATTAATCACTAATACGATTGAAAAATTCTAATTTAATAATTATGTTTTCTTTTACAATGCCGGCTGAATAACTATTTTAACTTATTTACTGATTTTCAGCTCCATAGCCGTCGAACAATATACTGTTCTTTGTTTTATACGATGCAGTTTTATTGTGGTTTTTGTCAATTCGTATACTCGAAACTTTTACATTTTTTTTTTGTTGCCGGAAATGTTTGTCTAAAAGATACTCGGTTATTTGAATGAAATAATAATCAATTTGTTTGAACATAATTTACTTTATTATATCTCGAACATATAAAGTACGATATTACTGAACACTTGTAATAATACTTTGTTTACATAAAAAAAAAAAACTAAAAATTATTAAATTACAATGATATTTAGTAGTTCAATTTTTTTTTTTATTTTAAACATAATAAAATTGTTGATTTTTAAAAAGTATAAGCCTAAGGCAAACAACATTATTGATCATGTATAAAAAAAATCTAAAATTAATATTTAATACAATATTATCGTTAAAACGTATTTATAGGATCAATTAATAAAATTAATTAATTTTTCTGTCTTTTCAATAAACATTTGTTATACTTTTTGGTATTCCATCAGTACATATACAAACGTTTCACAATTGATATTATCGTTATAAATGCAACACTTTAATATATATATATATAAAAAAAAAAAAAAAAATAACAACAATATAGTATTAAACAACGATCAAGCATAAAATTGATAATATTAAAACTGAAGAACTCATTAGTAAATATTATTATTATAGGAATAACATTACATTACATTATTATTGTATGTATTATAGGAATGATGAGTTTTAAAAATGAAGATTAACGAACAAATAAATTTATTATTAATACTGTAGTATTATTACTTTATGTTAAAAAAAAAAACTAATTAAAAATATAACAAGAATAAGGAAGATAATATGGTAATGGTGTACAAAAAGTACATAGACATTTTTTTTTTCGACACTGTAAAAAGTTATCAGCACCTGTTTATTGGATTATAATAAAAATTATAATTTTAGTGTCTTGAAATAAAAAAAAAAAAAAAAAAAAAAAAAAAAAAAAAAAAAAAAGAACAGCTCAATCTCTGAGTGGAATAACGACCATCACAACAATATACGTACATAAGACGGCGGCATAACTTTGCGAAAAAATAAAATAAATATTCCTGCCATACAAAAGTATACCTAAGTAATAGCGAACGAGAGATTTACTTAATTCATTAAAAAATAGTAGTATTCCGTATATTATATTATTATATGTCCGTAGTCAAAACGACGACCCATATAATATTATATAATTAAAATCTATAGTACAGCTAGAAAAGGATAATAAAAAAAAAAACAAAAAAAAAAAAAAAGGAGAAAAACAAAACGCGCGATGATGATGATGACGACAGAGCCAAATATGAACGGGAACGAATTTTTTTTTTTTTTTTAGGACTCGTTATCCTGTTTCTTGGAGGACACGCGTCTGATGAGCTTCTTGAATGACGACGTCCACTTGGCCGAACGGTTGAACGACGACGCCGAGGACGAGGGCCGGTGATGGCCGTCGCAGGCCGGCGTCATGGCGTTGGGATTGGTCGGCGTTGCCGACGACGACGAGATGCCCGAATCGGACGAGAACTGTCGGCGGCTACCGCTACTGCCGGCCGTGGGCGGCCTGCTCGCACCACAGCCGACACCGCCGCCGCCGCCACCGCAGACGTCCTCGTCTTCGCTGGCCGACGAGAACGCGTCGTCGATGTACGACACGAACCGCGACAGCGAACCACTGGCCACGGATCGTTCCGGCGTGGTGGGCGGCGTGTGCGGGAACGAGCACGACGATAGACGTTCGGCGAGTTTCGCGCACTCCAGTTCGATGTCCGACGCGGACATGCGGTCGGAGGAACGGCGAAGCTCGTCGAGCGGGAAACAACCTCCGACGAATCTCGAAGTTTTTTCCCTGTAGCGAATAGAAGAGAAAAAAAAATATGTATGTCAACACTGCGCGTGATGAAAAGGCGGGGACAATTTACATCCCGAGTTGACTGAGAGGATTACGGAGAAAAAAAAAACCACGAACAATATTACTGATAGTTAACATTTGAAATTACTATTGGTGCGAATTTAATGGTAATTTTTGGAAATTTTTAATTATCGAATTTTTATAGCGTTTCGTGGATAAAGATGCATCGGAGATGTGTAATGATTAAACCGCGTCGAGATTGTTATGTTTCCATGTCGAAATACCCGGATTTCGGACTCCCGGTCATTTTTTTTCTTATCAATCTCGGACAACTCATGGAAGCTTAGCGTATATTTTTGCATTTTGTAACATATTAACATATTATAATATACTATTTTAAGATTTTTTATTCTCGTTGCGAATTTTGGATTCTGTTAAATATCATTAAAAAAAAAATATATATATATATATAAACCGCTGTTATTTAGACTTACCCGTGTCTGTTTGACGTATACTCTCCGAACGTGGCTCTCGTGTACGAGCATACGGAACATTTCTTGCGCCTACATGTGGCCAAGTGTTTCATACCCTTCTGCAGCTGACTGTTCAGAGTGGCCGACTGTTTGGCCATCATTTTGAGTTCGTTGACTTCGCGTTCCAGACCGGACACGCGTTTAGCCTTCTTGCTCGCCTGTTTGCTGTTGGTGTGGTACAAATCGGCCTTCCTGCCGAGATCCTCCAACACTTCCTTTAACCTGGAATTCTGTTGGAAAACGCAGAAAAATTCATTAAAAAAAAAATAAAAATTATTTCAACCAGTTCTCCGGCCACCTACTTCTTTTTCAAGTGTATCTTTTTCGGCAGCAATTTCCGAAAACTGTCTGTACGCGTCCAACCGCGCCCTTTCCAAGTTGCGCCGCGTCATTTCCGACGTTTCCGCTTGCATCCGCAACTGTCTGTACGCTTCGTTTTTCTCCCGCTCCAGACGATCCTTCCACTTGACCATTTTGTCTTTTTCGTTGCGCAATTTCTCGCAGTCCTCTTCCAGTCTGATTACTTTTTCCAACTGCAAGAACAGTTCTTCTTCTTTCTCGTGCAATTCTAAGTCTCTGGTCACCAGCTGTTTTTCCAGCTCGTGGTGCGTGTCTATCAAACTGTCGCGTTCCGCCTATAAATAATAATAATAAAAAAAATAGAAATAAAATATTAACGCGCGTTATTCGATTATATTATATACGATTGCCGAGTGATGTGTACTCGACCCAAGTATACAATAATAATTATATTATATATATACGACTAGCATTGGTCATTAAAATCGATTCGGGTCAACAGCGGACACATGCGGACCGGCGTCAGTCGCTATATATAATATACAACGACGATGGACATTCTTCGCATAAGAAAAAAAAAAAAAAAAAAAGAGTTTACACGTCACGTATTCTCGTGCCTATTGTGCGCGGGAAATAATCACCTTCGTGTATATATATATATAAGATCTCTATAGGAGAAATGATAATATTATATTGATTGGTTTCGTCTTTATTATTATTTTAGCAACAGTATAATGATAACTCGCCGTATTGGAATCGTCGTGCGAAGAACACGATAAATTCATTACCTACCTATATTGTTATTATTATGTGTGTGTGTGTGTGTGTGTGTGTGTGTGTGTTCGTCGACTCGGTGTACCGTTATAAGGGGCGTAAGGAAAATCGGCGTAGGGATTTGAAAAAAACAAAAAACCGCACAATAAAATCGTTGACATCTGGTGCAGGTTATACGCATATTTTTCATTCCACGCGTTTGAAATCGCAGTTATACGTAAATAAAACCGTCAGGAGTATTATAATACGCCGAGTTAAACGAACGCAATTCGACCTCATAAAATATCTACGTATATACTACAGCATTGTACGTATTTTTTTTCTAATGTAATATTCAGAATTCTGCTGCTTAACTGTATCGTCACGGTGGAAATACGCTAACCCGGACCGTGTGTTTATATAGTGTCCAAAGACCATAAATAATTTTATTCATATCGTATTATTATTATGTACCGTTTCATTTATGAATAGGTACGAAACTGCATTTTCAGCTAGTAGGCGGTGACATAATTTCAGTACCTGGATACAAATCAGTGTCGACTGCGAATTTTACGTAGTAAAACTGATTATTATTTTTTTTACACTCGATCAAATACGAGTAAAAACTGTAGTAGCTTACATAAGGACGTTACAAACTAGTTTTGATTTACATTATAATTATTTTCGTATTCAATACACGTAGTACATATTATACCTTTCTCCGCCTCTCGAGATTTTAATAATATATAGGAAAAAAGAAATTATTTAAACTTTATGACTTAATTCGGATATACGTAGTAGAAACAGCACGATCAAACTTAAAAAAATAAAAAATAAATTTTGCTGTTTATAAATAAAGTTTACGATCAATAATTATCCCACATTATTATATTGGTTTGAAGATATCTAACTAGATATTTTAAAACGATTGCGAGACATTTTCATTGCGAAGAATAAATCCCGCATAGGTTTGAATCCTTTGGAATTTTAAACGTCGACCGAATTTTCATACAAATAGATGTACTTACATATAATATATATTATTTTTAATTTACAAGGATGAAAATGTCGTATTATAATAATTATTATATGCTCCACGGGACACGGCCCCTGTTGTTCGATATTTTTTACTGTCCCATATAATAAGTAAACACTGAGCAAAAATAAAAAAGTTACATCGTACTCCTCCCCATCCTCTCTGCAGGTAACACCACTTATCGTATACGAAGGCTGTTTGAAATATATAAGACGACTACCGCGAGGACACAATAATTATATACGAATTAAATGTTTCATACGTTACAGGGGTTTTCTTCTGGTTATCCAATTTAAATCCCCACTATGACAGGAATAAACCGCATGTATAATATAGCTGTTAAATGCACTACTATTACTTCGTATAGTAATTTAATTAAATCCCACGAATCTATTGTACTTCTTGTACTCGTTACACCGGTATACGTTTTGCCAGCATAGAAATAATACGAGAAATTTTAAATTCTTCTCTCTCTCCTTTTCGACCACGGTTTAAGATAATACTGGTTAGACGACAAGTGGAAAAAAAAAAGCTTTATTCGTGACCGGCAAACTGAATCGCCAAACGTAATAACTGATTAACCGCTAGTAGAGAGGTCAGAGGACGAACATTGTTAGAAACAGATAGCATTCAGGTTAGGTCCTATCATTTGGGGCGTGAAACAGTTCTTCCTCCGTGATAAAAGAAAAGGTAAAGTCCATGGAAGAAACGAAATTATTTTTCCCCTGTAACCTACTCAACGTGATTTTGCACAACAGATTGAAGGTTATTTTCGATTAAGTCCGACACAAGCTCGCAAAGCGAATGATTAAAGATGGCCGAAGCCCTAAAACGAAGCGGTATTGGAATATTTAAGGTTATGTTCAATATTTATTTTTCTTGTCAGGTGTACGGGGTAAGAACTGACCCCATTCCCTACCATTTATTCAGGTGATGATTATTTATTTTTAACAATGTTGGTACTAGACAACCCTTACGGCAGGATATGTGGGACGCGCAGTCTATATTATACTAATGTGTCTAGGAGTTTGACAGTCGCCTTATCATTACTCGTCGTCTAACCCAGTGGTGCGCAACCTGGGGTAGCAAAATTTTCTTAGGGGGTCGCCAATAATTTTATACCTAATGAAAAAGTTATATACTATGTATATTATTTTAGTTTTATACAAAGGAAAATTATTTTGTACCGTTGATGGCTGTGTCAA
Source organism: Tuberolachnus salignus (assembly GCA_956483605.1). Lineage (NCBI taxonomy): Eukaryota > Metazoa > Arthropoda > Insecta > Hemiptera > Aphididae > Tuberolachnus > Tuberolachnus salignus. The sequence goes on from OY101432.1 coordinate 44,369,944, forward strand.
TCGTAATATTATGTCACATTTTAATGTTGCGATAACAAGTATAATCGAATACGCAGTATATGGGTTATTTTAAAATTGAATTTAATCAGTAATTTTATTTAGTCTCACGGTTAATATGAAATAGTCAGATAATTGTGTACGAGCCGTTGAGTTAATCCTATTAATGCTTATAATTTTGTATAGTTTGTAATAATTATTTGTATTTTAAACTAATATTTTTAATTAAACGACCGATGAATAGTGATGAATAGTGAATAGTGTTATTGAAACTAAAGTTCATAAGGTATCAGACGTCGTCAGATGTAAAACCCAGTCGAGAATGTTTAAAATTAAGAAATTTAAAAATAAGCCAAGAATTTATTGACTTATCATCAGATGGAAATATACGTATCAGATTTCAAGAAAATGCATATGATACATTTTGGATTTCCATCAAATCTGAATATCCAGAATTATCAAAACAAGCCATATCAACCTTATCAAGCCACATTCCTTTTGCATCAACTTATTTATGCGAAACAACATTTTATTTTCAACACTAGCGATTATCAAAAAAAAATTCTCTCCAGATTAAATGTTGATTTAAGAGTAGCAGTGTCAAATATAAAACCAAACATAGAGTCAATCATGTCTACAATGCAAGCTCAGGTCTCTCATTAAAATAATTAAATACTAACTTTATAATTTTAAAAATATTAAAATGTTGATTATCATTATAATAACTTCAGTAAATTATTTAATTTTAGATTTTATAAAACTCTAATTTTGTATTTTTTTTTTTGTTCTAAATTAAAGAAATATTAAAATTGCCTAAAATTAATGATTTAATTTATATGAATAAAATGTTTGTATACATTAAGACTATTAAGTAAATATATAATTATACACTTATATAATGCTGGTAGGAAAGGGGGTCGTATTATCAAAATAAAGAATTTTAGGTGGCCGTAGATCAAAAAAGATTGCGCACCACTGGTCTAACCAATAATTATTTTAAATCGTGCTTTTGACATTTAAATCGTAACGGAAATAAAATATTCAAGAAATAGAAAGAGTAATAATACGTACACAAATTTGCGATAATTGATCATCGTATTTTTAGAATATTATCTCTTTTGTATGTATGATAAATTCGTATTTAATAACGTTGCCAACTACAGCTAACCTATATATATATATATAAATTGAAAATTCAATTTTGAATAAAAGACAGACTTAGTGGGTCACAGCTGAAAGTATGAATGACTTGACGGTATATATAAAATTATAATTATTGTCAACTCTTTGTTGTCTATTATTTATTTAATTAATTAAAAAAAAAAAAAAAAATTAATATACATATAAACAGACAAATAGTGATAACCAAAAATAAAATATTTAAAAAAAAACTAACACCATTCAACGGTTATTTATTTATTTTTTTAAATTTACAAATATAGTTTCTATTGAATTTTTATTTATTAATATCAAGACTGCACGTTTGACTGAAGAAAAAAACAAATTAATTAAATTGTGTTTTTTTTTTCAGATGTCCTCTATATTTTTGTCAGTTAAAACGCATAGCTCGAAAATTGCACAATAATCGACACTATATTATATACGTTTAATTAAATTCTTGCAAAATTCTTATTTGTATAAAACATAGGAATGACGATTTGCGCATCGCCTAGCTCGGCCAAATCGCATTGCCAAGATTATAATATACTTTAAAATAATCGCGTCGAAACCTTGATTACCTAGTTAAACCTCGTGTATAATAATAAATTAAAAACGCATGCGAGTCCGTCGATTTTCAAATAAATTTTCCGAGCGGGCGAGAGTACAGTATAAAACTCAAGAGTCAAAATCGATGAATTTATATATTATAATATAATACAATTTTTCCGCATAAATAGACATGATAATAAAATGGACTTCCAGTAAAGAGGTTACGTTTAGTAGAGGACAGGTAACATTTTTAGAAAGAGATAGCAAACAATTTATGATCATTAGAAGAGATAGTGATAGAGAGAGCTAGTTAAACAACATTGTTTGATGACACGTTGAGAAAGATAGCATCTGACCAGGTGTTGGCCATCTCTTATTAACAATGTTGCTACTAGGTCACCTATAGGTAGGGTTACCATACGTCAGGATTTTACAAAGGTAAACTATATCGATACAAAAAGTTATGTCAGATGACAGATCTTTGTGTTCACTCTGTATAAATGTATAATATGTAATTTATAAATTTGTTCATATTTTTTCCCAGAATGTCCACGATAAGCGACGACCCATTAATATCGTTGTTGCCATTAAATAAAAGATTAACGTAATATTCAATGTAGTCCTACTAAATTATTATTTTTATTCGTGTATTAATCACTTGTAATGTGCACTGGAAAACGACTCGTATAATTCATTCGAAAGTTTCTTTATTGTTTTATGTGTGGAGAGGCTATCATTTGTTTTCCTTGTATTGTGCTTGAAATATTAGTATTATAGTTTTGTTAATTTACGGTACTACGTCTTCACAAAATGCATGTGAAAATTACCGCATCTAAAAAACATGGAAAGAAAAAAAGATTATGAAGAACGAACATGCCGAACCCATCGCAAACCGACTATAAAGTTATAAGGCCTTGGTTTAATGTGTTAACTGTATTAATGAAATAACAATATTATTTATCTTCAATTTTACCTCCTCCACTTGAAACGGAACTTTGATGTCCGGATTTGGTCTAAAAAAATTATGGTAACTGTACCTATAAGCTATAGGGCAAGGGATACGGATGTGCATTTTCATTTACGGCTCTGTCTCAGACATAGCGAAAACATGCTTACGCAGACCGAGTAAAACTAGCTTTATTTCGGTTTTAGAGTAAAATTAAAAGCACCATTTATTAGAATTAAAATACGACAATATTTCGGAGTGCGAGACGGTGCTGTTTTTTCCCGCATTATTCGCTCAATACATCGTTTAGGAATAACAAAAATGTCTACATTTATATAATAAACGACTATAAAAATGTTTAAAAACATTAATTTTTTTTTTTAAAACGCATTTTTAATAAGTCCTAATGGTTCTTAGGAAATTATTTGACACGTGCGTGCTGCGCCGAGCATAGGAATATTATTAATTTGTATAATACTAGCGCGTCATTACCCGACCTTGCGCGGGTCAAGTTCGGTTATCCAAAATCGTTGCTAAAAATGGTTAAAACTTTTTTTTTTTATTGTTAATATTTTTAATCTGATTTAAAAACGGGACTATCTCTCCTCTCCGTGTCAACTAAATCGAATAAAAACTGTTATTATTCCATCCAAATCATCGAGGAAACCCATAAATCGACAAAAATAATTCGATTTTCGTACCAAAAATCCCGATAACCCCGTGTCAGCGGCTCCCATTCATTTTATTTTTATTGAAATAAAATATTGCCTATGTCAATAAGCTTTCTATCAGCAAAAGAATTATTAGGATTGTTTCAGTCGTTCTAGGGATTATCCCCTAGAAACAAACAGATTTTTCCTTTTTTATAATATTATTAATACGGCAGATTTGCCGTTATTCGGATATTAAATCTCCGTTGTGCCGCGGCCGGTGCGATCCGTGTCGCGGGTTTCCAAGTCCTTCGACGGCGTGACGTAACCGGAGAGCCGAGTGTACGACTTCGTCGTCGGTGGCCCGGCGCGTTCCCGTATTTGGTATCGTACAGGAGACCGTAATCGGATATCGCCGTCGCGGCCGCGGTGTCGTATCGATCGCGGGATTTTCGCGTTTCTCTCCGTCCCGGGTCGGCGGCTCCAATAATAACAACAGACGGCGATCGAGCACGTATACACCACCTGTTGCTACGCGCTCGGTCGTGTGCACCGCCATATAGACACGGTTAAGAGAACGGGGTAATACCGCCAGTATTTGGGAGGGTTGCCGTATATAGGCAATTTTTATTTAAGCAATTGGTAATTTATCTATTCAAAGATATTCGCTATCAAATAAACGTAGAAGTAGTCCCGTGTCGTTATCGCAAGTGATTTTGTCGCGATATAAAATTAAAAAAACCGTTTCGCACGGGACAACTATACTCTTTTTCCGTATTCGTATAGTGAAACTACTAACATTTCGTAGCATATTCTAAAGAAATTAATTATCTGTGTCGTAACATCCCTAGTTTTTTTTTTTTTTTTGATAACATAAAAACAATAAAAGTTATTAGTTTGAAAACTTTCGGTTATTTTGGTGTTTTAATTTACTTGTAAAAAATTATTGGGTAGTGCTACCAAAATATTCGATACCGAGATACATTTTTTCCGATATAATTTCCCTAATCCTTAATACTTTTATATTTTTATAACGCCATGGAATCAATTATAAACTTCGATGATAATGTGGTCCGAATGCCACAACACATGAGTTTATATTTATATTTCACGGTGTAAATAAGAAATATTCAACCATTTCTTTCACGATTGCCCCAACCAGCACTAGTTCTCAAGCTCAATAATATCGGTTCCATATTTTCTTCTTTAAGCCGCAGTACATTTATTAATATGTCTATGGTATACACACAGCATGATTTAAGATAGTATGGTTGCCCGACGAGCTACGATAAGATGACCGTCGAAATTAATCCAGCTCACATAAAAAATAAGGTTACTAGCGGACTATTTTTTTCTTATTATAATTATCACATTATATCCGTGAACTTAAACAATTAAATAAATTTAAACCAATGCGTAAAATTCACGTGTTTAACATTTTGAACGACCGATACGAACATATTCAGAAAATGACAATGGAAAAATAAAATACGTCTGGTTTATACAACCGAATGTTTAAGGAATTAGTGGAGAGGAATCACACCATAATCGATCGTCATAATAAATCTATATTTTAACCTGACTACGATATACTTGTTGAGGGTGTGCATGTCGTGTTTTCGAGCCGAAAACGCAAGCCAGCTGCGGCATGCGCAGAAAACAAGTGGTAGGCAAACTACAAACTCTCTCGACTGCTCGGCCCAGTTTATCGGCGTTTATTTTTATCAATGTAATAATAAAAATGTTACCATTGTTTCACTCGGACAATAAAAATGCGCCCGTCGTTGTTTTCATAGATCGGTTGTATATTAGGTAGGAGGCGGAGGCGCGCTTAGTGCATTATAATATTTAGAACGATCCATATTTTATGGATCTTGTAATCTATTATGTATCTTACTATAAATTATAATATTATATTCCGAGCGCTCTACAAAAAAAAAAAAAAAACTATGTGAAAATCACCGTACTATACACGACGGCACGTATAATAATAATACCAAATAATATGCTGTATAGGATTTATGTGTAAAAAAAAAAAAAAAACCGAAAAAAAAAAAGACCGGATATACACTGTTGTTAGCGGTAATTTTGTTTATATATTTTAGGGCAATGATAAATCAACGCAATCGAAAAACGATTCTGAACGAAGATCGGTAAACCGGTGGTATTGGTATTGTTTATTTTTCCCTACTATAGTAGCCAAGGTAGCCCAGAAATCAACGAAAATAAAACCAATTTACCCGTCATTTGTTTTCAGTATTTTTTAAAATTTTTTTTATTGAAAAACTGTCTGGAATCTAGAAAATTTGTTCAAATAAAGTAGCATTGGGCAAAACGTCCGTGGGCGTCTTTAAATATGTACGGGTATGAAAAAATTGGAGCATTTTTTTACTAATCGGAAAAATGTATTCCTGGAGATACAAAAATACGTTTTAGTAAAACTAATAACTTTTTTACAACGACTCATTTATAAATATATATATATATATATATTTTCTTTTATACTATCGTGCCTACGTATACACGCTATATTATATTCTAAATCGTCACAATAGGTATTATTATTGTTATTATTATTATTATTATTATCATCGCAATGTCGGTTTAAACGATTAGACGGTTTTTATTATATTGTTTCTTCTTCTATTTTATTTTTCTATATATTATATTGTAACTTTCTAATGCACACACACATACACACGGCAGATACCACAGCACGCCATGCTGCTATTGTAGCCCGATGTGTCTGCTGTTGCTGCTGCCGCTGTGCGTGTCCTTTTCGCGAGAGGACGCGAATATTGCAAAATCGCATTATTATTATTATATCGTATTGGTACCGAATAATATATATGTATTATAATGATATACAATAGTAATAAATACGGGAGTGTGCGTATTCGAATTTGCGGTAACATCAGCGTGCCCGGTACAGGAAAAAAAAAAATAATAATAATAATAATAATAAATTTATATTATTTTTTTCGTGGCCTTGACGGTAAACAGGTTATTGCGAATTCGCGATTTACGTCCGATAGATATTATATTATTATAATTTACCATACGGCAGCGGTGGCGAGGCAATAAATATAACGTGTCCGAAATTCGCATACAATAACATTTTTCATGGCGAAAATATATACCGCACACTTTTAATTACTGAAAATCGACACGTGTTCGTAAATTCGGAGGAACACGTTCCATATTAAATTTTTTACAAACTGTCTAAAATAAACGTAGACAATTAACTCGTATATTATACGTTTCGCGAATACCCGGGGTCATAATAATATTTCACATTTTATTTTTTTTAAATTTATCATGAAAACCCAACCGAATCGACGGAAATTCGCCATAATTTTAAACTATTTTACTGTATATTAGAAGCCACTCGCTTTCCACGCTTACCATGCAAAACCCAAGTATGATTTATTTTAGACATCCTATATCATACATATACGAATAGGTATTTATAATATTTAAATATATTTAAGGAGGATCATTCTCTGTTTGTATATTTGGCCTAAATCCCCCCCCCTAATTTACGCCTAGGCAAATCGATTTATAAAGAAAAAGAAAGAAAATGATGGAATGCAATGGCACATCTTTATACGTACATTAATCCATTTATTATGCAGGTATGCCGATCAATTATACTTAACGGTTAGTCAAGTACGTGCGTGGACATGTCTTATTAATATAATAAAAAACGGTATTATTAATATCTCAATAAATTTATCGGTTTATACAATGAATTATTCAACAATATTTAAATAAAATTATTCATTCAAAACAAATAATGTTGAAATATTACTTTGAATTATTTAACTAAACAAGAGTATAATAACCTTTAATTCACTAGAGGAAGTCGTGAGTTATGGACGGGAGGCTAGAAGATTTTGGATCTTTCAATTTAGTCTAATGCGCGTCGTTCCGGTTCAAACGAACCTTAAACGTTTAATAATTTAAACAAATCCAAACAGTGACGAATTTTAAGATTAATTTACAAGAAAATCGGCCACAGCGAATGATCGTTGAGATTTATATTTTTAAAAACCAAAATGTACGCGATTTCGGTTTCACAAAAAGGGACAGTTTTTATTTTTATTTTTATAAACATGATTTGGCCTTTTAAAGCTTATTCCGGCAGACACCGGTATTATATTAATATAAAGAAACATTGACCATACAAATACGCGACACCACTCCGTACTGTAGTTTTCGTCAATAATTGTTAAGTGCAAAAATGGCGAAATATATTTATTTTTGTCCGCATAAAATATTAAATTACATTCTTACATCGCACTCAACGTTCGGCCATTTTTTTATTTATTTTAAAATTCAATTTCATCTCTGGAACGGTGGAAATAAAATGTAGTTGAAACAATCGAACGCGACAATTTGGGTATAGAAAATGTTCGTTTCTAGAGAGAAACAAAACAATTGTATGTCGAATGCACGAGAAAGTGAACGCGTCGTCAAAATATGTTTTAGATGTTCGATTTTTTTTTTTTAGCAATTTGTTTTATTTGTTATAAACGAAAAGAAGAAATGCAAAGTACTATACAATTTTATCATCGAATTCATATTATTACCTATATACAGTTTGAGTTACCTATTTGAACCGTCGTCGCTACTATAGTAATCTACATTGTACAATATTTTTTTATG